>VXBZ01012881.1:95113-143987 GCA_013399135.1 Heliornis fulica | reverse complement strand
TTATTTTTTATTTAATCCAGTTGTTGGCCAGTCACAAGGGGTGTCACACAGGGCTCAGTGCTGGGGCCAGAGTTGTTTAATATCTTTATCAGTGATCTGGATGAGGGGATAGTGTGCCATCAGTAAATTTGCAGATGAAACCAAATTGATCCAGAGTCCATCTGCGTGAGGTAGGAAGGATCTGTAGAGGACAGAGACAGGCTGGATTGATGGGCTGAGGCCAACTGTATGAGGTTTAACAAGACCGAGTTCCGGGTCCTGCACTTTGGTCACAACAACCCCAGGCAATGCTACAGGCCTGGGGAAGAACGGCTGGAGAGCTGCCCAACTGAAAAGGACCTGAGGGTGCTGATTGACAGCCAGCTGAACGGGAGCCAGCAGTGTGCTCAAGTGGCCAAAGCAGTCACAGCATTCTGGCCTGTATCGAGAATAGTGTGGCCAGCAGGACTGATCGTGCCCCTGTAGTCAGCACTGGTGAGGCTGCATCTTGAGGCTGCATCTATGTTCAGTTGTGGGCCTGTCCTCACCAGGAAGACACTGGGGGTCTTGAGGGAGTCCAAAGAAGGACAATGAAACTGGTGAAGGGTTTGGAGCATAAGTCTTGTGAGGAGCAGCTGAAGGAACTGGAGCTGTTTGGCCTGAAGAAAAGGAGGCTGAGGGAGACTTGTTCTCTACAACTACTGGAAAGGAAGGTAGTGAGGTGGGGGTTGATCTCTTATCCCAGGTGTGTCAGGGGAAACCCTGTCTTTTCCAGCCTTTAAGATTCTGTGATTCTAAGCACATGGCAGTGTTCTTAATGACAAAATATTTCAGCTTTCCTTGTCTTTCTGACATCTAGTAAAAACTCAGAACATTACCATTACTAAAATAATCCCCGTTTTTTCCTATTATGGTACCTTCACAATCATATGTTACTGTTGAATAGTTTCAGTTTAATGTGACAGCCGTGTAAGCAACCATTATTTTGCCACTATCATTTATGTTTGACAGCAGCTGGCTCACCGGTCCCTGTATGTGTTGTTTATGGCTTAGCTGCGTGATTTTGAGAACAGAGAGGAAACAATTTATTGTGTTTGGAGGGTGTAGTGGACATGAGAAGCAATCCTTACAATATTTTGATGGTCATGGGGTATCACTTTTTTCCAGGTTTAAACAATGTTTTATGTCACGGTGCTTTTGGACATGATTGGGACTTGTAGGTAGTACTACTGAACGGTAACCAATAATAACGAAATGATCCTTCCTGGAGATGCATAGCTGTGAGCTTTTGAAAAAAGTCATGAAACTGCTAAAAGAAATCTCCTGGGATTATAGTTCATATATTACAAACTCTTGCAGAAATAAATACTAAAAAAAAAAAATATACAGGGTTGACGGGTCAAGGTTGAGGAATGACTAAATTTCAATTTAAAAGACTTCAAAAATGGAAACAAAATTTGGAATAAGGCAAGGGCAAACTCAAGAAAATGTTTATTCTAAACATGTGCAAACCTTTTTTGATGCTGTTTTCAAAATGATGCAGCAGCTAAATGTATTACACCCCCGGGAAGCATAAACCTTAGGGCCTGATTCTCCTCACTACATAATAAGAATGGTGAAAAGTAGCCTTAAAGTAGGTATAAATTGCATTTAAATCTTCTTTACAGCTCAGCAGTGGTAGAAAGGAGCCTCGATATAAATGGGAATCAGGTCCCCAGTATTTATTTAACCCTTGGGGTTTGTATATCATTTTATTTACACCTTTAAGAGATTTGCAGAGGGATTTTTAATCAGGATTCGGTGTACAGAAAGCTAAATGTTTTCATTGCTTTACAAGTAACTTTAATCATAGAGGCAGATCATTCTTTTTATTTCTCAGGAGAGAATGGTAGAATTTCCTGCCTTTGTACAAACTGAGCTAAATGTTTCTGACACCCATAGTACAGTGTCAATTGGAAATTCACATTTCATGTAATAACAGACCATTTTAATTTCATGAGCGAAAGAATTGGTTTCCACTTGCAAATTGCACTGAAGAAAGCAATATTGTTAGAAGAACTGGCACAGTGCTTCAAGAGATAAATCTATTGAATTAAATAAGAGGCTTTCATTACCTTTTACATTGCATTTCCGTATAACATAAGCATTAATTAAACTCTTCATTGCTTTCTCCTATTCAGCAGAACACTTGCTAGGTCTGACAAGAAATGTTACCCAAGAAAACATGTGGCACCCAAACACAGGCATTAAAATACACTAACTCAAGCAGAAAGGAAGGGAGGCTAGAAGAGGAGAACATTTTGGTGCATTTGAGCAAGTGGGACTTACCTACAGAAATATATAATTTCTGGGGTTTAGGTTTTGACAGCAAGACAGCTCCAATGCGTTGTCTCACCAGGTATTTCTCCAGGCTTTTTGAATACAGAAAGCAGGAAGCTTGCAATTGTCTGAATTTTTAAGCATGTCTGTTTGTGAGCAAGTTTTCTCCAGTATGAAGAATCATTTTTAGGGTGAGACAGTTCTACCTTTTGAAGCATCAGAACAACTCTGCAAAGTATGCTTTCCTTCCTGTGTGAAAGGAGGGCAACCATGGCAAAGTCATTGATGCAGAATCAAAGTGTTCCAAACTAGTCAAGCCTTAAAGAGCTTTTTGGATAGCCCACCTTCCTTAACAGAAAAGGCACCATATATATTTGGTACTGACACATTTCTATCTGTATCCAAGTATTTCTAATTCCTTTTTCTTTCTTGTGATTCCAGGGGAACATTTGAGAATCTGCCCTCAGGAATATACATGTTGCACCTCAGAAATGGAGGACAAGTTAAGCCAACAGAGCAAGCTGGAGTTTGAAAACTTAGTGGAGGAGACAAGTCACTTTGTACGCACCACTTTTGTATCACGGCACAAGAAGTTTGACGGTAGGCTGGATATAATTTACTTATTTCCAAGGTCATGGGTATAAAATTCAGTTATTCATAATAAATTCCAAAGTTCTTTACAATTAGATATCACATTTGCAGTTGTCATTTTGGCTAAGATAAGGGTTAACTTACAGCTGGTATGCTTATCAGCCTTGTGAGTATTGCCTTTAATTACAATGACATCAAGAATCAGACTGTTAAGCGCCTGCAGGCTTGGCTAATGTTGAAAAAAGAGATTAAATATGCATAGAGAGGTTTATAATTTTTGTCTCCTAGTTTCAAATGCAAAATTTAGGTTTGCAATTATATTCACTGTTGCGAGATGAACTATGGATCTCCCGTGATTTCTGTTATTGCAGAGCAGGTTTTCTGTAGTCTGCTTTTCTGTAGCCTCGAGCTGTAGTTTTTTTACTGCATGATTTTCCTGTGATGTAAACAGTCTTTTAGAGGGCTTCTGGCTTCCAAACACTAAGGCCTCAGTTGTCTTTGAGAGGGACTGTCATGCAAACCACTTAGTATAGAACCTAGAAATAATTGACAAGGACAGTTTGGAAGGTTTTTTTGTTTCTAATTGGTACTCTGATCTCTTCTGGTCCTTTGCCTTTGGTAGGTCATTGTAAGTGTCACAGTTTTCTGAATGCTTGTCTTTAATAATGAACAATGAGCAGTTTTTATAGTTGTGTCTATATTTACAAGTCAAACTGTATTGAGCTTTTCTCATAAATGGCAGATTAGCAAAGAGTTACAGAGCTTCAGAATATTCCATCATGGCTTTATCTGAATATGAAATCTGT
Organism: Heliornis fulica; assembly: GCA_013399135.1. Classification (NCBI taxonomy): domain Eukaryota; kingdom Metazoa; phylum Chordata; class Aves; order Gruiformes; family Heliornithidae; genus Heliornis; species Heliornis fulica. The sequence goes on along the minus strand of VXBZ01012881.1, from coordinate 140,292 downwards.
ATTTGTGTTTGAAGTGTCCCCCTGAGCATTTCTGCATATATGTGTAAGTTGGAAAGGGTCTGGCATCAAGAGGTGCAAATCTGCATTGCAAAGAGGATTGCAGAGCTGCGTCTTTGCATGTAGGTAGGAAGCCTACTAACAGGAGAGGTAAAGCTGGCTAGCCCCAGCAAACAGTGCATATGCAGGAGAATGGTGGAGAGGTTATTCCTGAATTAGAAGCTTACTATGCAACTCTAAAATTGCATCCAGAAAGAAGTGAAGATGTCAGAAGTTTTTAAGATAATTCTGTAGCATTCTCTTCATCCAAATAAAGATATTTTTTTTTCTCTAATAGTGATTCTTTCAATATGACACAGAAGAGAAGATGAATTATAAAAGGAGGGAAGGGGAAATGTATAACATGAGGGTGACCTGTAGAAAAGTCCCCAGCAGCAGATCAGATGCTAATATAGTTTAGAAAGTGTCCTTGGAAGGACTGTGGTGTTGATGACTGTGCAGTGCTCTGTGTTGTGATTGCTTCCCTCTTTAATGTGAAGTTGGAACTTTTTATGGAGTGGATTTTCAAAGTTTTTCTTGGCTTTGAAGGGCTTTCAAAAAGGTCCAGAAGTTGTGTGTGGTGTTACAAGATGAGTGTGCAAGCAGAACAGACATTTCAAGCTATAGAGCGTTCAGGTAAAGAGCTTTTTTTCTAGAAGGAAACCAGGATGATGGCTGGTCATTGAGCAGAGCAGTTTACTGAAAACACGGGCTCATTGACCACAGAGCTCGAATAGTACTTTACTAATTATTTGGCACCTTGAGGTCTTTTTATATTGCATTAAACCTAAGCACATGATGGCTTTTTCAGTAACCTGAAGTTCTGTATCTTAATACTGATGGCAAGGTCTATAGCAGAAAGTTACTGACCTGTTGTAAGCATTGCATCCTGGGATTCATTTGGATCTGCTCCGCAGGAAGTTGGATTAAAAGACTGAGTGGTTTCTTCTGGGTTATCACTGATGGTTTAAAAGAACTTTGCATTGTGAACTCTTATCAAAGAGCAATGGAAATTCATGTTTCACTATTTTAATGCTGCTCTGAAACTGCTCTTCAGGAATTATCTGTTTTAATTTGGTACTTTGATTGCACAAGGGGGTTCTGATGCATGATTCTGCCACTTGATTCTGGTACACCACAAATAACAAAACAAATACAGCACAATGGAGATCATTTTATGAAAGCTGTGTACAGGAATTATGTTTGTCAAGTGCAGTATATCTAAGAAATAACAGAATATATATGAAAGCCTAAGTAGTGTTGAGATAGAGAGTATATTAGCATTGTTCCTGTGAGGAGGTAATTTAAATTAGTGTTGGTGCCAGCCTCTTTGTTAGTGCAGACATTTATATAATTTTGCAAACTCTTGAAAGGACATGTAAGGTCTTGTAGATTTTTTCTTTTTTTTTTTTGGGCTGTTGTGCCAGGCATATCTTAGGCTAATCACAGAATCACAGAACATTTAGGAGTTGGAAGGGACCACGAAAGATCATCTATTCCAACCCCCTGCCTGACCTAGATTAAATCACACAGGAACACACCCAGGTTGGTCTTGAATGTCTTCAGAGAAGAAGACTCCACAATCTGTCGGGGCAGCCTGTTCCTGTGCTCCGTGACCTTCAAAGTGAAAGAGTTTTTCCTTACGTTCACATGGAACTTCCTATGCTCTAGGTTGGACCCATTGGCCTTGTCCTATCACTGGCCATCACTGAGAAGTACCTGGCTCCATCCTCCGGACACTCGCCCTTTACTTATTTATAAACATGAATGAGGTCACCCCTCCATCTCCTCTTCGCCAAGCTGAAGAGACCCAGCTCCCTCAGCCTGTCCTCATAAGGAAGATGTTCCACTCACTCCATCGTTTTGGTTTCCCTGTGCTGGACTCTTTCAAGGAGTTCTATGTCCTTGAACTGAGGGGCCCAGAACTGGACACAATATGCTAATCTTTGCATGTGAACTCTTGGTGGAATTATGATCTGACCTTAATATACCTCACCTTTCCTACCTTATTTGATTTCTGTCCCACATCCTTACGTTTAAGCATAGATGGAATAATTTTCTGATCTCCATTTTCAGGATTTTGCACAGCCTCTTTGAGCAAGTTCCTGTGACCATCCTCACAGTAAAGAAATGGGGTCTTTTGTTTAAATAGAATTGTCTACTTTTTAATTTGTCCTTATTCCTTTTTTTTTTTGTCCTGTCACTGAGCCCCACTGTGAAGTGTCTGGCTCTGTCTTCTTTAGCCTCCCAGCATTTGTACACATTGATGAGATCCCTCTGAGACTTTTTTTTCTCCAGGCTGCACAGTCCTAGCTCTTTCAGGTTCTGCTCATTTGAGAGATGGTCCAATTCCAAATCTCATAGAGTCATAGAATTATTAAGGTTTGAAAAGACCTCCAAAATCATCTAGACCAACCATCCCCCTACCATCTGTATTACTAAATCATGTCCCTAACTACCTCATCCAACCTTTCGTTAAACACTCTGAGGGACAGTGACTCTACCACCTCCCTGGGAAACTTGTTCCAGTGCCTGACCACTCTTCCTAAGAGAAATTTCTCCTAACTTCTAACCCGACCCTCTCCTGGGGCAACTTGCAGCCATTCCCTTTTGTTCAATCACTAGTTATCTGCAAGAAGAGTCTGACCCCCAGCTCACCCCAGCTTCTTTCAGGTAATTGTAGAGAGGAATGAGGTGTCACCTGAGCCTCCTCTTCTCCAAAATGAACAGCTCCAGTTCCCTCAGCTGCACCTCATAAGGCTTGTGTTCCAGAACCTCCACCAGCATCATCGCCCTTCTCAGGACATGCTACAAGGTCAGTACTGGGGATCGCAGACTCAAAGCCTGCCCACCAAATGTGGCTTTACCAGTGACGAGGTAAAAGGAAAGTTCACCTCCCTCAGCCTGCTGGCAATGTTCCTGTATCATTTCTTTGTCAGTTTTATAATTCATTTTACCTGAAGTGCAGTACTTTCCAAATCTACGAGAACTAATTTCTGAAAAACTATAAGCAGAAGCTAAATATGAAAGTCATAAGAAAGAACATTAGAAACTGTTACATATTTTGGAGCCAGCTGTGATCAGAAGAAATATCTCTCTTTAAACTGGCAATCAGCCCTTGCATCCTAAAGCCCTGTATGATCTTACTCATTTCTTATTCATTTATCCTCCACATTTCTAAGGGATTGTCATTGTGTAGGGTCATTTAAAAGCTCCTTTCTTCTGGATATATTTTTAAAAGTATTTTATACCTCATACTATGTGGGTTTCAAAGATGTCTCAGAGCCACTATCATGACAATAGTATTTCTAATTTGGTTTCGCTATTCTAGAGAGTTGGTGTGAATTAGCATGACTCACTACACAACGTAATACCAGCTGCCAGTTGTTTCTTGGCTGAGCCTTATGTGCAGATGTTTATATCTGTATTGCCCACATCTGTATATTTGACATTACATTGCCATATTGGATGGTCATTTTAAAAAAAATCAATATCTGCAATTTCACTAATGGGTTCATGGAGAACCAGGGAATATTCTTCTGAGAATCTTGCTTAAGAAAGAAAGCCTTGAAATGAGAAAAAATCCTTTGGAACAGTAGGCGCTCGATGTTTCAAGGAAAAATTATAGTTTGTGTTTCAGCCGTGGGACTCACAAACTCTTCCCAAAACTGGGAAAAGAACAAAAAACCATTCTAGCAGACAGGAAACACACAGAAAGTGATGATTTCCAGCAGATACGGATTTTTGTTCTTCTTTAGGGCTTTGGGTAGGACTAACCCAAACAAGCAGACATGTAATGATCAGCTGTTTCTTGTTCCTAGCAATAGACAAGCAACTGAGCTCAAATTTTTGGACCCCCACTGCATACCTCGAAGAAGCTTGAAATATATTATGCTCCCATAGTAGCTGTAATAGTATCATCTTATTATCACTGATTCCCTTGCATAGTGACATTGCTGAGCAGCTGTTTCACAGACAAGCCAATTTCTTTTAAGTATTGCTCCATCAGCAGCCGAAACCAGCCCTACTGGAAGGTCTTGTCTCCTCATTAACATTCATGACAAGTAGCTGTTCTATGACATTTTCTCACTAATCCTTTGAATAACTATAGGAAAATCATAGTAAATAATTTTGATTTAAGCTAGATAGGTCTGTACTTGATAAAAGAGACACTGTCTCCTCATTCTCATTAAAAAAAGTGCTGTATTAGACTTGGTAATGGTATTAAAAATGAAAGAATGCCTAAGAATAGCTGTCATGAACTTGAATGGATACAGATAGCCTTCAGCAGAATGTGTGAGGCATGATGCCATTTAAGGAAAATAACCTGAATAGCATGAGAACCAATATGCAGCTGCATTGATCTGTCTTACAGGGTCATCATTCCCCATACTCCTCTTTTTTACAGTCTAGGAGAACTGTGATCCATACCCATTAGTGCTGCTTATATTTCTTACAGTCATTACCAGTGGTAGCCAGGTAAATTACAGGGCAGGAAAGAAAGTTTCAAAGATAATCCCCAAAACAATACCTGCAGGAATAGTTAGCATCCCAGAAACCTTGTGTTCCCTCATTTTTTATCACACAATTTATTAAAGAACTTAGAGAAAAATAGTGTTTATGAGCCTTTCCTTGGTATGAGAGCTGACAATAATGTGTTTTGTGAAGCTGCTTTTCAACAAATGACAAACTCTTCAGTGAGATAAGCTCTTGTAACCAGGTATAACTACCTCATTAAACTTGACCAGAAAAAAAGTGTGGGAAGTAAAATAAGAGAATTCCTGGAAATCAGAATACACTGAGGTTCAGTTGTGTGGCCAATGCAAGTCTTATGCCCTCAGCTCTCCCTTCCTGACAACCCTGCCACCCAGCTTGAGCCCAGCTCATCCCTGGAGCCATGCTGATGTCCATGGATTTATGCAGAGGAGGGGGAGCACAACAATCAGAGGGTGAAGGACGAACTTTCACCAGGATATTTTTTTCACACTTTCCTTACTTTGAATGTGAAAGGTTACAGTTATCACAGGAAGAGTNTTTTTTTTTTATACCAGGGAATCAGAAAGATCTGCATGTTTGGGAGGTAGGAGTCTTCTAAGGACTGTGGGAAAGTCAAATAGACATAACATAATCTGTGTATTTATGCACCTACTCATATTATTCTAGTGCTGCCACCTCTGCAACAGAATGTAGGCTTCACCATATGAAAGCTGGGACACCAGATGTTTTGGAGTTTAGTTCTGAGCAGGGTGGGGATTTTTTTGGGGTTCTTTTTGTACAAGATTTTGGTGTTGCTTTGCAATGCATTTCCCATAAAATACAAAATCCGTTGCAGGACAGGTGGACTTTTAAAACGCCACAACTGTTCATCTGTAACAGTGCTAGCTGGGCCACAGTTTCCATGTAATTCATCTACTGTTTTAACACACTACATAACTTCTGCACTTGCCAAAATACAGGCCTCAGGGCTGTTAGAAGCCTTTAAAAAAGGTAACATCTGGTGGCTTGCAGTATGTAACTGCTACCAAGCCTTCATTGGACATCTGGCATTAGTTTCTAAACTTTACAGACATTCTTGATGAAAGATCCCTTACCTCATATTTGACAGGAAACACTAATTTGAAAATAAAATATTCTGCACTTTAGATTACTGTTTACCAGTTTCACATCTTAAGTCAAAGTTTGTGAATTGTATTAGGGGAAATTTTGTTGTTATAATTAACCAAAAGAGGAAAGATGGCAAGCCTATAAAACTTGGAAAGGAAGGACTGTCCCAGTAGTAAGAACAGTTTCCAGCCAGGGGTGCAAATTCCCATAACCTGGACAAGTCCCATACCGAAAGGGAATGCTGTGGGAGGTGGTGTCTGCTACATGCTCCCTGCCTTTGGAAAGGCACTGCATGCATTTGGACAGCTGCTTCTCTCTGCACTTGTGCAGCTTCGTTTGCTAAGTGCAGCTGGTCAGTAGACCATGTCATCTTCTAACCAGCTGCAGCAGGTTTGTGAAGCTGCAAAGCAAAGGACAAACTGCTACCCTGTGCTGGTACAATTGGAAATGATCCAGTCTCCAATTAATCGTGTTAGAAAGCATGTTGTTCAGGTATAGCCAAATCCAAACAGGCTTTCAGATGGCAGGGATCCCGTGTTCTTCTGGGAAAAAGAAAGCAAAATCTACCTCTTGTTAGTCAGTAGGGAATTAGAAGTGCAAATCATGCTTGTCTGAAGTTTACACTTCAGATAGGTCAGGAAAAATCTCTCCCTGAAGTGCTTATTTCTCTGTATTGATTAGAGGGGGCATTTAGTTCAGAAATAGGTGCCTCTCTTGTGGACTTAAGACATCTGTTCAGATCAATTCCACGCTGAGGAACATAATATAGGAGTGAAACATCTAAAACACTCTTGAGGCTCTCTTTGTGCTTCATCTGCCTCTTTTACAAAAGTCATCCTCTGTTTTCTTCCATAGTATTTTGTGGGCAAAGAGACATTAAAAATACAGAGCTAAGTAAGCACTATGTTAGTGAGTTATTGTCTTGTGCTGGGTGAAAAAAAAATATTGTTGTGTTGAATTCAAATGACATTTAATCTTGCGCCGAAGCTCTGAATATTGTATGTTTTTAATATTTTATGACAGAAATTGTTTTCTGAACTTAGTTTCCAGCTTTAAAAATACTAACCCATAAGTAAAATTACCGAGTTAAAATACTAAAATCTTGTGATTAAAGATGCTTCATATGCATAAGGACAAGAATAGGAGTAATAAAGGGCTCAGTCTCAAGTCCTCAACACTGATGATAGACATTGGTCTCTGACAATCAGCCCTCTGAGGCTGTTACCCATACCTGATTCTTACTCTGATGGTAGGTGCTCACCTGACACACAGCAAAGACAAAACCATGTACGAATAAAAAATAGTAACTGTATATATAAAACAAGCTAGAAAAAAAGTTATTCATACATGGAGTCAGAACCCCGGATAATAGGAACCATAGCCTTATTATTTTTCATTTGTAGTCCTCAACCCTCATTAAATAAAACAGAAATACTGTTTTTCAGATGAATCTCTTGACTGTAATACATTGTTGTCTTTTTACTGTCCTTCTTTTCTTAATTCTTTTGCTTGTGTGTCCAAACAACTGGGAAATTGAAAGAAAACTTAAAATAGCATGTTTTGAGAGCCATCCTTCTTCAGGAGGCTTCTGAAGTCTTCCTCAGTTGCTATACATTATCTCTTATTCTATACCCATAGCTGAGAGAAAAAAATAAACACATGCTGACTGCAATCCCGCAGTGCAATCTCACTGCTTGTCTGTGTAGGTGCTGGTAGAGAGGAGAAGCAGTTGGTCGCAGTGTGGGAAGCCCCACTGGGTGCTGCCAAGGGCTGGCAAATGCTGTGCAGGCAAGCTCATTAACATAATGCCATGCTTGTGGCACAACTGTCGTTAGACGTGACACCGCCATAACAAGAACAGTTGCTGCTCCAGACAAAATAAAAGGAGATTACCAAGAGATAAACTCTACTAGATTGTCCATACTGCAGTATTTCTTGCTTGTTGGTACTGTATGAGAACATTTAGGTATTGTTTCTGAAATCTTGGGACTTCAGTACATTTTTTGATACACAGAGGCATCTAGATTCTTGAAACATTCAAATTTTCCTAAATCTATCAAAATACTAAACTTTATTGATTCTCCATGATGCATTTTTATTAATCTTTTTGTAAATATTATTGATGCGTTTCCCATGCTTTCACTTCTTGCGTTATTTACATAAATTGGGATCTTTACTTTCAACTTTGCCTTCTTTTGAAGTTGTACTGAAATGTTTTTACTTAACATTTGTTGTATAAATATCACATGCTCCCTTTTCTCTGGGGCATGCATGGATTCATTTACAAGCTGCATCAGAAAAGAACTCTTTCATTTTCTTCTAGTTGTAACCTGTGTGCTTCAGGCATTCAGAGTTTCACTGAAACGTCAGCTGAAATCTTTCAGCAACGTGCAGGTTGGTTGCTTATCATTAGCAGAAGTGATATTGTAAAGGCAGTGCATAGAGCAGGAGGTCAGCTGGGGAAAGAAACAGGGAGAAGGAGGGAGGTAGGACCAAACCACTGTGCCGTGAGCTGTTATGACAATAATCATGTAAAGGACTGTCTGTTTCTTTCAGAGGCAATCTTTGATGGGTAACTTGATGCAGCATTAGTGGAGGGAGAGTTGGGGAACACCATTTCTGCTTCAAGTATGCTTTGAAGCCATTATCAAGAATTTTAGTAAAATGAACAACAAGTCTTAAGGCCTGGAATGTGTCTTCTTTAATATATGGCAGGTTATTAATTTAACATTCTGAGGTGAATTTATTTACTGTGAAATTATACTGTTTTGTGATATCATGGTAGCATCTAGAAGCCATTTGCTATTTTTGAGTCATCAACACTCAAACTTGGACTTTGGGTCCAAGCTGGAACATAGGAGTTTCCATGTGATTATAAGGAAAAACTCTTTCACTGTGAGGGTGACGGAGCACTGGCACAGGCTGCCCAGAGAGGTTGTGGAGTCTCCTTCTCTGGAGACATTAAAGACCAATATGGAAACGTTCCTGTGTGATTTAATCTAGGTGATCCTGCTCAGGCAGGGGTTGGACTAAATGATCTTTCAAGGTCACTTCCATCTGTTAACGTTCTGTGATTTTGTGAACACACAGCTAAAAAAGTCTGTTCTTGCTTTTGTAGAGCTACACTTGTAGTGAAAACATTAGACATATATGAAGCAGGAAGGAGGTGAAAACAGATAATTTCAGTTACACAGGACATTTTCAGTTAATGAAATCACAGCAAAATTATGGCCAAAAAAGGCAATAGGAGGTAGCTGTTGAGTACTAACTTCATGGAGTGGGTACAGCGTATGGGATTTAATTTTTACTCCACTAAGAGTAACTTGACCATGCAGGTACTAAAACAGCACCGAGGAAATAAATCCTGTGTTTATCTGCTTTTTGCATCTTCTCACAGTAAAACATTTTCCATAGGGGTGTACATCAATTTATACATACTCCTTGTGCAAAAGTTGAATAAAGCTTGGTACCACCAGGGAGCAACTTCTAGAAGACAAGGTGATTTCTGCCTGATGTGAACTAGTTTTTGGAGCATGCAAAATCTCAGGAGGGAAAAAAATACAAGAAGCAAGTATGTGACAAAAAACAGACTAGGAAAGTTACTATTTTCCCACATCATTTGACCATTAAGACTAAACAAGTAGTGAGTATTTGGGTGTTTACTTTTCAAAAGCTGGAAGCAGTTGCTTGAAGAAAATTGTTTGTTTGTCACCACACCAAATGAGAAGCAAGAAATGAAATATGTATTCCATCTCAAAAAATGCTATAAGTATTTAGTTTTGAATTTCAATAGATTTAAGTATTTTGAGTGATTTAAGGTGAATGCAATTTTTTTAACTGAAAAAATCTAACATTTTTTAATTAATTTTAAAATTCTGTTTTTTTTCAGTAGTATATTTTGTGGCACAGTGAAATTCTAGGAATTTGTGAAAAGCATATGCACTGCATTTTTAATCTTTACAAGTTTCTGATGTTAACATTTTGATCAGTTTTACAGGAAAATCTTGAACACTTCCAGGAAAGTAGTAGTTTTACTATGTCTAATTTTCTGTATATCTCCAAAACTTTCCTGGCTCTCATACAAGTATTAATTTAATAAGCATATTAATTTAAGCTGTCATTAAAAAACTTTCAGGGGGAGTCTGTGTTACCTTCTCTGGTGCCTAATGAATTTTCAGTAACGGCTGTGTGCTGAATACACTTCTAGACTATGAGGTGGCATCCCAGACACCTCAGGATCATTTTGGAGTTCTACTCAAACCCAGCTAGCTGGGATCTGCTGCCTAGTGAGGAGAGCCACAGCTAGTGCAGAATGACAGCTAGTGGACAATGACAGCCATGAAATTAGTTTTTGTTTTAGTGAGATGCCTAGAATCCATCTTTCTTCCTACATGCAATCTATCTTTGAGATTCAATTTTCTGTTTTGATACCAAAACATACATGATCTGATATTTTGAAAGGCCACTGTGCATTCATAAGCGTGTTTGTATTCAGCTCCTCAAAGTTGCAATTTATTTATTCTCACATTGTGTTTTGAGTCAGAGTAAAGGTATGCAGGCTTGATCATTCATATCTAATTGTATGTCAGTAGGAGCAAAGACTATTTTTGTTTCAATTAGCTGAAAACTCAAACCAGTGAAAATTCCATGTTCAGCGGGGTTCATTACATTACCACATCCTACTTGGTCCAGTCTTGCCACATTAACCCAGAATCCAATCATTCTTGGAGTTTGCTTTTTAGACTCTTCTAGCAATGCAATCTGTGGGAATGGCAACATTTCAGGCAAGATGCTGCTAAAACAAATAACCTTCTTAACTACTCCCCAGTTGTGTAGAGCATGCCCTACCACGCATGGCATTTTTCTATACCAGTGTGAGCTTGAGGTGCCATAACTGAAAAATTCACGGCGGCCTAAGAAGAGTTTGGAGATAAAGGAGAAGAAATGGAGAGCTGAGTCATGCTAGTAACAGTTTTACAATAGGTGACTAGAAATATGCAATATCATGTAGCCCTGTTTCTAGAATGCTCCCTGAGATTGGTTCTCAAAATGTCATATGTTCCCCCTTAACCACTCTTTGAATGTTTTGGCATAGCCATCATTTTATCAATACCAATTATTACGTCACTGTAAAGATTTTACTTCATTCTGTTCATTCTATTGACTTGTGATATTTAGCATATGCGTAGTTGTACTATTTAAATATCAAGCAACCCATGTCTGTGTCACACACTTTCTTGAAGCTGAAGTTTTTTAGTGTGGTTTGTTTTTTTTTTTTTTTCAGCAGTCCATTGCCAGAGACTAGTTTCTCGAGCAAGTTGTCTGGTGACATAATTAAAGATAGGGTTATAATAAAATGCCTTGCAGGATAAGGATTCCTACATGACAGCTTTTCTGATAAATAAAAATGAGATGTTAAATATCAAGTGATCATTAAGGAAATTTAAATTAAGAATTTGTACAATTCTTATACTGCAAATTACCCTACAACAGAGTTTTCTTTGCCTCATATTTTGTAATCTCTGTATCACATTCCTTGAATAACTGTGGGCATCTCGTATTTTTAGCAGCTTCCGTGTTGTGTAATCTCTGTATAGACATGATGATTAGATCAGGACTTTCCATAAGCAATTTTTTTATGCAAAAACAAGACATCATGAAAATAAGAGCAGCTTTGGAAAGAGAAAGACAAACCAGAAAAAGTTTCCAAATGGCCCTTGAATAAAGCTCCCCATGGAATGAAGGTACTGCTGGTCTGAGGAGTCTGATATAAAAATTCTATTTCTCTCTGGTTTCATATCATTCTTGAAAAGGAAAGAAAATGTCAGTGTTAGTTCAAAGTAATAATTGACCAGTTCTAACAACAGAGCCAGCCAGAGCCAGTTCTTACCAGGATAATATTGTGCTTAATTGTTCACAGAGAATCGTAAAAGCACAGGTATTTATTTGGTTTTCCTGGCATCTTACATTCCTGCCTTCTCTTCCTTAATGTGACTGTTTTTTCTGAACTACTTGCTTTCATATGCACTGAAATCCATGACAGTACCTAAAACTAGAAAAATCCCTGTTCAGTTCTTAGCCTAATTATAAGTCTGCGCTGGACCTAATTCCAGGCTTTTGCATGGGGATCTGTTGTGTTTTCAGCTAGTGCATAAAATAAAATGCAGCAAGCTGAAGTGATGCTGTGCCCACCATTTTTTAGAAAGCACTTTGAAACTCCTTATCCTCACCTTCACCTGGGCTGTGCTCGTGATTTATGTAGTTACATTGCTGAGAGATGTGTTTCTCTAGTATGATCCGTGTTTCTACTTACGCATCAGTAGTTTGCTTGCTAAAACTTTATCATGGTTGTAGTGGTGTGCCCAGGAGGAAATGGGTTTGTTCGTCTGTTTCTAAAGAGGTGCATGGAAGAGGAGTGATGAAGAAGTCAAAATGAGGTTTAGAGGTGAGAGAAGGACAGATGAGAAGTAACTATACATTTCTGGTGGCTTTAGTTCCATGAAAGGATGGCTAAGTATTGAAACCTCGTGGCGTGAGGAAGGCCACCACAGCAAAGGTTTCTTACTGGGCGGTCTACAGGGCTTTATTGCCATCACAGTTAATGGATTTATTTGTCAAAGGCTGCAGAATCTAATAAATCATCTGAAGGTAAAAGCAAGAGAAGGCAGCTGTTGCCAGCAGGAAGTTTTTTGTTTTGTTGAGTATCCTGTAGTATGTAAATCTGCTTTCCTCCTGGCACCTCCTTTTCATCTCAACTCAAAAGAGACCTCAGAATGCAAGGAGTATTTGTAATTAGGCCTTTAAATGCACAGCTTGAAGGGAAACATTCTTAGCACAGCATAAAACCAGGTTTGACTAAGATTTCTGAATGTCTTAATCTCTTTGCTGCTCTAAAGCTGCTTGTAACAAATTCCCTAAATTCCCATATTGTCACTATGCATACTGGCAATACCCTTACCAATAATCCATTTATTTATTTATTTATTTATTATTACTTTAAGCATACTCAGTAAAGCTATAATCCATATTTAAGTTAGGGCTAGCAGCAGTGTGAAAAACCATTTATGTAATCTCTGGAATAAAACCAAATACAGCATTAAGGGGAAAAAGTGAAGTGGCAGTGACTATTTGTGGGGATGATTTGTGCATCCCTAATGCAAAGCTATAGGTGTGCAAAAGAAGGAGTCCCTGGAAATTATGTTGTCAGGTCTCGAGCTGAGACTCAGGGGATAATATTGTTTGTGAGTTCGTTGGTGCTATTCATGCCCACGTGAAATTAAAAAGTTAATACTGTGGTCAGGTGCTATTTCTTGTTTTTTGCTTGCTCAGTCTTTTTGCTTTAAAGAATTTGTTTTGTGGTTTTTTTTTTTTTTTTTTTACATTAGGATGTTAATATCTATCTTGCATTCTAAGTTTTGTAGCACTAGCAGACATAGAATCACAGAATCAACAGTTTAGTTTGGAAGAGACCTCAAGGAGCAAACACATTGTTCCAACCCCCCTGCCATGGGCAGGGACACCCTCCACCAGACCAGGCTGCCCAACCTGGCCTTGAACACTGCCAGGGAGGGGGCAGCCACAGTTTCTCTGGGCAGCCTATGCCAGGGCCTCACCACCCTCACAGGGAAGAATTTCTTCCTTATCTCTAACCTAAAGCTACCCTCTCTCAGATTAAAACCATCGCCCCCTGTCATGTCACTCCGTGCCCTTGTAAATAGTGTCTCTCCACCTATCCTGCAGGTGCCTTTCGGGTACTGGAACACCACTGTAAGGCCTTCACAGAGCCTTCTATTCTTTGTCATGAACAACCCCAAGTCTCTCAGTCTGTCTTCATCTGAGAGGTGTTCCATCCCTCCTCTTATCTTCATGGTCCTTCTCTGGACTCACACCAACACATGTCCTTCTTATATTAGGGACTCCAGAGCTGGATGCAGTACCCCAGATGGGATGTCTCCTGAGATCCCACCCTCTCTTACTGGTAGCAAAATAGTTTTCTGATGTCTATAAGGTGCACAGATATAATGGGAAAACAAGTCATCTTTATAACAAATACATTATTGGATCAAAACTTTTTAAAAATAATCAAATAATAAATTGCTGATGAAAAAGGAAAAAATCATATTATGTTTACTTGCAAAGATTTAAAAGATACTGCCTGCAGCTACTCGTTTGGATGAGTGCCTTTTTTTTTTCCCTGCATAGAACTTGAATACAGGACCTCTGTGTTCCTAGGTATGGGCTTTTCCTTCTCTTTTTCATAATCTCTTTTTCCTACTCGGACATTACAGTTCCTTCTCACTTGAAAATTTCTTCATTAATATGATGAACGCATTTGGACTGCTTATAGTGATTGTTCAAGACTTTTAGATACTGAAGTTTAGGATCAGTCACAAGATCACCTTAGTGTTATGGCCATGCATACTATGAGACAACTTTAAACCAACTAAACTGGTTTAGCTTGTTAAATCATCAAAAATGTTCTATTCTTTATTCAGATAAATAAGGAAGGGATAGAAAGAAAGAGATGAAAATACAGATGTCTGGCCATGTGGTATGGCAAGTAATTCTTGGCTATAAGAACAAAATACTGTCAAGAGAGGAACAAAATGAGGAGGTGGAAATGTTGAGGGGGGGCTCAATGACAGTGCATGGCTCTCTGCTGACATTAAGCCGTGACATAAAAACATCAGAGAACCAATGCAGATTTCAAACTCCTAGGAAAGTGCTAGGCCTTGTTCCTACCAATGCTTTACCACTTAGTCTATTTAAAAGACTTTATTAGACTACCCAGCAAAACAGCACACTATCAAATTCTCTAATAGACCATCTACAAACAAGTGCAGCGAGTTTTGTAATAGCTGAAAGGTTTCCTCTCGGCTTCTGTTTGCAAAACATGTGTGAGTTAATGGAGTATCACATTTATATAGTGCTAGGGCATTGACCTGAAGTCTCTGCAGGAAATAGATCTAGGTTTTACCTAGATGTACTGTGCTTTACAGCAGAAACACCCCACATGTTCTAATAAAGTGATTGTTCATTAAATAATAAAGTTGGATGGCAGCTTTTCTATCCCTGAATCTTTACCATCTATACACTACTATGCTGTTCCTTCTTGGAGGGAAGTTGTCTTCCAAATAAGCCTCATCTCTCTGTTTTTGTCTATTTAATTATTGAGTGAACCAGGGCAGCTCAAAGTTTTTAATAATGATCCCAGTAAATCCCAGTTTGTGTGACTAGGGGAAAGAAAATAATCTGGTTTTGTTTCCAAAGAGTTCAGTGGAAGAAATTTGAGGAAAGGTTTAGAAATACCTAGAGAGTAAAGCATTTCTAAGGTCATATTCCTTGTAAAAGCATGGTTTTGAGATTAGTCACAATAACAATTAAGAAATAGAACTTTGTCTGATGCTGGTATCAATCACTCTGTCATATTTTAACTGTTGAACACAGAACATGCTTATAGATTGTTAGAATTTCCTGTCAGTGTTGACATCTTTTCTTACGTAGGATTTGAAGAAAGGCTAAATACAGATTTAGCAGTTAGAATTCAGTAGATAAATTAACACGGTCTGAAAAATACTATCCACTACATCATCCACTACCAAAAGAGTCAGTTAATGCATTGCACATTTATTTTCAGAATGACAGGGCTTGTTTTCAAATCTGTATTTGCTTCAAGCATTTCTGAAATTTGACTTGAGAGTGCTGAAAAGGAAATTTCTAGTTGGATTTTTGCAGAGCCATCCTCCATTGCCATACTTAGACCAAATATGTAATTCGCTCTAGCCACATGGAAAGACTTCACACATATTATTCACAGGGAGATGAATATGCAAAGAATTGTTGTCCCACAATGACAGAGATGGAAATCATAGGTGTTTACTGCAAACCACATATCCCTAAACCTTTGAACCACAAGGATGCTAGCTCACAATTTCAAGCAGATGTTGACGTTTTTTCTGTCTCTGAATGTCTTAGACATATTCTGGTTTTCACGCCATGAATTTTCATTCTACTATTCATATTTTCTCTTTAATGTCTTTAATAATTTAAATCAAGATTGGTTAATTCACCGAATCACAGAACATTAGGAGTTGGAAATGACCTCAGAAGATCATCTAGTCCAACCCCCTTGCCTGAGCAGGATCACCTAGATTAGATCACACAGGAACGTGTCCAGATTGCTCTTGAATGTCTCCTAAGAAGGGGACTCCACAACCTCTCTGGGCAGCCTGTGCCAGTGCTCCATCACCCTCACAGTGAAGAAGTTCATCCTTATGTTAAGATGGAACTTCCTATGTTCCAGCTTGAAATCATTTCCCCTTGTCCTATTGATGACCTGGATCCATCCTCCTGACACTTACCCTTAACATATTTATAAACATTAATGAGATCACTCCTCAGTCTCCTCTTCTCCAAGCAAGTTGTGCAACTTCTTTGTGAACAAAGAAAATAGTGTTATCATATTCATATAACTATAAAGATCATTAAGCTACCGAGGAACATAACGGCCATCTAACTTTGCTGAGGTCATAAAATTTGGTAGCAACAGAATTGCAAATGGAACAAGGGCTGCTTTTCATCTGCACTCTCAGACCCTTAGATACAACCTCATCTTTCGTGATATTAATGCCATGCTTTTAGAGAAAGTGACTTTTTTTCTTAATTTTCATCTATCCAAGCTTTTCCTGTAAGCAAGAATTATCTTAATTTTCTCTCATTGTCACCTTTTATTACTTTTTCTTTTCTTAAAAATTCCTTTCAGGTCAGGTATTTGGTGTCCAGATATTTGATAGCCAGACCCATAAACACTATTCAGTAAGTGCACCATGTTGCCATAGAAGGGGTTTCTAGTTTACATTGTCCTTTGGCTTATGAAATTATTTTTTTTAACTTGCTGCAACACTATGTTACACATCCACATTGCATGTATTACCCTCAGGTCATTTTTCCCAGGCATTCCTGTTGAGTTTTTTCCTATTTATCTAAACACATTCACTTGTATTTTTCTAGTTGGAACCTATTTCACTGCTGACTTGCAATTTTTATTTTCAATCACTACAGCCTCTTTGTCTTACCTCTATATAAGTTGTTGGAGCACCTCCCATTTTGGAATTATCTACAAGTTCAATTAATGTGTTGCTTACCCTTTCTTCCAGGTGATTAATAGAACACCCAATCTTTATTGGACACAAGATCATTGGAAAATACTGCTAACATAACTAATTAGACGGCTGAAATTCTACCATAACCTCCTTTCATCATTGATCTTTGAAAACAACAGTGCTCTCATGTCAGATTTCTGCTGTGCAACTTCATGCCCACTTCCCACAGCTAAAATGGACCATTGAACCCCAGTTATTTATCAAGCAAAGCAAACCTCTTTCTTCAGATCAGTTACCAGTATACCTGCAGCTTTCTTAGATTCAGTGTTCATAAAAGCATTTAGGGTTGGCTGGCAGTAAAATTGTTTCCACGAGTATCACTGCTGCATTGACCACTCTGTTTTCTGTATCACTGGTTATTAAGGTGCCTAGTATATCTCTGAAGCAATAAATAACTACTCATCCTTGACTTCTTCAAAAATGAACAAATATTTTATTAGGCCTGGTTGCTTTTGATTTTAGTCAGTAAATTCTGTCCAAGACACAAAGGTACCATTCTGTAGTGAACTAACGATAAATAATGAGTATTAAACTTAGGTGTATTCTGCAGCACTTCTTAGCTGTTAAGAGGCACTTCCTGACTGAGTTGCCAAGGTGAGCAGCTACAGTGCTGGCAGGGTCTGCAGCAGAGCTCTCCAGAGTGGTGCACACCTGAAATGGGGGAACCTCATGGGGAGCCAAGAGAGCTGCCAGGAGCTCAAAGCTCACACAACAGTGGCTGATGAGACCGGGCTGAGGCCAGGAGCAATGGCAGGCACTCTCACACATGTATCTAAGAGAAGCCCTAGGGAGCACAAGGGACCAGGACCATGGCCAAGAGGGCGGGTAAACAGGGTGTGAGCCATCAGCAAGAGCATGGTGCAGCAGTTTGTGCGACAGGGCACACTGTAGTTCTGCCAGCTCAAGTATCTGCTAGGGAACATGTCATGACTGACACAGCTACACCGACAGAGATCGGGGGAGGGTAGGTGCTGACAGCTAGATGTCAGGCTGCAGGGTGTGCACAGAGAGAGAGGGAGAGAGAGTCAGACCCTACCTTTCCTGGGACAGGCCCAACAGGCAAACAGACAGATATCAGAGAGGATGCACTGTCCTCTCCACCTGACTGAACACAGTGACTTAAGGGACAGGGGGCAATGGTGACAAGTCACTGCCTTGTACAGCAGGCACATCTGCCTGGTCACTTGTTCACCTCCCCAGGTGCCTTTGCATAACAGATATGAGGCTCTGCAAGTGATACCAAACATTAACAAGGCCCTAACTTGGAGGTGTCACTGACGTTATGTCAGCATCAAAACTGCAACAAAAGGAGGGCTAAGGAAAATCTCCATCCTCTACTGGATGCAGGGGGAAACAAAGTATGAGGAAAAGGCTGAGGTACTTAATGCCTTCTTTTTTGGCGCTCTTTTCACTGGGTAAAAAACTGGCTGGACAGCCGGGCACAAAGAGTTGGGGTGAATGGAGTTAAATGCAGTTGGCAGCTGGTCACAAGTGGTGTTCCTCAGGGCTCAGTGCTAGTCTCTTTAAGACCTGTATCAATGGAGAGGATCAAGTGCACCCTCAGTAAGTTTGCAGATGACACCCAGGTTGTGCAGGAGTGCTGATCTGCTGGAGGATAGAAAGACTCTGCAGAAGGATCTACAGTGGTATGTATGAGGTTCAACAAGACTCGGTGCCAGGCCCTGCACTTGGATCACAACAAAGCAGTGCGCCCAGGTGGCCAGGGTGGCAAAGAGCATTCTGGTATCAGGAGTTGTGTGGCCAGCAGGCCTAGGGAAGTGATAGTCTGCCTGTACTCAGCACTGGTGAGGCCACATCTCGAAACCTGTGTTCAGTTTTGGGCCCCTCAGTGCAAGAAGGACATTGAGACGCTGGAGTGGGTCCAGAGAAGGGATGTAGCTGAGGAGAGGCTGCAAGAACTGGAGTTGTTTAATCTGGAGAAGTGACTGAGGGGAGACCTTACTGCTCTCTACAGAGCCCTGAGAAGAGGTTTCAGTGAGGTGGTGGTTCTCTTCTCCCAAGTAAAAAGCAATAAGATAAGGGGAAACAGCCTCAATTTGTGTCAAAGGATATATAGATTGGATATTAGGAAAAATTTCTTTACCAAAAAGAAACACAAGCATTGGGACAGGATGTGTCCATGGAAGTGTTTGAGTCACCATTCCTTGTGGTATTTAAAAGACACATAGATGTGGAACTTGGGGACATAGCTTGGGGTGGACTTGGCAGTGTCACGTTAACAACTGGACTTGAAGATCTTAACGGTCTTCTCCAACCTAAACAAATCTGTGATTCTGTAACTATCAGTTCTGTAGGTAAGGATTTGAGATACAGTTTTTCTATTAGATTTTTTTTTCAGTTGTCAAAGTACTTGATATTTATTGTATTTCTATACAGAGCTGAAAAAACAGTGCTATTCTCATGTCATACCTAGCAACAGTGAATAACAGTTTGCCTCAGTGATACCTTATTCCTTCTCTTAAGACTATGTCATCTTCCCGTTGGCAAGACAATGCTGCCTTTTAGGCTGGAGAGAGATTTTATGCTGCTTTCTTCTGGCATGTGCATGATTTCCAGCCAGCTTTACTCATAACTTTCAGAAGAGGAAGAAAGGTATTGCTTAGTTACACATTCACTTAATAAAGTGCAAATTCTTTTTGTGGCAGCTTCTGGCTTTCAGTCTTTCTTTCTCCTCTCTAGCTATTGCACATTATTTATCCTCCAGGAGCATGTTGTAGTGTTTCAGGTACTGGAAAGTGGCAGCTGTTACTAAATAATGGGATTTGAATGATAAGGATACTCTCTGATAGAATTAACTACTATAATCACTTGATGTGATATAAATAGTTGTGACTGCATACGCTGAATATCATCATACAGACAGGAGGAAAAAAAAACCTGAAAAGCAAATAAAAATGCGTACAGGTGAAAAACAATACACAAGGGAAGAAACTAGCCATTGCATCTCCTCAGGACCAGAAGTGAGTCCGGAGGCAAAAGCGTGGATGTACCTAGCGTAGTCCTGTGGACTGGAATATGTAAGAAGAACAAAATATAAACACCATAAAGCAGGAAAAAGAGATTTATTCTCTATCTCCAGCAGATGAAGATGATAGGAAACTTGTTTGCAAATGCTCTGAGTACACTTACATGTCAATTCCTCCAGCTGACAGCATACAATACATATAACTAGTTTGCTGGCTGGCCTAGCACCTGCATGTTACAGCACTTAGCTCTGAGCTATCCAGCATCTTAAAGATTTGTTCTCAGAGGACTGATGGGAGTCAGGATGTCATCTTGAGCCTTTTCTCTTGAAATATCTGTGCAGAGAATACCAAGCTGAATGTTCTTGTATTCCTTACACACCTATTGCTTGAAGATAGCTTATTAGTGAAATGATTGATTTATGCTTTGACCTTTACTGTTCAGTAACTGATGTTTGTCTTTGCCTCTGGAAGACAGAAATGAATGCCTTATAAGGTAGCTCTGCCACCATTTCAAAACATGCTATTTTAAATGGACGAAAAAATGAAACATGGTATTTGCAAATGCTGCATATGGAATATCTTAGAAGAGCTGAAGGTATTGACAAAAATACTAGCAGTAATTATAGTGAGTATACATCTGTGTGACCTGGAAACCTGTCTAAGATGTTTGTATATTTTGTAGAGCTGTGTACCCTTGTAAAATATGAATAGATGATATAATTTATACACATAAGATTGCAGTAAGGAATGCGTCTATACCAATATCTCATAACTAATGTTTAGAACACCTCAATGACTAAAAATGCTTTCTTGTTTATTCCTCAGTAGTTTAAAGTTAATTTGATTTAGGTTTAGGTCTTGATTTGGGAAATAAAAGACACCCCCAAAGGATGACATGTGGAGGTATTTAGAAATTTAATATTTCTATTATTGCTTGTTAATTTGCAACTATAATCTTACAGACTCTCCTGCCTTCCCTAGAAACAGCACTCCAGAAAAAATGAATACAAACCCACGATGTCCTGAAGTGCAGCAGGTGCTGGCTGTGTCATTTCAACATCAGTTTGGGGTTCAACAGCCTTGCAGGACCAAGATTGTCAGTTTGCAGGTGTTAAAATTAAAAGACTATGAGGCCAGCTGCATTCAGGCACTGTGAGTGTTCACGGCAGGCATTCAAGGGCAAATCATGCTTGAACAACCTGATTGCCTCTCTGACAAAATGACTGGCTCTGCAGATGAGAGAAGAGCCGTGGAGGTAATATACCTTGACTTTGGTAAGGCTTTTGACACCGTCTCACACAGTGCACTCATTTGGTAGCTGAGGACACCCTGGCTGCCTAATCTGACTGCTGTGTGGGTAGAAAATTGTCTGGGCTGTCAGGCTCAAAGGGCAGTGATCAGTGGCTCGGTGCTCAGCAGGAAGCTGCTGAAGAGAGGGTACCCAGCATGCTAGTGGGCTAGTGCTGGAGCCCATAGGTTTCAGCATCATCATCTGTGACCTGGATGGTGACACAGGACAAACTTTTTACATGTCATAAACATAGGGAAAATGGATGGTGTGAGGAATTGGAACTTTGGTCCAGAGGCTTATCAAGGCAAATTTGCATTAATTTGAGGACAGAGCCAACAGCATGCTAATGAAGTTTAGCGAGAAGAAGGCACCTAGGGGTGACAAGCCACATGTAGGCTGGAAAGCAATTGCCTGAGATGTATCCCTGCGGAAGGGGCCTGTCACAGGGATCAGTGTGGATATGAGCAGTTTGCTTTTTCCCTGATTGTGACAAACAATACAACCAGGGAAATGTGCATGTATTCGTGCACATATATCCCTGTGCACGTATATCGCATGCACAGGGATATATGAGGAGAAGCATAGCTAGTGGAGAAAAATTTTAACCCCTCTTAACTTGTTAGTACTGAGGCCACATCTAGAATACTTTGTCCAGTATAGGCTTCCACTTCAAAAGAGGTGTGGAGAAACAGGAGAGGATGCGGTTGGTCTGGATGGCCAGGGACATATTGTATGTGTTATGCAATGAAAATTGGAGAAAATTTGGTTTGTTTAGTCTGATCTAGAGGAGAAAAAGGGAAGATGGAATAGCTGCTCATAATTTCTTGTAATTATCTAGTGCCAAACATAATAGAAACAAACTCTCTTCAGAAGGGCCAGATGGTATCACAAAGGACAACAGACATAAATCTCAGCTTGAAAGCTTCAGGTAAAATAAAAAAACATCTCTAGGAAGCAGCACAGCTCTGGCACAGGTTGACTAGAGAGGCTGTGGGATCTCCATCCATGGAGGTTTTCCTGGTTTGGCTAGACAAGGCCCCAGCTGGCCATGCTTTGAGACAGCATTTCTGAGATTGGCTAGTTTGTCTGGAGTATCCCAGAGCAACAAAAACTTCAGATATTTAAAAGTTATTAAAATACTAAATAGGAGAAACAAGCAAAATGGTGTATATATTAAAAAAGAAGTGGAATATTCTTACCCAAATATGCATCAGAGCTGTGTGGCCCCAGAAGAATTAGTCCTTTGTAGGAAGCTGGGGAATTTTCCCTTCATGTTGTGTTCTAGCCTGAGTGCTCTGTGCACAAATATACCTCTCTTTTATTCCTTTCCTTAGCCTTGATAATATTCAGAGTGTTTTCCTTTTCTCCTTTGGCAGTTAAATATATCTGTCACTAGTTGGTTTTCAATTATGTCCCAATATCAATCTGTTCATGTAAATGCTATTTCAAACAGTAGCCCCTAACTTTCTATTAAGATACATAATAGTGTTGCTTGCTGTTGCTCCCAGTTCCTGTTGATTATCCTTCTTACATGGGATTTAAATATCGAAAGTTAGTCAACCTTCTGATACCTTTTCTATTTAGGAGAACATCTATTTCCTCATGCTCTGCATCTTTAGTAATTCTCCTCCTTCCCTCTTTCCCTCTCTTTCTTTTTCCCTTTCCCTGTTTCTCTTTTTGAATGGGGATGTCAGCCAGTGCATGGATGACTTCATCTGAGCAAATTGTCTCAACTCCCTTGATAGTCAGTGGAAAGAAATAGGAACTCTCAGGACACAACATATTTCCTGCTTTAGAATAGGTTAGATGAATACATCTGGTATGTGGCTCCTGTTCTCTATTGACTGTACAAAAAATGAAGATGAAGTCTCTCAGATGCATGTCACAGGTATCTAAAGTTAGGTAAGATGATACCACAATAAATCAGAGTGATCACAGACAGAAAGAGCGATGCTGCTGCTATCCCACGGTAATAGGAGCTATTCCTTTTTCATGTTTTAAGGACTTGTCATTCCTTCCATGTTCAGATTCCTCTATCTAAATTTCTGTGCTAGCTTTTGTGTTTCCCCATATTTTAAGCTTCTTATTTACAGACACAGTGTATGGAGACATTGCTCCTTTCCTTTTTTGTTCTCCTTCTTCTGTGTGCATGTATCAGAAGGTTTCAGGCACTCAAATCACTTTTCACACTCACAAAAAAAGGATTGAAGGATCACAGTACTCACTGTTGCATTTGCAGATGCAGATTTCACCCAGCAAAAACTGAACAGATTAAATACTTTTCTTGTGGTTATTTCCTTTCCACCTTTTATATTGCAGTAAACTTGCTGGCCTCTGTTATGTTGAATACCATCAATGTTTCCCAATCTGAGAAATAGTATAATGTCACTGGCTAGTACAAAATGTTTCTGCTGTGTTTTTAAGTGTAGCGAAATATGGCTGATGAGAATTTAATGGCTCTTTATCACAACTGGACCATAGTATTAAATGCACCAAGACTTCAGACACATTCTCCTTATCTGTGGCCGAGGACTGAGGAATCCAAATACATGGGAAATATAATTAGAATATTTTGATTTACAATAAAGTAGCCAATGCTGTAGTACTATTTTCAATATCCTCATTTAAACTTGGCTCGCTGGAGATTTTAATACCCTAAAAAATCAATATTAGGCTACTTTTATAGACATAGTAGCAAACCTCTTTTTTTTTTTAAATCCAGATATTAATTTAATCTCTTGTGACTCTTACAAGGTGAGCTTTTCCAATCATAAGCAATAATGAAGCCATCTGCTCTAGAGATATAAGATCATCAGGTATCAGGTTTCCTACTCTTCCAGATTTCATCAAATATATGATTTAAAAAGGAAAGGTTGACCTAAAATTTGTTTATTAATTCAGTGACCAACTTTTCTGGACATACAACTCCTTGAGAGAGTCCAGCACAGGGCCACTAAGATGATTAAGGGAGTGGAACATCTTCCTTATGAGGAAAGGCTGAGGGAGCTGGGTCTCTTTAGCTTGGAGAAAAGGAGGCTGAGGGGTGACCTCGTTAATGTTTATATATATCTTAAGGATGAGTGTCAGGAGGATGGATCCAGGATGACCAGTGATAGAACAAGGGGAAATGGTTCCAAACTGGAATATAGAAAGTTCCATCTTAATATAAGGAGGAACTTTTTCACTGTGAGGGTGACAGATTACTGGAACAGGCTACCCAGAGAGGTTGTGGAGTCCCCTTCTTTGGAGACATTCAAGACCAATCTGGATATGTTCCTAAGTGATCTACTCTAGATGATCCTGCTCGGGCAAGGGGGTTGGACTGAGTGATCTTTCGAGGTCTCTTCCAGCTCCTAATATTTTGTGATTCTGTGATTCTTTGTTATTGCAGGCATGTTTTCATCCTTTGATAATCTTTTTTTGTAGCACAAAATTCAGCCCATGCATTTTGAATGCATATGTGAGCATGAACTTAAGTATATTATTAAGTAATGTTGCAGAATTATGTACACATTTGTCTTACACTTATATTTTGAAGTGTAGAATTGAAAGGTAAACTTGGAGAAATTCCTGGCCTGCAAGTTAGTGTATGTTTTAGGTTGGTGAAATTAAAGTCACTTTCAGTGACAGTGTAAATAATGTGAAATGTGAATTCAAATATGAATGAGCAACTTTTAGGTCTGTTCACGCGGAATTTTTCAAAAGATTTTGATAAAAGTTGGGGACTTTTTTCTACCTTTTTTGAATTTCATGTGAGCAGCAGAGAGACAATTGCAAGTCACAGAAAATGCAGGACAATCTCCCATAGTGGAAAATCACCTCCCTGGTCCTGCTGGCCACATCATTCCTGATACAAGCCAGGGTGCCTCTTGGCCACCTGGGCACACTGCTGGCTCATGTTTAGGCAGCTGTCAACCAACACCCCCAGGTCCCTTTCCACCAGGCTACTCTCCAGCCACTCCTGCCCAAGCCTATAACGTTGCCTGGGGTTGTTGCAACCAAAGTGCAGGTCCCGGCATTTGGCCTTGTTGAACGTCATCTTGTTGGCCCCAGCCCAACAATCCAGCCTGTCCAGATCCCTCTGCAGGGCCTTCCTACCCTCCAGCAGATCGACACTCCCACCCAATTTGGTGTCATCTGCAAACTTACTGAGGGTGCATTCAATGCCCTCGTCCAGATCATCTATGAAGATATTGAACAGAACTGGTCCCAACACCGAGCCCTGGGGAACACCACTGGTGACCAGTCACCAGCTGGATTTGGCTTCATTCACCACCACTCTCTGGGCTCGTCCATCCAGCCAGTTTTTAACCCAGCGCAGAGTGCACTTGTCCAAGCCGTGAGCAGCCAGCTTCTGCAGGAGAATGCTGTGGGAGACGGTGTCAAAGGCCTTGCTGAAGTCTAAGTAGACAACATCCACAGCCCTCCCCTCATCCACTAAACAGGTCACCTTGTCGTAAAAGGAGACCAGGTTAGTGAATCAGGACCTGCCCTTCATGAACCCGTGCTGGCTGAGCCTGATCCCCTGGTTGTCCTGCACCTGCCACATGATGGCACTCAGGATGATCTGTTCCATGACCTTCCCCGGCACCGAGGTCAGGCTGAGAGGCCTGTAGTTTCCCAGATCCTCCTTTACCTCTAAGATGACACTGTTCTCGATAATTCATTCCTGTTTATCTTGCTGAGATATTAGGACTAAAAGGTCTGATGTTACCCATCCTGCCACAAGCCTCCCTGTTTTGCATTTGGTTACTAGATCAAAAATTTTGATTGTGACAGTAGAAAGGTTGTAATGCTGCTCCATCTCAGTGGTAGATGAGCTAGATATTTCATATGTATCTTTCACAAGAACAAAGATGCAGTTTTAGATTTGGGTTAACCCCATGCTTTGGTTTTGGATACCCAGGAAGTGTTGATTCATACTGTCTTTGATCTTCACTACAGAGAAAAATCCTTCTTCACTGAGTCCCTATCTGCAGCATGCATACGTGAATCCATGACCATTTCTCTCCTGCATGGTAGTAATTATTAATAATCTCTGATCTGTGGTTTCTTTTCATATGCAACTGGTTCTCTAAAATCCTCCAAATAAGCCTATTCTATCTTTAAACTATTTCATTGAGAAAAATGCACCTGGACTTAGCTTTTGTTCTCTCAGACTTATAGTGGTATTTTGCCTCCAGATTGCACACATCAAGTTACAAGGCAAGGCAGGTGTGTGTGTGTGTTGGAATTTACTCTCCAAAAAAAGGGACATGTTTGCCGTTTGAGATGTTTCAGAGTTCCCAAGATACATGCAGTTGTTTGGCAAATACAATATGATATGTGTGGAAGACCTGGAGGGGCAACTGGATGCCAGAAGGACCTATGTCCCAGTGGTCAAAGTAATACCATACCCTTGTACTTCAGCAATGGATTCACACACTGAATATCTGATTCTGAGCCACGTTTCCACCTAAATACACATAATGCCCTATGAAATGCCCCCAGTTATCTTGTCGGGCCTTCTGCTGCCCCTTCAAAAAGGCATGGAGGTCTTGATGACCAAGAGGTCATATGCCAGCCTCGTTAACTATGTGAGGACATCTCACAGACCCTAGAACACCTCCAATAGCACTAGCCCTCTACGTGGATAAGTTAAGTAAATCATCAGCTCTTTCAAGTGCCTGCCATAATGCTACACACATCATGCTAAGGCAAGAAGACATGGACTGGAAACCAAGAAAAGACAGTTTTGTTTAGGAGAAACAGAAATGGCCATGTTTCTGTGATCAAGTGACAGAAGATACAGCTGCTCAAACACAGTAGAAAGAGTATGTGAGCTGGGTGCGGAGCAGTCAGGTGTGTCAGGTCACTTTACCAGTGCAGAGCAGACAATGCACCATAGGAGTTGATTGGCATAGATATTTTGAAATGGAGACTGCAAAAGGCAGGATAGTTTCAGCTGATGTCTGCAGAATACCAAGGAGTCCTGTGATGAGAAACCAACAGTGAATCAAAGCTGGAGTTCACTAACCTATAGTCAAGAGCTGAAGCAGCCAGGGACATTTCGCCTCCTGCTTTACCATGGAGGATGGAGAGGGGAAAATTAGGTACCACATTTATGTATACAGAGAGTGTAAAGTATCGTCTCAAAGTCACAAGCCTTAGGGGTCAGGAGGATATATGGCCTAGGGCAAGAAGTAATAGTGATTAAGCAGCGGGAAAGCAATGAAAAGGGGACAATTTGGATGTTTTTTACATGTCAGTAAAAAAGATAGCAATAAAGAAATCATCTTGGGAAGGTGAGGTTCCTTATGACTAGGAAGCTTAATTCTGCCTTGATTGGAGCTAACATTTGTTTTCTTCTAGACTTTGGTTTTTGTTTTTTTTTTTTTAAGCAATCTTTATTTTCCTGCTCTGAAACAAGAAAGGAAAAAAAGAGGGGCTTTTCATTGAGGTAGAAGTCAGAATCTGCATATAAAATGGAAATCCTTCAACACTGTCACAGGAAAATTTAATTTTCTTGTGCAAGGATAATATTATTATATACACTTCTTAATGCTGAATGAAGTGTAAAACAGAATATTTTATTTAAATGTAAATTTTGCAAAATGAATGCAAGAGTATCTCCAAGTTCATTCAGCATCAAAGTGCTGTTTCTGGATAAAATGAATAAACACACTACACTTCAGCTTCTCTATGTATATCTTTTATTATAAAATTTTGAACAGGTCTAAAAGCAATGTTACTCAAGATATTTTTATTTATGGTAAGCAATTTGTGACAGGTCAGACATAAATCTGTAGCACTTTAGTTTGCTTCTGGTCTGTGTTTGAGGAAAAAAAAAAAAAGCAAGAACTTTCAGTGTCCTTCTCGCCTAAGTTACTTTGTAACTTGTTAAATTTGTATTGGTATGGTGCAAGGACTCTGCTTATTGTAATTCCAATTTAAGTTTTACTGCATAACTTGTCCTAGACATATGCTATTGTAGACAATATATTGGACTAAGAGAAACTTCTTTTGCTTTTTTGATTTTCTTTGTGGGTTGTTTTTTATTTTTTTGCTACAGCTTTATTTAAAGAAGGAACTATTCTGGTTTGTTGAATCCAGAAGAGGATTTTCCCAAGAATAATAAAATGGTAGTGCTCCACTCTTTCTTATTATCTTGTCATAAAAAAAAAGATGATTCCATAAGTTTCTGGTCTATTAAAGTTGAAGGTGTTGTTTTCAGGACTTTCTGTTCTTGCTTCCAAGAAGAGCAACAAAACTGGTGAAGGATCAGAAGTCTTATTGGTTACACCAGATATCTGGAAAGGTCCATTCTCTAAGGAGCTCTTGTGCAAGAAAGATAAATAAATGTATCCTTGGATCATGGGGGAAGTTTTATAAAACAAACAAAAAAAAAAGTTAAACGAACCAATAATTCACATAATGAGTATTTTCTGACAAATATTCATCTTCTTACCATCTGTGTTTTGGAGAACTACAGTATTGTTCTGTTATCTCATTTATTACACACACATCCCCTTCCTTTTAAAAATCTAAACCAATGTTTGGATCAAAAAACAAATGAATATATTTGAATAGCAGCATTTGCCTGACTACAATATTCAAGTATCAAGCAGTCATATTATAACACATTTCCTAGACGCCTAGTGTAGCACATGATGCAATGATCAGAAGTTAACAGAAATAATAAAAATACAGTGAAAAGTCATATAAAGTGTCATTAATGGATGTCTTTGGGTTTAGGTAGCCTTTTTGTTGAGAATTCAAGTCCAATCTTTTTAAAGCCAACAGGTGTCTTTCTACAGACTGCAGTGAGCTTTGATTTATTTCTTGCTATACAGGTATGACAAGGCAATATTAAGGATGCCTGGGATTGGAAAGGGACTTTTCAAACCCACAGGTTTTGCTTTCAGGTTATTAGGATAACACAGATGAATATTTTAGGCAATTTTAAGTCGTTAACAGCATCTGTATTAGAAAAAGTTCTGCAACTTATTCTTGAAAAACTCCAAGTTTCATAAGCTCTGCCTAGTGAGCTCCTGGTCTCCTGTAATAAATTACCAATTCCAGTATTATTGCAAATCCAAATAAACTCCCTGGTGATTACAGATTGCAGTCACAAATCCAAAAGGTGCAATACAAAATACTTTTCTTACCTAAATTAATTATTTCTGTTCTGGGCAACTCAATGGTAAGAACTGAACCACCAGCTGGCTAATATGTACAGTCAAAACATTTAGCAGCAGGTTTTTACATTAGTAACAGCAAGAATCCATTTCACGGAAGACAACAGAGAATAAATGATTCTCATTTTAAGAGTCCTTAAGGCTAAAGTGCTTTATCCTCCTTAAATGTTCTGACTAACTATCTCCACATGATGTCATCAAGATTAATTTTATGTAGGTAGTTTCTACTGAAGAAATACAGTAGAAATGTGTACAAGGCTACGGGAAGTGGGGGAGACAGAGCGGAACACCTCATGTAAAACAAAATTGTCCAGTTTCATAGACAAGCCTTGGTTCTCTTCAGAGTGTGAGTGAATCTCCTTTTGCCACTGTGATTGTAAGGTCAAAGATGTACTGTACTAAATAAACTCTTCCCTACTCTCAGAAGTATTCTCTTCCATGAATCAGTGTGCAGGCTAGACTTTTTTCAGAGACTAATTTGCCAAGAAGTGGTGCCAACATTCTTCTGGAAAGCATACAAAAAGTGATACATCTAGAAATGTGTAATGTTTGCTATTCAGCTAGGCCAGCAAAGATATATAGTAGGCTGAGTTCTGGTGGGGCTTCTGGTAGTTTCTCCCTCCCCCCCCCATCCTTTTATGATATAGTTTGCAGAAACTATATTAGTTGTTAAAAAATACCTTATTCATCAATACAAAGAGTAGTGCTTTAGGTACCTGAACTTCCCTTAAAATCAAAGGAAGCACAAATCATTTATGTAAATATCAGTGTCTAGTGATTGGAGAAATCCAGAATCCTCAAAACATATCTGCCAGACTAGTAAGTATGACCTGTTAGAATCATTGATGAGTCTGCTTTGGTTTATGTTTGTCTTTTTCATGAGAACTCTGATCGAGGCTTGTTGGTATCGACAGGAATTTGTCCATTAATTGCAATGGAAAGATATAACAGGACATTTAGGAGACCCACATTCTTCTGGTGTGACAGTTTGAGGCCAGGGAGATTACATTAATGCATTTCAAATGACACTAGATGCCTGTGATAAAGTGGAACTGAGTGCTTGCAATCTAGCCAAAATCATCGCTGGCATTTCTTCAGCTATCCAGGAGGATAAACTGAGTAACTCTCCAGATCCTCTGAGTTTATTCATTTGCCTAAACATAGTTATCTAAACACACATGCAAACATTAGACAATTATCTAGTTGTTTGTGTCAAATTCTATGTGAGACGCCCTGCATGATCCAAGATTACATCCTCAGTAATGTATTAGTTATGGCATTCGGTTTTAGCAAACTAACAGCATTAGTTTTTATCAACTTATTTTCAGGAATTAAATTGAGACCTATCAGCTTTCCAGATCTTTAGTCACGATAACATGAGCTTTTCCAGTCTCAGAAGATGTCTTATGTATGGTGGGTTGTTTTCAGTTAGACACTGTACTAGACACTTTCTGTGGAGGCAACTACATTCAGATTTTTTCAGTCTGAAGCTAATGCTTGGTGTGGGCACCAAGAGGTGCATTTGGTGACCTTATCTAGAAACTTAATTCAGCATTTGATGTTCCTGAAAATTCTGCATAGTCAGCAAGGAAAGTAGAATCTTCCAATGGGAATTTCAGACTAGGAGCATTAAATAGATCTTTGGGTTGTTTTTTTTCTTAGTTCCACGTTAATCTGCAAGAGAAGGCTGCAGGGGGACCTCATTGCAGCCTTCCAGTACTTGAAGGGAGCAAATAAACAGGAGGGTTTTTGGACTTTTACAAGGGTAGACAGTGGTAGGACAAGGGGAATGGATTTAAGCTGGAGGAGGGAAGGTTTAGGTTGGATATCGGGGGAAGGTGAGAGTGGTGAGGTTCTGAAACAGGCTGCCCAGAGAGGTGGTGGATGCCCCAACCCTGGAGGTGTTCAAGGCCAGGCTGGATGGGCCCTGGGCAACCTTATCTAGATGCCGGCCTGGAGGTTGGTGCCCCTGCCTGTGGCAGGGGGGGTGGAACTCAATGATCCTTGGGGCCCCTTCCAAGCCAGACTATTCTGTGATTCTTTTTCTCCATCAGATTCAGCCAAACCAGGTGTGCATCCTAGAGAGCAGACTGCTTGGGCTAAAGGTTACAGAACTGACCACTAGACCTCCAGAAGACTTGCAATCTTCTAGGGAAGGTAGCTGGAGGCCAGGAAAGATACCCAAAATAAGGTTGAGTTTGGGCAACTAAGTCCTCCATACGTCAATATTCGTGCATATGCTAGCTCCTTGATAAATCAGCCTAATCCTGGAGAAGTCACTAGATTTCTTTTCCATCCTGAAAGTGAAACTGACAAATTGTGTCTAGAAATCCTAACTTTACAAGACATTAATAAATTAATCGTGCAAGTGTGATTTAGTGAAAATAGCTGCAGGAATGAATAAAAGATTGTTGTTGCTGTTGTTCTGGGGAGCTCTATGCATGTTTTAAAATCAAAATGTATCACAGTGAGAAACAGTGACAGACAAGAAAATGGGAAATATTTATGTGGCACCCAAATACACAGGCATCTGGAAGAATGTGTTAAAAACAGTATTTTCAACATTTAACTCATGTTTCACATAACCCACATCAACTAACTATCCATGAAATATCTCTAAAGAATGTATATATTTATTTATTTTTCCAGACAGGGGAGGACTCTGCTTTCTCTGTTGAAAGAAAGGGCTGAAATGATTGTACACATGGCAGGTTATAAGATTACTTTATTGCTAGGTATAGCAGGAACTGATATATTGTCTGTTCATTTTTTATAAACTAGCCACTGTATTACCTGCAAAGAAGTGTATTAAAATATTGCTAAATTAAAAGTTTTCCCAGTAAACCACTGGCTAGGAAATTATGATAAATAAGTACATTAAATATCTTTCTTACAAAAATTTAGAAGACTTGTTTCAGAATCTGATAGAAGCAATTTAGTTTGGGTTTTTTTTCTGGCCTACTTCTTTAACTCTTCAAAATCCTTTTCTTCCACTCCATGAAAAATGGAATGTAAACGTACAGAAATTAATATTTTTCTGTGATGAAAATTATTTATAATATTTANTCAACAGGCTCATAATAGTTTCTGTAGACAACCAGAAATCTTTCAGAATTGGAAGTTAAAGGTGTTTTCCATTGCTACGGGCCCACAAGTTCATAGCATTTATGTTAATTTATTAAGCATGCACTTCTGTATCACTGTAATTAGTGGGTTACAGAAAGG
Source organism: Heliornis fulica (assembly GCA_013399135.1). Taxonomy (NCBI): domain Eukaryota; kingdom Metazoa; phylum Chordata; class Aves; order Gruiformes; family Heliornithidae; genus Heliornis; species Heliornis fulica. Next base: position 107,810 of record VXBZ01012881.1, on the reverse strand, counting down.
TGATTACAGTTAAAATTGTTTTTTGAGCTCCTTAAAGACAAAAAAAAAATATTTCTGGTCTTATCCTATCCTCATCAGATTTATAGCAAGATTTAAAAAATCATAATAGGATTGGAGAGGATGCATCCATTGCATACATAATATTTTGTTTTGTAATTTGATAATTAACAGTTTTAGAATGAAAATTTTACATACAATTACGTATTTGTTGAGATACTTTTCATATCAAATATAATTTTAGAGAAATGTCAAAGCACAAAATAATCATAGAATTATAGAATCATTTAGGTTGGGATGGACTTTTAAGATCATCTAGTCCAGCCATTAACCTAACACTGCCAAGTCTACCACTAACCCATGTCCCCACCACATCTACATGTGGTGCTACAACCACTTCCCTGGGCAGCCTGTTCGAGTGCTTGACAACCATTTTTTGTGGATATATTTATCCTAACATGCAATCTAAACCTTCCCTGATGCAACTTGGGGACATTTCCTCTTGTCCTATCATTTGTTACTTGAGGGAACAGTCTGACACCTCGCTGGCTGCTACCTCCTTTCAGGTAGCTGTAGAGTGATATGGTCTCCCCACAGCCTCCTCTTCTCCAGGCTAAATAAACCCAGTTCCTTCAGCTGTTCCTCATAAGACTTGTGCTCCAGACCCTTCACTAGCTTTTTTTTTTTTAATTTTACTTTTAAAACAATAATATCCCACTTTATTAGATTTTTTTTCTGAGTTGACTCAGTTAAATTGACCAAAATTCACAAAATGTTTGTTTTAGGTGAACTCAATATTTTTCACAAAATGAAAGCTGAAGCTAATGTTTATACTTTGCCACTTTTAGGCAGGGATATCAAGTAAGGACATGCTGAACTAGCTTGCTGACTTGGTGGGTCAGTGTTTCAAATATCTCAGATATTGAATCCCAAACTCAATTTTCCAGATATTGGAAAATAAGACATCATGAAAAAATAAAATAAAATAAAAAAAAAACAAACAACAGTGTTTCCCTGGGAAAGAAAATCTCTTAAAATCAGCGTTATCTTTGCTTTTAAAGTATTTCCAGGAGATGAAATAGAAGATGGATGAGCATCAGAATAAGTTGGTACTGAAAATCATAGTAGAAAGATGTTTAAAGCAAGATAATAATAGTAATTTTATAGACATTTTGTCCAATCACATATGGTTTGTTTGATATAATTCTCTTTGTGGGTAAATGAGCCATCAGAAACTCTGTCTGGAAAGAAGGACATCAAATAGGAAAATACAACTTTAATAGCAAAACTGGTCATTCCAAAAATAAGGAAATCTAACTATATGAAAATTAATATTGGTCTTGAGATAACATAATATAAATTCATCTTTGGAATATACCAATAGGAATATTTGCGCTTATAAAAATTATTAAATATAATCACCTCCCTCATCAAAGATCACAGTTAAGGATTTCGTTTCAGTTCATTTTCGTAGGGCAACACATTAGTGGGGGTATGAAAAAAACTTGTGGAAGGATGCCCTGTCTACCCTAAATACTATGTGAGCAACATCATTCCTTAAAAGTGGACTTACAGTCTCGCACAGAATGGCAGCTCAGAGCTGTTATTACCTTTAAATATATTCAGTGTTGCATGCAAAATTTTATTATGATCAAAAAAAAGGAATACAGCTTTTATACAGAGCAAACAATTTATTGAGAATACAGATCTTAACAGTCTAACCAAATAATTAGTGCCACTCCAGGTCTAATGACAGAAAAGAGCACAACCACAGCAAAATATCCCAGTAGTAAGACGATTGAAATGTTATACTCCCAGTGTGTGTACATGTGTAACTGTACCACTTTCCCCTGGGGATATGCCTCTCTGGTTCTTATGGCCATCAGGACACATTTTCCTGAAGGACATGTTGGAGAGAGTGTTGTGGTGGCGTCTGAGCATCCCAGCTCTGTACTAGCTAGAAGGCAACTGCAGATGCTGGGCGGTTCTTCTCCCCTGCTTCTGGGTTTGCCTGGGAAGATTTGCTTGCAAATTTTCCTAAATCTCTTGAGTCTGTTTGCTTGTTCTTTCTTCATTAGTTCCTAAAGCAAAGCTTTAGATAAGGTTCTAAATAGGTGTGCTTGATCTTTGCCCTTTGTTGACCTTGAACTAAACTTGGCTTTACCCAGCTCCCAGGAATGCAGCCCTGTAGTGACCAGGAATTGACCACTGGACCATTTATTCGCAGCACTGGAGCCTCTATTATCCTCCTGTTTCAGCACCTCCAGAGTCTATGCCACTATGCTATGCTTGCACTGCCCTATATGACATATTTTCTAGAGCTAGGTATACTTTGTTCTGTGCCATTTTTTTAAATCCATTGATAATGTTCGTTCAGTACACAGTTTCTGCTTGCTGTTGCTGTCCTTTAATTACACGTATACATGTGTGTGTGTACAGATCAAAATTATTATATTTCTGTGCCACAACAGAATCCCACAGAGCTAAAGCTGGAACAAGTCATACAGCAACCCAATTGTTAGACTACTGCTGTTAGAGATAAACCAAAGGAAGGTCCGGGGCAGAATGGCAATGCCACATCAAATGGAATACACAGCACAATCATTTTTCTAAATGAGGAAATGTCATTTGTAATGGTAATCTAATCCCTGGATTCCAGATGAACAAGTTAAGGGACTGTTGCTAATGTTTTGACCCCTCTGCAGAAGAATTTATGTTCATTTTGGGGTTTTTGGTGTCAGTACAGACAGCCTTGAGAAGAGCAGGGTCCAGGGTACCTTATAGCAGCTTTGCAGTACTGAAGGGGGCTACAGAAAAGCTGGAGAGGGACTAATGGGTTTAAGATCAAGTAGGGTAGATTTAAATTAGATATAAGGAAGAAATCCTTCCCTGTGAGGATTTTGAGGCCCTGGCACAGGCTGCCCAGAGAAGCTGTGGCTGCCCCTTCCCTGGCAGTATTCAAGGCCAGGTTGGATGGGGCTTTGGGCAGCCTGGGCTGGTGGAGGATGTCCTTGCCCATGGCAGGGGGCCTGGCGCTAGATGGTCTTTGAGGTCCCTTCTACCCCAAACCATTCTATTATTGTGTTCTGTGATTCTATGAAAAAAAAAATCTACTTACAAATATCAGTTTAGCAGATATCCGAGAATAAAGAGCAGATGCAGACGAAAATGCTTTCAGAAAGTGCTGTTTTCAGATTTATTTACTAGATCAAGACAGTGAAGTAAGAGGATGGAGCTAGATTGTTTTAAGGAAGATTTGAAAGAATATGACAATTTTGACCACCCCTTTTCTTCCATAAATACCAAAGATGTGCAATATGGCTTCTCTCTTTTTAATGTGATTGGATACAAGTCTGTTACATGACAAATGTTTCTTTTCTTCTTGCTGTCATATGGCATTATATGAGACAATAACATGATGATCAGATTGCTGCATACAAAAAGTAAGAAAGAAAACTGGGAATTTTGAGATGGAAACAAAACAAAGTATAGAGTGACTTTTAAAAATATCACATGGAGTTGTACAAAAAAGTCTATTTGGTTAAAAAAAAATTGCCAAAGACAAAAAGGGAAATATTTTTACTTTTTAGATATTAGATTTTGTTTTTTTTTCCATTACTTAACTCCAGTTTTCATTATTTAGGCTCACATTTAAACCCTTTGACTTTTGTATGAGAGTAAGAAGAAAGAAATTTTACAAACATACAAAGTCTACAGAGCAAAATCCCTCAAGCTCTTTCAAAGGGCTATAGTACTTTAAATTTCAATAAGTTAAGGTGTACTGATAGTTTTGACCTTTTGGTTCTATTTCTCCAGGGTGTTATCCCGGTGTAGCTTGTTTAAAGAAGAAAAAAAAAGAAAACAGAAACCTGATGCAGTTCAGCAAATAGAAGTGCCAAGTCCTGCATCCAGGGAGGACTGGGGCCAAGTCCAACAACCTCAGGCACCAATACAGGCTGGGGGCCAAGTGTCTGGAAAGTAGCTTTACAGAGAATCACAGAATCACAAGGCTGGAAAAGGCCATTTAGATCTACAAGACCAACTGTATCTGTCCTCTTCTAAACCATAACCCTAAACACTTCATCTACCTATCTCTTAAATAAATCCAGGGATAGTGACTCAACCGCCTCCCTGGGAAGCCTGTTCCACATCCAGACAGCTCTTTCAGTTGAAGAATTTCTTCCTGGTGCAGTTTAAGGCCATTTCCCATGTCCTATCACCTGTCACTTGACAGAAGAGACCATCACCCACCTCTCTATAACCTCCTTTCAGGTAACTGTAGGCAGTGATAATGTCTCACCTCAGCCTTCTCTTTTCCACCTAAACACCACCAGCTCCCTCAGCCACTCTTAATAAGGTTTGTTCTCCAGCCCCTTCACCAGCCTGGTTGCCTTCTTCTGGACCTGCTCCAGGACCTCTATGTCCTTCTCGTAGTGAGGGGCCCAGAACTGAACTGCAGTACTCAAGGTGCAGCCTCACCAGTGCCAAGTACAGGGGCACAGTCACCTCCCTAGACCTGCTGGCCACACTGTTTCTGATACAAGCCTGGATGCTGTTGGCCTTCTTGGCCACCTGGGCACACTGCTGGCTCATATTCAGTCTGCAGTCAGCCAACACCCCCAGGTCCTTCTCAGCATTGGCCTCTCTTCCCCAAGCCTGTAGCACTGCTTGGGGTTGCTATGTCCCAGGTGCAGTACTCTGCACTTGGCCTTATTGAACCTCATCCTCTTGGTCTCAGCTCATCTCAGCCTGTAAGAACCTTGAAGTGTAAGACATGGGCATAATGGGGCAATTCACGGGGAAGAGTCTGTGAAGTAGCACACTTTGTGACTCTTCCTTGTAGGGAAGAGTCACAAAGATGACTGAAGAACTGGAGTGTTGGACAGAATGAGGAGAAGCTGAGAGAGCTGTGACTTTGGCCTGGAGCAGAGAATTCTTGGGTGCATGGCGGAAAACCTTCCAAACTTGTACAAATACCTGAAGGGAGGGTGCAAAGAGGTTGGAGCCAGGCTCTCCTTCGGGACAGGAAAGGAGGTAATGGGCACACACTGAAGCACTGGAGGTTTCCTCTGAAGACTTTTTCACCTGAGAGTAGCTGAGCCCTAACAGAAGTTGAGATACTCCAAAATTGTCTGGGCTTGGTACAGTGCAATCTGCTCTAGGTGGCCCTGCCTGAGCAGGAATGTTGGACCCATTGACTTCCAGAAGTCCCTTCCAACCTCAGCCATTCTCTGATCTTGTGAAAAAAAAAAAAAAACAAACCCAAGATTCAATAAAGTTCAGGGAGCTTTAATGTTAATGATATGTGAGCTGTCAATGAAGAAGAATTTTAGAATAATTGAGCACAATAGGCAAGTCAATATTTACTGTCAAACAGGGCCTTATGACAAACTGCAGAGCATCTGTTGATTTTAACTATCACTATCTCTACTATTGTTTCTCAATCTGAGGAGGGTAAAGTTTAGAAGTTGTGTAACAAAATAGTAATGAAACAAAAAATAGCCGCATTAAAAGGGAATTCCTCCCACAAACACAGCTCTCTTGTCATCGCAGAACAGTAATTATGAAAGTAGGTTCAATTTAAATATTTTGTGAGGCTGTTATAAGAATGTAATTATAAATAATTTAAAATAAATGGGTGATTTATTTTCTAATACAGCAATAAATCTATTAAAAAAACCCAAAACTCTTATGTCTGAAATAGCCCTATGCCATTTGAGAAAAAGCAGTTAAATTTCCGAGGAGTTTTCAAAAGGCTTTGTTAGAAGTCTTTGCCAGCTGTAGACACCTGATTTAGAATAAAATTCCAAATTCTGACAAGCAACTGCATGACCTTTAATGAGATAACTTCAAATGTAAAATAATATTTCCACAAGTAAAATTTTTTACCAGTTGTTTATAAAAATGTTCTTTGCTTGTGAGACTAACAAAAAAAGTTGCTGGAAGGCATCAGAAATTCCAAATACAGCTCTACATACATAGGAGTGTATAACCTTCTAATGATCTTCTACTAATTAGAGGACCGAGTTAAAGTTTCATCAGCATTTTCAATTTATAAAAACAGCTTGGGATAGCAGTGGAAATTGCTTAGCGCTATTTTGTAATATAATTGTCATTTCGTACTGTTGTTTTCTATATAGCTGAGAATTGTTGTCCATTTAATTTGAATGAAATACCTGTTGCTGGGTCAGAAGAGGCAAAGTCAGAAACTGAATCAGGTCCCTTCCGTCACAGTGTGAAACACAAGTATTCTCTTTCATCTTGTGATTTAAATTCATGTGAGAAAAGTTCCGGGGAAGTAAGAAATAGATGTAGTTCTATAGAAGTACAAACCAGGTACATTTAACTTTGAATGGCATGCAGCAAAAATGCTTTTCAGTGTGTCTTTCAATTCTTGCCAATTTGCATTAGAAAAGTGTCTAAGTAGTTAACATATTTAAATAAGAGCTTTGAAGAAAGACTTCACATTCTGCATAAAAGATAGGTATTCAACAGTGTTTACTGAATGTTTTAAAGCTTTGAGTATTAGAATATCTTTCAAGAAGAGAATCTTTTTCTTCACACACATGCATAAAGGTTTTTTATGGAGACACTATGGTAAATGTTCGAGTTTGAGTTGATAATTTGCAGAGACAATCACACAGTACAAAAGTAATTTTTTAAAAAGCCCCTGTAATTAAGCTTGTCAAATGCAACCTCAGTAGTATTTGGGGTTATATTTATGGCTGGGTTTATTCATGGTAATGTTGCTGAGAAACCATGAGTCTTCTAGATTTTAAAATTAAATTATTATTAATCTGAACAACTGAACAAATCTCTCTGAGACACCAAGTTGAATTTCAAAAAGATAATTGGCAGTACCCCCTCCATTGTATACCAAATATCTGTGTTACAGCATCTTCAAATCTAAATACTGTTTTGAAGAAAAGCTTGCACACTATGAGTAGATGATATACACACGTTTGATTGTATCCTGTTGACCCCATTTTGACGGGACATTAACTTCCATTATGCAGTTCACTTGTATTTCACCTGATATGTCAACCACAGTCTTCAGTAAAGACTCAAGCCTTCACAGAGTATTCAGATAATATAGCCAAGATTTGCTGGGAGATCAAGACTGAGTATTTGCTCTGAAGCACATAGCAGAATGGTTTTAGTATAAATAAAGTTGTGCAAGGAAGCATGAAATTGAGAGAGTTCTTGAAGCCTCTGGGAATGGAGGGAGCTAGTACTTCTGCTACATTTGACACTCTTGGTTGGGTGATTTGTCTTCAAAATGGGGTGAAATGGGATAAGAAATCAAGAAGTGCCCATTATTCAGACCCTTTAACTTCTTAGAAGGTTATATTGTTGGGAGCCAGTAAAACACATGGCCAAGGGAGAAAGTATTCTAGCAACAAAAGGTCATGGCGGTATGAAGTCAGTGTACAGAAAACTTCACTGAAGTATAGTTTTAACTTGTAGGGTTTTCAGGGTGGGGAGTGGTGTTTTGTTTTGTTTATTAACAGATTCACTTTTATTAGCAGAATTCTTCACTGTTATTAGCGCTGCCTTGCTTTATTCTTTAAAGATGTTCAAAAGTAGTACCTATAAATTGATTCTTAGAAGTTCAAAAGGGTTCCTTGCCTACTAGGTATATCACTGCAGCTTGCTTAGAGCATATAAGGAATTTAATTAACATGTGTTTTCTGAAAGAAGCAATTTTAGAGCATCTGAACAAAATCAGTCTGTGTGAAGTGATAAGAGGTAGGAAATGGAAATGGTGTGAGAGCTCATCCAACTGTAGATTTCATCTGAAAGATGCTTAAGGTGAGGTCCCAGTATTTTATTCAGAATGGATAAACAATGATTACAGAACAATTAATTTATAATAAATGGGAATTTTTGAAGCTCTGTTTGTTATATTGTAATAAAATGAACTTATCTTCCTAAAGTAGTTTTGTTTGAAAGTACAAGATAAGGGGAATATCTTTTCTGGTTCCTGCACATAGGTGCTTAGTGGTACCTGAGCCACTGTAAGCTTTCTGGAATCTTTTACACAGGCTGGCAGATGTGAGACAGCACATATATTGCTTATGGAGTAGCCATCAAAGGTCAAGCTGCATAGCCTAGAGAATTTCAAATGGTGCTAGATACTTATGTCCAGGCAAATGAATTAAAATTTACATTCATGTTGATAATAGAAGGAGCCAGGACATGTAAAAAAAATATAGGTATCTTTACCCGAGTGGTGAATCTCATCATTCATGTCTGGGTATTTTGTCCTAATGCAGTTGTCTGTGCCATTTCAGATACCTGTGGTATTTTTCCTGTCCTCTAGCTGCAAGCCCAGAAGAGCATGAATCTCTCATAGATCTTGCATCTCATCAACCATGATCATGCCAATATCTCAGATAAAACAGGGCATATTGAAGGGCCCTAAACAGTTTGGGTTAGGCAACTGTATGAAATCCTTAATACATATGTCAATGAAGTGATAACATTTAAAGAGCTTCAGAATCCAAAAGTGACCCTGAATTGACAGATAGTGGCAAGTTGTTTGTAAGTGCAGCTTTGTTAAGACCTCGGAGCATTTGGAATCAGGAAGGGTGGAAATAAAATCATTCTTGTACATCAAAATTAAATCTGTACATTAGAAGAAAACAGTTGCAATTTTAAAGTGTTTCCAATAAATTAGATAAGTCAGGTAACTCCTAAGTAAGATTTTCTATTTTCACCACAAAACTGGGAATACTATGTAATATATGTGCAATACACATATTTGTGTGCTGTAAGACCAAGATTTTATGTGATCTGGGAAACAATCAAACTATAACAAGAAGAACCCAAAAAGGAAGAAACTCTTATTCATCACAGAAATGCTACTGTTTGAATAATAAATAGGATACTTCTTGGCTCAAAGTGTAGAGTGGAAGGATAGGAAATTGTTTTACCACCTACTGACTGAGGTGTCAAACACTGCCAGCTTCTTTTTTGGCTGTATTTGCTGTAGCATTCTCTTAAACTTGAATCTCCTCTGGGAGCATATGAGTAATGAACTGTGACTCTCTTAGTAGTTATTAAAACTAAAGGGCATTGATACAAGTAAGTTTTAGAGAAAAATTTAAAAAACATTGTACTAGCTGTTGACAATCATGCAAATCTTTAGTTGTAGTTTTAGTTTTAGTTTTTTCACATGCTTCCTGTGCTATAGTGTGGCTGTTTTACTAGCATTATCAGTGGTATGGTGCCAACTAATGCATGTTAGCTCTTTTCTGCTAGTCAGAGAGGGCAAACAAACTGGCACAGAGGTATTTTTTTCTTTAAAAGGAGAAGTATAGACGGAGCCTTTCTGAAAGGAGAAAAAAAATCAGTGAATATGTATAAAAGCAGATTACAAGTATAAGGACATTTGTCTGTTATGGTTCAGAGGTCTACATCTTTCACTTCACAAATACTTGCTTCCATGAAGAGCTGCCAAGCTGCCACCACTCTAGCAGCATCAATTCTGACCTCAGATGCTCTTTTCTTTTTTCACTTTAGGAGGTTCTTGAGCACAACCTATTACCCCCACAGAGGCCAGACAAGTCCTGTCCTATTTCTAGTCTACATTGCTACATGGAGGATTTGACCATTTCATTACATTCTCATTAAGAGCTACTGGAATGCTTTTATAACCTGTCCATATCTCATCATTTTAAATTGCTGCTTATTTCATGGCAATTAACTTGGCACTAAGTGCCTTAGGTTCTCGACTGTCTCTTGCCTTTGACGTACATCTTGGCTTTGATGGATTTGCTAAGTGTTTTCCATAATCCCTTGTCTCTGTAGGTTTTGGTTCTTTAAGTCTGCCCTGTTTATCCAGATGGACTCTGTGCTGATTTTGGCCTTTTATCTTTACAGTCCGTCCTTAGGATTCTGGCACTCAGCATTTATTTTGGTGAAAGACTTGGTTTCTAACTGAAGCTTCCTCCATTATATAGTTAGGATGCAGTTATAGAAAGCTGCTTATCTGTAAGTGACTTTAGGCTCTAACTGACTGACATTCATAATCAACCATAAACTGAAACAGAAAACTGCCTGGTTTGCAAACTGTACTTTTGTCTTTAGACAGAAATATCACTTTTATAATGAGACCACAAGTCTTTGTTACTTGACTAGTAACAAAGTTTTGCTTCTAAAATGAGGAAAAAGAAATACTAGATTTGACTACAGAGGGACAAAATAAATCCACAGTGTTTGGCTCTGATCTGATAATTTTCTGGGGTTTTTGTTTTGTTTTGTTTTCATCCCTCTAAATTGGCTTTGTTTAATACTGAATTAATGTGCTGTCGCTCCCTCGGTCCTAATTTCTGCATCAGAAATTCTGCCTCTAATGCCACACATTATTGTATTTCCAAACTGCTGCTGTTCTGGGCGATGTGATTTGATACCATGTGTGAAGGACTTGGATCGCAGCATACTTTTATTTATACAAGGCTGGGAGATTATATCCAGTGAGACTTAGAGGCTTATCTTTATTCGTTTATTTTTAGTCCAATAATTATTCTTTGATACACATTCTTTGAGACTGTTAATTCTTAAGTGGGAATTTAGAAAACTATACCTAGGCAACTTTGCAGCATGTACATTTTCTGTGTTTTTTTTTCTATCCATCTTGCTTAACAATAACCTGTAGCCCAGGTACCTATGACTTTAGTGTTGTTGTTTGGAGACTTCTGCTACATTGCTGTGGGAGGACCGATTCCTATTTTCCGACAGCTTTCCATTACGTGTATTCTCAGGAAGCATAAGCTGTGGTTATACTTAACCTTGTCTCTTTCACAAACAGCGATGACTAAAGAAAAAAGTATGTGAGCACCATGAATATCAAAAACCTGTAGCCCCTTACAATAGGTTTAACTCTGTGGTAACACAACAGAGCTGCAGTTGCAGAGGGACTGGTGGTCCTCTGCAAGACCTGCAACTCTTCCTAACTCACCTACACTTGAACACATGGATCTTACAATTATAAGTACATGGGGATATCCATTGTAAGCTGTAATGAACTTCAAAATGTCATCTCTAATCTTTTGCCTTTTTTTTTTTTGCTTTGCTTTGTTTTGCTTTGCTTTGAATGGTATTTTATAAAGCGACACAATCTGAACTGCTTGCAAGGCAGAGAGACACAGATGGCTGTGTACTGATCTTGTTAGAGTTTGTTAAAATAAAATGACAGATGTACCTTAGAAATTGAATACAGGTGCTGCAGAGATAAAGTTATTACTTTGGATCTGACTTTGTCTGGAGACAGCTGGTGCTACATCTTTTTATTCCTTTTTTCGATAGCAAGGATTCAGGCATTTCATTTGTTCTCATCAGATATGTCACTTTCAAAACATAGTTAAATGGTTCTAAAGATGACTACCAACCATAATAAATAAAGAAGGCCTTGATTTTCAGAGTTGCCAAGTATCCACAACTCCCAGTGATTTCAAATTGAGGCCCTCAATCAAAATGGAAGCGTTTTGTTTATAATATAGTTCTGTATTTGCACCTGAGTCCAGGATAATCAATATAAACATATTTAGGCATAATTCCTGTATGCTTTGTAAAGGAGATGATCTTTGATACATCAAAGTGCTGTAAATTAGTTAGTTCTGTACTTCTTGCAGGACACTCCATGTCATGTTCTACTCCCATTTACTCTTATTCTGAAGAGAGCTAACTGCAAAGTTATATTAATAAATCAGGAAGATTCTCTGGGACTCTGAGTCCATATATCATCACAATTTATAAATCAGAAAAAAATAAAATTATTGGGTTTTGTTATGTTGACTGACTGAGCTGAAGCAAAACAGGGCTCCTTGTTTGTCAACCAGGAAAAAAAAAAAGGAAAAGTGAAAAATTAGCTACAGATTAATCACAGTTGTGTTTCGTTTCATTCTGCTAATCAGTAAAGCAGCTAAAGAGAAAACAAGATTGACACCTCGTGAAAGAAGGGGATATTAATAAGGTAGGGTGGGAAGATCATTTTTCTGCATGGAGCTGACAGAAATGGGTGGTGATACCTGTGTAATGTTCAGGGGTAGTTGGCAGGGTGTCACAGGGAAAAATGGAATGCGTGGTATTTTTATTCAGTCCATAACTTTTGCTGTCCAGGATAATAATGGGTTTTAATTTCCAGGCTCATCTGTTGAAGGTGTTTTATAGGTCTCACTTGAGACTTGGGACAGAGAGAACAGTGATAGAGAGACTGTTCTGTGAAAAATAGTTTCCCCCAATGACTATTCAGTCCAGCCCTCTGCCAACTGGCTCTTGGTTTTGAGACGTGGAGTTCATTTGGTTTCAGATGTAGGGCTTCTACAAGGACATCCTAAAATATATTAGAGCATGGGATGAAGGGCTGTAGGGTATGTCATGTAGCTTTAGATGACTCAGTTGTCCAACTAGCTAACCACGGTACCTTAGGAGAGAAGCTGAAATGTTTTACTCTTGTTGGTCTCATATTACTGATGTTTATGTTTATTTTGGGGAATACTCCCTCAAATAGTGTTAAGTTAGAACATGCTTTGTAGGCTAGGAAAACACAGAATGCCAGGTAATCTTCTTCCAATATATGATTTTTTTCTGTATAGATTGCAACAGGCTAGTTACTTTAAAAAAAAATAAATTTCAGAGTAGAATAATATGTAACACTAAAAACGCTCAGTTAAACAAGATTGGAAGGTCCTTTTTT
>VXBZ01012881.1:75562-95097 GCA_013399135.1 Heliornis fulica | reverse complement strand
TTTTTTTTTTTTTTATTTTGTGGCAGGGGTCAGTAGTGTAATAATGATATGTAGAATTCATGTATAATTCATGTCTGTTTTGAGATACGATCCTGTTTTACCAGAGGAGTACTGAGAGAAGGTTATCTTTCAGTTATTAAGGTACTGGTCTCCTCAAACCAAATGCTCTTGTGTTTGAGAAACTAATTGTGTCACTTTGTTTTGTCTGGGTGGTTGCTGGTGCTATACATGCATAATACTCTGAGAGGCTTACAGGCATTCAGCTGGGCGTTGAACTTTTCAGATGTTCTACTAATGCTGAAGAGAGGCTTTGTGACACCTACTTAATTTGGAGCACCTTAAAATGAAGGAATCGTGATCAGTCCTCCTTGAAGCATAATAGCTTGATCATCATTAACCAAAGTATATTTAGAAATTAATATGTAGAAATGCAGTGGGAGTTTTTTTCTTTAATGTTCTAGATTTGCTTATATTCTATCCTTTGGTTGAAATTAACATCCCTTATTAAAAAATGAAATACCCTTCCATTACCCTTTGAATACTAGAAATTTTTAAATATTTAGAAAAAATACATTCCTGTGTCCTGAATATATCTTTGATAATGATGCTGGCAGCTCTGGGAAAAATCATACTTTGTGGGCCTTTTTTTTTTTTGCTGGGTAACGATAACTGTTTATTCCAGTGTTGATTAACACTGGAATAAACAGTGATATTCTCTTTGAAGAACCAGTAGTGCAATGTCTATATCCATACAGCCCAGTAAGTATAAAGGCCTCAATAATTATCTTCACCTTTATATCTAGGTGCTGTGGAAGTGGTAGAGAGAAATAAATATTAGAGTGGAAAGGTGCTTAACAGATGGCTAATTAAAAGAAAAAAATCACAGCGGTGCATTGGTGGTATCTGTAATTACTAGGCATAAATATATAGTTTGTGAGTTACTTCACAATGTAACTGCGTTTTTCCATCCTGATCGATATATTTTGATGCTGGAAATAACATTACCAGCTAAAACTATATACAGAAGTTTGATTTTATGCCTGTTGTGATAGTCTCACTGAATATTGATGATTAATTCTTTTTTTTTAATTATTAGTGTAAAAACTGCTTCCTGTAAGATTTAAGTAAACAGGGTGAAACTGATTTGTCAGTACTCTCATACTGCACTTAGTATGTGTTTGAGCTACACTGTGAATATCAGCAGCTGAAGGCTTGCTCCGCTTCACGCTTGCCTTCATCTTTCCTATTTGTCAAAATTCTTTTAAAGATTTTAAGAGAATGAATATGTCAGTACCAAAAGCGTGAATAGTAGTTTAGGTACTTAAAATCTTAAAAAATCCACCATGCATCTGAACCCTAAAATGGCTGAAATTATTATTTCAGTACAGAAAATCTACTATGGTAAAGGTGTTGGAATTGAAGAGAGTTTCAAAAAAGAACGGCAAGCTGCATGTCTGGGAGGTTATGGTGAGATGTGCGCTCAGTTACTAGCAACCAGGATACCTCAGGCACTGGACCTCAGTAAACGAATAAAGTGGTGATAAAGGCCTGATACAGACCTTTGAAATTATAATGATAATAAATAATAAATGAGATAAAGAAACAGCTAGAAAAGACACATGTATGTAAAAAAGACACTTTAAGTTTGCTTTCTGCATTCTTATACATATTTGTGATAACTGGGTAAAATTTTCAGCAGCTGAACTGAAGGTCAACAGCACCAGTTCATCCATTCTTGTCCCAGGAAAACTTAGCTAATTGGACAGCTGTCACACCTTCCCTTCCTCCTTGTATGTTCTAGGACAAGGGTAGGTTTAACATTGCGTTATTGCCTCATGAAGTGCATTAAAAAAAAACCAAAAAAAAAAACCAACAGAAAAATACACAGTATTCCTATACTTGAATTGTTGAGCTCAGTTTCCTACAGCACTGAGATTTTGCCAGTATCGTTGTAAGAGTTTATACCCGTATCTTGGTTTAAACACAGTCAACTTTGTAATCTGTGAAAGTTCCTTCAGTTCCTGAGGCACTCCTGAGTCTGTGTCTTCAGGACCCCTGAGGATGTTAGTTCATATGGTTTGCTCCACATTTTACTCCAGTCTCCTGGAGTTACGGGAAACACAATGACTTCAGTGCAATTTCCATCCAACGCATATGCAGTTATCACCCCCTGTGTAATGAAATTAGAACAAGCAGTTATCTATCACTTTTGCAAATGTAATGACTGTTGGCATACTCAACTTCATTATAAGGGAAGACTACTTTGGTAGGGACATTCAAGAAAGCCAGATAAACTTTCTCAGGTACTGGTAGGGAGGAGTTGTCCTGAATTTTACTCTTGCCCTTCTTTAACTTGGCAAGAATCGTATATCATCAATTGCCTTTTGAGAATATTGTACCATGACCATAATGCCAAAATGCTGTTTGCATACTGTGCAGACCATGACTATTGGCAAATCTGTCTTGTTTCTGTGGAATTTGAAGATTGCTTTGGAAGCAAATATGTCTTTGCTCATACTTTTCAAAGTGTTCTCTTTTTTTTTCTTTCTTTCTTTTTGTTTACCTTTTTCTTCCTCTGCTCTGTTATGCAGAGCCAGAAACTTTTTTTTTTTTTTTGGACCCTTCATATTTCATTTCTTGTGACAGCATGTGCCTCGGGAGACTCTACATCACTCCAGGTAATTTCATCAGTGTCAAAATGGATGTTAGCCAGTGGCCTTGACACTGCAAGTTAGTCTCTTATGAAAGATTTAAACAGACAACAATAAGGCATAGGGTGGATTCTTTAGACTAGACCATGGAGAACTCAAATGTCAAAAGCATACAGCATTCTCTTTAGTGTTTTTCAAATTTTCTTGAATGTTTTACATTTGCAACAAGACACATACTTTGAAAAATCAAAGCAGTAGTGGTAATTTTAAACAAGTTGTCAAATTTACATTTCAGAATCTCTCTTTTTTTTCCTCTTGCTTGGATGTAATAAAATGCCATAAAGTCTGACAGTCATCCACACATACTAATGTATTAAGTCCCTGTGAAATAAACCCACAAACTTTAAAATGCTGACTTTTAACTCCTGCAAGTACTGTGAAGTAATCACATGCACACACAGTATTTTATTTGCACAGCAAATAAGTTAGCATATGGAATATGGCCATACTGAAAACAATTCTTATTTTTTAAGGTATTTAAAATGAAATGTTCTAAAATATTTCTCAAGTTATCTCATTGCTACACAGGATAAAAAAAAACTTCTACAAGATGTGTGTTGTTGGTGTTTTGTATGTCTTATTTTTGTTTATGAAAATGACGCCAGAGTGTGGCTGATTGTGTAATAATTCAGAACATATTCAGTAATAATTTGATTTTGTGCATGTACTTTTATTTTTTTTTGATAAAGAAACAAATGATTTCAAATTGTATTAAAATAGCAGAGAACTTCTACACTGAAACAACTTTGTTCCATTTATACAGTTGTTTTTCCATTATAATTTCCACACAGTCCATCAATGATAAATAATCTGGGTGCATTAATAAAGAGTTATGCACGTTGATCTGGTTAAAAGCTGATTTATTTCCACTGTAATAGGTTAGTTTGCCTCTTTTATTATGGATCAGTAAATAGTGGGGAAGCAACATTGCCTGATTAAGGTTGCAGATAGAGGGGGGAAAAAAAATAAGTGCAGATAGGTCAAGAATAAGATTTTTTTAAGGAGCAAATGCAGATTTTTTGGCCTTCAGAGCAGATTCTGTTTGCACAACTTAATGTTATATCAAGGACTAATTTTAAAAATAATAATTTCAAACCCAGAAATAATAGGAAAGCAGCCCAGAAAAAACAGAATCTCTGTTACTTACACAGTTGGTTTCTGGGGAGAGCTCAGAAGATGAGACAGCATGGTGGCTGAAGGGACACTTCTTTCAAAGCATCATCTTTTCTGTCTGACTTCATGTTTTGCCAACTTGTTTCCTTACTTTAAAATTATTTTCTTTTTATCAGTTATGATTATGAGCCTAAAACTTTATTTCAAGGTCCCTATTCTTGACAAGCTAATATTCCTCCATCTGTTAGAACTACTAATGTTGCATTAGTTGGTTACCATGGAAAAATTGTCTACATTCTGGCTAGGCTTAAAGAGCATTTTATATGTGAACTGATCCCGAGTTTGTATTTATTACCCAAAGCACTCTAGGACATTTTTGGAAAAATGTTAAGGTCTTGTATTTGAATCTTGGGGTTTTTTAGTTTGTTTGTCCAGTAATTCTGCAGTCCCGTTACACATTCATGCTATACTTACGTTATTGCTACTCTTAATGTAAATTAATCTTTAGACAATTTTATCAGTCCTGTGTATCAATGCCCAATTATTATCTCTTATAAAGAGAACTTTCCTTTTTGTTTTGAATGTCACAGAAACAGCAAGAGCTCTGAAATGTGCATTCATCAAAAAGCAAACCATACTCATAGTTACCCCTTCCAACATGGCTTTTACAGAAAAGTGCAAGAATCCAGAATGTGACACAGCACACTTAGACCCATATCAAACTCATCCATTGAACGTTGGACCCTGTTGACTGACAGACAAGTGACAGCAGTGAGCAGAGCTGTTTTGTGTAATCAAGCTATTGCTGGAGAAGTTTTCCCCTCTGTTATTGTTTCATTATTAGATTTTAAAAAAACTGGACCAAACGAGGTAACATAAATAGCAACAAGATTTTGCTATTGCAAATCTATCTTCCTCAGAATTGTGTAGTTTCTGATGTAGGCAGAGATATATTACTTGTTAATATGTAATACGTATCCATTTACAGCCTGCTCAGTGTTCTGGATGAAAGGCATTCCAGTTAAGTTCTCTTTGAGTTGCTATATATCAAGCATATATTAAAAATAATTTTATAAGTATTAAAAAAAAAAGCAAACAAGAGGGATGAAGAAAAAGAATTAACAATTTCAAACTATATAGAGGTATTTGGAGATTTCCCTGAAGAGGAAGTTTCCAATGTTCCAATATTTTAATTGTTGTGGTTTATCCACTTGATATGTTTATGTGTGACTCTACTCTCACAGCTACTGGAATTACATATTTTCAGTTTAAATATATTGTAATGATGGAAAAGAAGGTACAGCAAAACAGTGTATTTAGAAAGAACATGGAACATGAAACATGAATTAACTCCTCTTTTAGCTTCTCTAAGGATACATAGGATTCAATGGCAAGCATGGAAACATTTCCTTATGGTTTTAAACACAAACTGACAGAAAAAAAAAATATTAAAACAACCAAACTTGGAAAGAGAGATTAATCTGCCCAGCCTTGACACATCCAAAGCATAGGTGTGTAAATCTCAGCCCGTTCCCTAGACTTCTTTTAAAGTCAGGAGAGATAAGCATTCTGAAGAGTAATTCATCTTACTCTTCTTAGATGCCTCTCTTAGCATGAGATTAATTTCCCTTTGTGGATTGTAAAGGGAGCCTAAAATAACTAGTTGAGACTTAAGTGTCCAATTTGGAGAAGCCTAAACAAGGCATAACTAATCTGTCCTATCATTTTATCTGGAAGGCATTGCTTAGACCATTTGATCTGAATTTCTATATAAAACATTTCACTCAGTGGCTGAACCCAGCAACTTCAGGCAAAACTGACATAAAGCTGAGCTGATAGTGAGGTTGGCTTTAGCTTATCTGTCACAGAGGCTCTTGTCATCGTGTACCATCCTGAATTCTGAAACCTGTATTGCAACACACACCTCCGCAAGAAAGTGGATGGGTGAACTCAGCCTCCTGTTTTTTTCTGTCTCTGATGCTGAGCTACAACAAAATCTGTCTCCTGTGCTAGTGAGCTGGGAGTAATTATTCTTATCCAGCTAGTAAGATGCTGTTTCTTTCTAGTTGATCGTTTTGCCTACCTGTGGCCTGGTTCTGGACATGAAATAAGTGTTGCTCTTCTTCAAACTTTTTTTTGTTCATTTCACATGCTGTAGCTTTGTTCCCTCTCAGTCAATAACTTTTAATATCCTCTCAAAACACCATTTTCATATATTAGGTGTGGGAAAAGTGACTGGAATGCTGTGGTTTGCAATCTATTTTTGAGAATCTGGTGCTTGCTGTATCTTAAGTTTCATTTTCCCACCTTTAAAATATTATCGTATTGAGACTCAGTGAGAACCAAATGTGGTTCAAATCCTCTGATTCCAGTCTGTCTCATTACATTATGCCTGTTCAAAAAAAGAACCTCTTTCCTAGCCTTCTATCCAATTTCTTACAGACTTCAAAGTGGCATTTTTTGCCCCCTTAGAAATGCCTCCACAATAGTGGTCCAGAATGCTATGGCTCTCTGACCACCTTTTATCACAAGTCACCACTTTTCCCTCTAGGCATGTATGCATCAGATTGTTATTTGAAATGTCCTCATTATTAGCTAGATTTAGTCTTTAGCAGCTATAACTCTGACTGTAGAGTTACCCTATGATCCAGATTCCACAAGCTGACACCTTCCTGTCTTTCATGTCCACATTTAAGGAACACAGATAGGCTGGAGATTTTTAATGAGTTTTTAGACTGTCAAGCATGCCGTGTCTACTGTGAAGAAAGCCCTTGATGCCTGCGATTTTAGTACTGAGAACATATAGGATATAATTCATGATGTAATAGCATTCACTAGAGGAAATCACGTGCCCTGTTTTTGGATGGTTCTCAGAATATATTCAGTTTAGGTAAAGTACTGACTTTACCTATTTTGTGAGATAAGGGAAATGCAAAAGATTGACCAGTTATCTAGTATCATTGTCTCATAATATAGGATAACTTAAAATATTCAACAGTTAAAATACATCTGGACAGTTTTCTCAGCTTGACAGTTAACAGCCTTCCTATGCCTGAAGATTTTTTTTTTTTTTTTTAATTTTCTATCACTTTTTGTCATGTTTTCATACTGGTCTGCAAGTATTGCACCAAGTTGTTTTTTTTTCTTCCTATCAAACTTATTTCAGTCAATTTCTGACTCCACAAGTTATAGTTTCATAACCAGAATGCTTAAACAGATGCAAAGCTGTTTGCACACATCTATGCTGATATAAAAAATACACTCTTGCTTTGTATAGCTCGGATTTACATGCTCTGGTTTAGCCCCTTCCTCCTCTGGCTTGTTCACATTTCACAGAGCAGCCTATTCTTTCCCATCCTCATCAACCATCACTATCACATGTATGTGTAGTAATACAGCGCTGTTTAAAGCACTTTCACCTCTGGTTCTCATCAGATATGCTCTGGTTGCTATTCCACTTGATAAATAACAGCAATAAACACACTTGGAGTCACAGGATTCATCCAGGGCTCAGATTTCTGCCAAACTTGAGTACTGCAGATGATATTTATGTATTAAAGAACATAAGAGGGAAACATTTAATGAAGGAAATCCCCTCCTTTTCAACCTTTGCTGTATCTTAATGTTAGTTGATGTTTTCTTGTCTTCCTATTTTACTCAATCTGGTCTTCAGACATAAAATAAGAATTACATCATTTGTTCAGCAGTCACATTAACAACTTGTGCAGTGGTGAGAGATGGGATTTCTCATGGCACTTGGGAGTAGAATGCTCTTGGTTTGTGCAGCAGCTCGTTCTTCCCACTGTCAGTGGCTGGTGCACTGGTGGGAAAAGTAGATGGACAGTTACGGGGAAGATACAAGGATTTGCATATGACTAAATGAGAAATACAAAAGTTTGAATTTAGCAAGCCTGTGTAGCTTCAGAGGTTTATGAACTCCCAACAGATACATATACACAAGTATGTGGGGGAAGGTGGGAAATAATGGAGAAATTCATGTGAGATTTATCAGGACATTGGCTGTCAGATGGTCTAGTTAGTTCTTATTTAGCAGGAATTTACCTGCTTATGTTCATTTTTGCCAATATAAACATATTGGCATATATATATAAACATATAAATGGCTTATATATATAGGCTTTGTGATATATATGTGTTTTACATGTAAATATGCAAAAACACTTTAAAAGCTTTAGTAGGGGACATTACTGAATTTTTACTTAGAATTAGGATACATAGCATTAGGGAATGCTAAAATTAAGGTCTGCACACATGAATGATACTACAGTCTTCACTTTTATGATCACATACATTTTTAACAGAAGCTTTAAACCAGTGCCTCGTTCTGTCAGGCTGCAATGAAAGAAAATGCTGTCTGTAGGATGCCTGATTCATTTGTTTCTGGGTTGAACATGTGTAACACCAGAGATGGGACTGATGGCTGTGAAACAGGGTGATACCATCATTAATGAAGTCATGTTAAAAATATTATCTTTATAAGTTGAAAAATGAGACAAGCTTTCAGGAACCTATGCCCTTTTTCCATTCCTAAATTGAAGCAGCACATTTTAAGGTTGAATACCCCTGTTGAGAACAATTGCTCAGATGTCTAACAGTTAGACTATCTCTGGTAGGAAGAGGTAGCCTACAGAGAAGAGAGCCACAGACGAGAAAGCAAGAGGTGATACTAGTTATCTCCTAGGGAAAAGAGAGACACCAAATTTTAAGGCATGGCAGAAGCCTGGGGGGAAGAAAAAGGAAATTTCTGGAACCTATACCTGAATTTCAAAAATATATCTCTCACCTAGTGCATGGAATACTTTTGTAACTGTAATTCTTGCTTTTGGATACACCATGAAAAAACCCAGGGTCAGATTTGCAGAACTTTTGTGTTACAATTTGTAAACAAAATCAATTAAGGTTTCTCGGAATGATGACAATGTTATAAAGTAGTGTATGAAGAGGTCAGGTCTCAGGTGATCACAAGTGTGAAGACCCAACACTAGTGGCCATCTTAGTACAACTGTTTAATTTTCAAACTGAAAAATGTCTGTAATAAATTGAATCTTAGGAATTTGTATTTATGAAGCATTAATTTACTATAGGAAACCCACCATGGAAATAGTGATGAACAAAATAGTTTTACTTTCAGTACAAGGTATCTACCGGGTAGATGCAGTGCTTGAGGACATGGTCTAGTGATGGACTTGGTGGCGGTAGGTTAATGGTTGGACTGGATGATCTTAACAGTGTCTTCCAACCTTAACAATTCTATGATTCTATGATTCTAAGGCTTGAATAATGTGTGCTAAATAAGGTATGGGGTCAAACACTGAATATGGAAAATAACAGCAAAACAAAAAAACACCTTCAATAACAATAAACACAACTGCAATATTTGTGGAGGAAATATAATGAGTCATGTAGCTAAAATATTATGATGGATGTGTCAAAGAGGCTATAAAGTTGCATATTCATAGGCAATTTTTCTGACAAACTTCTGAGTGCTTGAAAATGTAACCATGACATTCAGCTCACAAAGGGGTGTATGCATGCTTGAGATTAATAGAATTCTGCATATTTCTGACTTCTTAGAAAACAACATGCCATCTGATCAGCTATAACTGTGCTGGTAATGAATTAGGATCATCAGCATTTCTCCAATCAGTGACATAAACTGCCTCAGCTTCAGGCAGTGGAGTAACATGTAGCAGAAGTAGACTATGCATCATCTATGTACCAGCTGCTATGGATAATGCAACATAAGGAATCCAAAGTATAAAAATATTAAGGATCTTCTAAGTTAAATTACAATTTCTTTAAGGAAGTGTACTTTTTACTCATTAGAGACACTTCTGCTCATATAATGTCAGCTACTCTGGTACTCTATATACACACATATCTTTTTTCTCTATCACAACTCCCATTTCTTACACTTCTGCAGAGTCTTCAGGCAATTACCTCTACTCTCATTTTAGGTTTATGACAGACAGTTATAATAAATAATTTTAGACTAATATTGGAGCTGCCAGCCTTAGCCAGTCCTCTCCTCATGGAATAGTCAGATTGGTCAGACACAGTCACGCTTGGTGCTCCTGAACTGGCTGTTCCCAGAACCCTTTTTGTACTTGGAAATGGCTTCCAGAAGGATTTTATTAATAACCTTCCCAAATACTGAGAGACACTGACCAGTCTGCAGTTCCTCTGATCTTCTAGTGGGGTCTCACAGAAGCCACCCTCCTAGCACCACACAGCCCCCCCAAAAAACCTTGCTCCATAAACCACCTGGCCAGTGGAAACTGAGAAAAATAAATTATTGAGAATCTTGACCATTTCCATGTATTTTGTCACTAGTTTTCCTGCTTCATTATGCTGTGGACCTCCACTTCCCTTAACCTTCTTTTTGTCACAAATAAATAAGTTATTGTTGCCCTTCACCTCCCTTCAACTCCAGCTGAGTTGACAGCCTTTTGTACTTGGGCCGTGCCCTTGTATTCTTCCTGGGTAGCCTATCTCCACTTCCAGCTTATCTGTATTTTGGTCTTGCCTTTGAACTTTTGCAGATGTTCCCTTGTTCATCCATGCTGGCCTTATGCCTGGCTTGCTTGACTTTCTGCACATTGGAATAGACTGGTTTTGAGCACTGAGGAGGTTGTCCTCAGAGATAAGCCAGCTGTCCTGACCACTTTCTCAAACCTCTGAGACAGACGGACAGATTCTATCCTTAATTGACACCTTTTTGGTTTGGTTTTTTTTTTTTTTAGTATCAATTCATAGAATCACCGAATCATAGAAGGGTTTGAGTTGCAAGGGACTTCGAAGACCATCTAGTGCCAGTCCAGGGACACCCTCCACTAGACCAGGCTGCCCAAAGCCCCATCCTACCTGACCTTTAACACTGCCAGGGAGGGGGCAGCCACAGCTTCTCTGGCCAGCCTGTGCCAGGGTCTCACCACCTTCAGAGCAAACAATTCCAATAGCCACCTTTCCTAGTGACGTTATCCATCACCTGTATTAGCAAATTTTCACCATCATACTTCAGGTGTCTCAAGGGTTTCCTTAATTTGCATGACTATTCGGTCTAGTCTGGTCTTGTCCACAGCAAATATGAGAGATGTTGTAAGTAACAGGACCTGTTATCATGAGGCTTCCTCCAGCTTCCTAAAAAAAGCTTCATCTGTTTCCTCTGCTCAGTCAGGTGATCTGTAGCAGAAGTACAGCTTGCCTGTAAGCTCTGAACTGGCTGACCATCAGTCCCAAGGCCAAGCTCTGGGTGTTCAGTGCAGTCATTTGCACAGAGCTCCACTCCCCTCCTCGCTTTCCCAGCTCGGCTTTCCTGAACAGGCTGTGTCCACCCATTGCAACTCCCATCCAATGGTGCAAACTGTCCCGCTGCATCTCCTCGCTGCATGTGGGATCATTTCAGTGGTAATCCTGATAAATAACATGAGCCTTTTTTAAATTGCTTTTAACACTCAGTGGCTGTTAAGGTAACAACCAGATGCAATCATTCCATTGCTGAAGTCCTGTAATGTAAATGTTACAGTGCCGTAGGGAGGCTGCAGCCATTTTGGAAAGCTATGAAGCAGTGAGTTAGTCTCTGAGTTTTTCAACTGGTCGACTTTCCAGGCTTAAAGATTTGAGCTTTCTTAAAAGACAGTGTACTTAATGGTAATTGAAAGCCTCTTTCTAAATAAATAAAAACTCAGTCTTCATATTTAATGAAAAAAAATCTCTAATGAATTTGTGTATCATTAATAGGGCAAAAGACTAGCAATAAATATTGGATCTCTGAGGTGCCATTAACACCCCTCCCCCCCAACAAGGAAATTAACAGATGCGATTTCAACTGTCAGATTATTACTATTATTCTTTTATAAATTATGCTGAGTAGTAACTACTTTGTATGCAGATTGAAAACATCCATTCATTTTACTTCAAAATAAAGGATCTGTTAGGTATATCACACACGATATTGTAATATGTTGTGAAGGCTGATAATATATGTAAAATAAGGAGTTCGCTATTAAAACTTCAGATAATACTCCGCAAATCTGTGGACTAAGGAAAATAAGAAGAGATAAGATCAGGGATAAATTTGTCTCATGTGATAACTTCTGTGTATTCTGGGGATATACCATATAAATTTGGCATATTTTGTATGAAAGTCATTATGAAAATAGGGATTTGAGGTTGCCAGACTCCTACACAGGAAGTATGGGTGGTTCAGAAGAGGAAAACTTGCAATTTGTGTAATCAGAAATTCTGGGATAAAGAGATAATATTACAGTCAACATTTTTATGAACATTCTTTTACCTAAAGCTGTGCAATATGGTGGTTGATTAAAGCATATAAGGAAGTGCGGGGATTAAAAAGTTAAAATAGGTTCAAAGCTACATTCTGAATTGTGTGTCATCATGTCAGTGTCATCTAAGGAATAGTATCTGTCTAGGACAAGGCATAAAAGTATTCCTAAGACTGTAATGCCACACATCTTCCCAGTCATTATTTGTTCATTACTGTCGCAATTAAAGCATGTTCATCTTGGACAGCTGGAGAAGAAGATACGTTGTATTTGAACGCAATTTTGATCTCTGAAGCACTATACTTTTTAATCATACTTTTATCATTGTTCCACGTGCTTTCAGGTCTCAGATTTAGCAGAATAGCAACATAGCTGGCTCACTGCCAATATATATGTTCCATTATCCCATACAGAAAAAAAAAAAACAAAAACAAAACCAAACAGATTTTTCCTTTACTTTTATTTAATGCTCTTAAAAGAAACAGTTGAAAGGTGATGTGTTGTTCAGAAATCATCCTTTGTTTTTCATTATTTCACACTTCTTTTTAAATAAATTGTAAGTACTCAAATCAATATTATAAATTCTTAAATAATTTTAAAAATACTGGTGTTCCTACAGGTTGTGTCATCCCCATCTATTTCACACCTCTTGTCAAACAAAATCAGATACTTCATTGTGTTAATCTTGCTCAAACACCTTGTAGACTAAATTCTCGCTCTGAAACCCTGATTATTGTTGATTATGGGATGCAGTAGTGTGTTTCTGTTACTATTTATAAGTCTGGGAACACTGTACACTTTATTTTACATAATATTTGGTACTTTTCAGTCATTCTGGGAAATTTTTTTTCCATTTTTATTCACAGAAACCATATCTCTCTCTCTCCTCTTAATGTCGGAGATAAAGAAAGTTTCATAAACATTTTGTTTGAGTTATTTTACAGGAGGAGGATGTTGTACTCCATTGTCTCTTCCCACTCACTTTAAATCCAATTTGAATTTGTTTTAGTATATGTAGCAGGGAATTTAACACATTTTTTTTTTTTACTGCTATCTCCCCTGTATGTTGAAATGTAAGTCACAGTAAAAGGACAGAATTTAATTCAGAGAATTATTAAATATATTAAGTTGCCTAAAGTAATTTTAAAATCTTTGTCATATTTGAGTTACATGTTCTGCAGTGATATGCTCTTGATTCAAGGAATATTATAAAGAAGGAAATTAACCTTAATAAGATAAGAAATATTACATCAAAATTAAAAAGAATAAATAGACTAAGTAGCATTTTATAAATCCACTTTTAAATCAACTGTACGTCTTTCATTAAGAAGGCAATGTATGAACATTATTTAAGGACTGCTTAACTGAATCCTACAATAGTTCTGTTTCTATCACCTTAGCCAAGTGCCACAAATCCCACAAGTCACTAGAGCTGTGAGGCAAGAGAGTTGTCTCTAGTATGTGGTAAAAATGTGCTGTTAACAGCAGTCATGTAAATTTGAGTAAAAAGAGAGATGATAGCTATTACTAGTTACAGCACAGTTTATCTGCTAAGGTATCACAGAGCTTAATCCCAGACAACATAATGAAATGTCCGATCTGGCATGTAGGTCTTTATCTTGGCAATATCTGAGCCTTGAGTAGATCTCAAGAACTCAAATGAAATGCAGGTGTTCACTGATGAAGCTATATGGGACAATATAAAACCTATGTGAGTCATTAGTTAGATAAAAGCATACGGACCTTCAGGAGACTAGGCAACATGCCAGTGAAAGAAAACAGTGTGCAAACCAAAGTGCAGCAAAGGAAGAATGATATTTAGATGAGGTGTGCAGGATTTGAGTGTGGCAAATACTGCCTTTAGGAGGAAAGGGACATAAAATAAAAAAATAATCCAAATTCTCTGCCTAAAAAGAAGTTCCTCCCAGATCCAAAAGTAGCAATTAGTAGGATCTTGATTTTTTAGGGTGTGTGTGTGAATTACCGAGCATCCTAATTATGATAAGCCAGCAATGCTGCATTGAAAAACTATTCATTAGGCAATTGCTGGTAACAGCCATGCAATGGTTCCAAAAAGAACCTGAGGCAGCCTCACCATTTCCTAGCACAGGATTAAGTGGTAGCAAGATGTGCCTGAGTGCTACAGTGGACTGTAATTTGCAGACTAAATCTGCGTGCCCACTCCCGACCTCCCGTGCTGCACTCGTTTCAGTATGCCGTTATGTTGTACTGGATGAATTTGGTTGTGTTTAAGATCATAGTTACACAATAAAAGGGATTTTTAAACATAAAGGAATTACTGCTACAAATTTGAAAGTGACATTCAGGGAACTTGTATATGGTGGAAAATTAAACAAAGAAGGTTACAAGTGTCATCTACCACATCTCTTAGTACCTTTATGAACTTTTTGTGTTTTCATTTCATTTCAGAACTGTAAAGTTAGGTAGGTCTGATGAGGTTTCAGGAAGATTTCCAAACCCGTGACATTTACTGTTATGGTCTCTGAATCCAGGTGTAAATGTGCTAGTGTATGTTGGCTCATCTGGATTTTGGCAATGTCTGGGACAAATTCAGTGCCTCCTCCTATGTGTATTCTGGCAGTGCCAGGGGGCTAAGAAGCCATATGCTTCTATATTAATTTTGGCAAATGTAGCATTGCTGCAGCACACATTCCACGACACATTCATAGTGCAGAACCTACTGTTGTCCCAGTGGTGCTGCTGGTGACGCTACTTCGAAATACTAGTGGTAAGGCTACAGGGCTTTTTTGTAATTGGAAGAGGGTTATGATTTTTTATTATTAATATTAATTTTTAATTTTAAGTGTTGCAAGTAAGCAAGGGAAAGAAGTGGCTCGTAAAATACTCCATATTTCTGTAGGACATGAGAAATAGTTTTGCCTTTGGATGTGAAAGATAAAATGAGACAGTGCAACTGAAGCTACACCATGACTGTCTAAGATTCTTAGAATAGTATTTGTAAATGTCCTGGGTTTTAAGATAAAACTGTCTAAAAGTTCTAGCATTCATTCTTGTTACTAATAAAGCTAAAAACTCTTCAACACCTTTCAATACAAAGCAGGCTTCTGTCCATGTACTTTTGTTAACTTAACAGTTGCTCTCATAAAATAGTACTAATAAAGTAGAAATAATATGTTTCTGATTTATCATCATCTCAACATCAACTCAAAAAGATGTCTAAGCAGGTCAGACATATCAAAATAATATTTTGATTGATGAAAAGCCAATATATATATATGATTCATAAATATTAATCAAATATTTTTTTATTCTTTTGGTAAATAATAATTTGTGAAAGCAAACTATATCGCAGAGTGGGGATAAACATAATGGACTTGTGAGTTCTTGCAGATTTCTACTTTTACTGAACAATGCATCATAAAAAGATTCAGATTGACTGTGGAAGCTGTGGTTTATAACTTCTTGGTCTCTAGATGTTCATAAAAAGTGTTTTAAGAGAGCTCCTTATTTTAAAAGTGTTTTGTTCTTAGCTTGACTCCTTGCAAGGTAGTTTTTATTTCAATGAGAACTGTCCATTTTATTTTATAGTACATACACTTAAAAAAAGAAGGTAGCATATTAATGATAAGACAAACATTGCTACTGAGAAGCTGAACATATACTTGAAAAAAACCCCTATAAAAATCTAGTTACTGAAGCATAATCATTTAACTTATTGTTTTGGCTTTTACCGGTATGTGAAGAAATCAGCAGTGTGTCTTAAAACACTATGAAGCAGTAAGGGATAGGTTAGAAGTTACTGTTCTCTACAGATTCCTACTCTTTACCAGCAATCATATAACATTAATATAAGGAATCATTTTCATGGCTACCCTAGTCACTTCCTTCTCTCTAATTCAAGTTAAATACTGTATCAATCAACTTGGTCAGTGCTATGACCACTGTGGTAAAAAATAGGCCATAGAGAAGATGAAAAATGTTCTTTCCGTTGAAGAAAGATATTCAATTACATGGTTTAGCATCCATAGCAGTGAATATTTAAAGAATCTTTCTGAAGTTTCTTGAAAAAAAACCCTACACTATATTTTTTCAATATTCTCTGTTTATTTCTTCAACAAAAAGCATTTGCTTTTAAATTATGCATAATACCATGCAAGGAAATTCACTCATCAATGCTCTATTGAAGTTGATCCAAATTATTTGATTCATGGAATGGCTTGGAGAGGAAAATTCTACCTGACATTTGTCTCTGCAAATTAATGCAAGTTTGAGGGTAGTCAGATACAGTCCAGTTTCCATATATGCCTCATTACCAAAGAGTAACTGTAGAACTGTTTTTTCGAAAGTGTAAAAAAGTCAAAGACAAATGGTACAATTTTTCAAAAGGAGAGAATATATATTATTTCCATGAGAAATATCTAGGGTAAGAATCTTGCATTAATTTTTCTTCAGAATTTTGCATTATAGATTTTCAGCTGACATCCCTTTATTTCTTGTATATTAACTTCTTGCTGTTAAATGTATATTGGCTCAAGACCTCTAAGAAATGAGGTTGAGAAGATCATTGGATCTTCCATTTTTGTCATACCAAGTAGAGGTGTATAGTTAGCCTTGATGTATTTCTTCCATTGCACAAGGCTGCATCATTTAGTTGATCATTTTGTTTTCCCACAAGAGGCAATGACAATGACTAATGAAAAATTCATTCAGAAGTAAATACTAGTCTGGATGAATATTTGCAAGAGAGACTTTGGAACCACAGCCAGACCAGGACTTTCCTATTATGCTTGAATTTTTATTTATATTATGAAGTTAATCTTTCACTGAACATTGAAAATGAGGTTGCACAGGAAAATGTTTGCTGAGATACAG
Source organism: Heliornis fulica (assembly GCA_013399135.1). NCBI lineage: Eukaryota > Metazoa > Chordata > Aves > Gruiformes > Heliornithidae > Heliornis > Heliornis fulica. The sequence goes on along the minus strand of VXBZ01012881.1, from coordinate 78,113 downwards.
GTCTATTTTCACTGTAGTACTGAGAGCAAAATGAAGGAATAACCTCCTCTCCATGGCTGCATATCACTGACCACTCTAAGAGGGTCTGCAACTTGCGAAGATAATCGTGACACTGAGGAATGAGGAAATATAAAATATGTACCTTATGAAAAGCAAAATGCCCCAAGTCAGGTTACTTGCAAGTAATTTAAGGTTATTGTTGAACGGCCTAATTTCTAGTTAAAGCAATTTAAAAGGAGGTATATTAGGCACAACATTCCCCTGACATTTTCTTTTTCCTTGATTCTATCTTTATAATGTTACTGTTGACATTCCTTCTTTTATATTTATTTTACTGCATTCATTAGTTGTGCAATTCTGTGAGAAATTAACAGATTAACAGATTCCCCCTCCTCATTTCATTCAGTACTACATTTTATTGGTAATACTGCTTATTATTTGTGTGAAAGAAGCTTTATCTTGTTTCCTGCCCAAACATAAGTGTAAGTTGAATGATGGAAACCCAGTGAGATAAGCTAGTCTAATTCTCAAATGTTTATATTAATCCAAACAGGTACATTTACTTAACCGTGGTGATGTATCTAGAGCCTTAACTTAGGAACAGTTTGGACCTTTCTCTAATTAACAATGACCTTAAAAGTCCCTATGTTTAAAAATGGATTAAAGGTAACGCACCACTACACTCACTAAGACAGACTGTTCATGACAACTCAGAATAAAAATGGGGATGATACATAATGCATTTTTCTTTAGTAGGTTTAATAACCATGAACATACAGCTTTCACAGCTTACTTGGGTGATCTAGAGTAGGACAAGGCTGTCTTTATTTCCAGAGATTTAACTGAAGTGGATTACCTTTTCTTTTTTTTTTTTTTTCTTCTTTAAATTATATATATGATATATGGATTGCCCTGGGTTTTCTCTATTAAATTTTGCTATTATTTCATTTTAACACTGGTTTTCAGAGGTCACAATTTTTGCTTCCAAACTTCGGCAGACATAGTTGTCTGTTCAGCTGTTGTATTTTCCTAGGAATCATTTTGATTTTTTCAAAGCTTTTTTAGTCCTCTCAGTTTTTTGCCTTGTAAGGGTAATGAAATATCTGTTTCTTATAGCAGAAAGAAAATAAAAGGGGAAAAATAATTTTCCAATTATTTGGAAAATATTCAAATTGTAAAAAATGGTACAATTTTCTGTGCTTGGTGCTTCATTTCTTTTCCTAAATATTATAAAATATTTGGAAGCTTTCAACATTTCTTTCAGAAAATCTACATTATTTATTAGCTGTCCTTCTGTGTATTGTATTTTACAGTTGAGTGCTGTCTTAACTCACAGATAAATATTCTGAATATAATTTTGAGGAATCCATCTTGGTCAGTATCTGCATTGTCCCTATATCTGAATATTTTTGGGGTTTTTTCTATTTAAAAGAATAGGCATTAGTCATCCAGTTATCAACAGTTTTATTTTCTCTCCTTTTACAAATAGAACACTTGACTCAACTTTCTCAAATGCATCATAAAACACTGAATTTGAAACTAAATTCTGAAATTACTTCTGCTCTTAGGGACTGTAACATACAGGTAGTATTTGAAAATCAGTATTTTTTATTATGTTCAGTTTTCTTTATTTCTTAATACATCCAGTTAAAGGTAAGTTTTCTCCAGTCACCCCGAAAATATAGAAACTTATATTCCTTCAGCATAATTTCAAAGGAAGATGAGTTATCGGAAGATTTATCAAGTACCTTTCTGAGATCTACCTTCCTGAGAGGTTCTGATGTTACTGGTGTCTTAGACACATGGGAGAGCTATGGACAAACTACAGAAAGTTGAAGAAAGCCTTCTTTTAGTTGCCTTCCTCATCTGAAACTGTTTAAACTCCTTAAAGTTTCTTACCGCCTGTGTAGAGGTAGAATGTTATAGGCAGTTTTCTTCTGTATCTCTTAGATCTGCTCCATAAAGGCTGTCCACTTCTCCGTGTGACAGAGAAGTAAAATACTTTCTAGAGAGTCTATAGCCCTCCCTTTAGAAATTCTCATATTTCAAGCACAGATATGTATGATTGATGATGTACAACGTGTGGCAGCACTTTTTATATAACATAATGAAACTTTCCTGGTAACGAGGGTAGACAAAGGTTTGTATTAATCAGGAGGGAACAAAAGCTGACTGGCGTGTAGACTCGACATGGAAACTTTCTCATGAAGTACTTCCATTGTTTAAAAAATGTCTTTGAGTGTTGTTAAATTTAAAAAAAAAAGAGAATATATAAAGAAACATGAACATGTAACCCACTAATAAAGGGATACGCCTGTAAGAAGAGACCTTTATTGTTGCTTCATGCAGGAATTAACTTCTGTACTTTATGTAAAATAGAGACAGGAGAAGATATAAAAAAGGAATATTTTTTTCTAACTCATTTAAAAGAAAAGTAGGATTTTCCAAAGATATATTCTATATAATCTATATATTACTAGACTGGTGGTAACAAATGAACAAATAGTTTTGCCTAAAGCCCAGACCATGATCTCTGAGTTCTATGCAGGAA
>VXBZ01012881.1:33629-75112 GCA_013399135.1 Heliornis fulica | reverse complement strand
AGAACAAGGGGAAATGGTTCCAAACTGGAACATAGACAGTTCCATCTTAATATAAGGAGGAACATTTTCACTGTAAGGGTGATGGATTACTGGAACAAGCTGGCTCTAAATAACCTACTAATAGAAATAAAAGCTCTTAAAATTCTTCTTTGTAATTAAGGTATATTATATAGGTACCAAAATATTCTGTTAGACTGTCATCTTGGCATTGTTTGGTACCTCACATTTCCTAGAGGAGGACCCATTTCTAAAAAGTTATGTTTTCAGGTGGAAGGATTACATCTTTAATTTCCCTTTGTGAAAGTGTCTGCAAAAATCTGGGNCACAAAAAACAAACAAAAATAATAAATGAAGATAAAGAGCCTGAAATGTCATCCAGTTCTTTAAAAAACCAGAATTCAGACAGACGGTTTATGGGGCATAGGCTTGTGCTCCTAGAAGAAATTAGTGATATTTCAACAAGATTATTTGCAGACTAAAATACTTCACCATTTACTTTTTTAATCTGATTGCAGGAAAAATGTCTTCTTTCCCTGAATTTGGTGGTGGAGGATGTGCTTCTAAACTTGCTTTGCTCTGACAGGTTTCACATGTGTAACCGATGAGGATGAAGTATGCTTCAAATGTTTTTTGCCTTTGAAGTGCCATTTCCACATTTGCAAGAGATTGAGGTTGCTGTGGCTTGTGGCTTCCGCCATGAAAGGAGAAAGTATTGCAGTAGCAGGATGGCTTTCAGAGTGAAGATTGCTTTGACAAAAGAGAGCTGTCAAATTAGTGCCAAGAAGCGGACAAGTAGAGGGACTATATCTACTTCTAAAAAGGCAGGTTGTTTTAAATAGCAAAACCTTTTTTTGTGTGTGTGTGTTAAGAAATTGTTGATTAGAAGTTGGATGGCTGAGAGGTTACAATAGTGGTGTATTACAAAAAGAGACTCTGCATTATTCAATACCTTTTACTAAACTGAAAGAAAATGAAACAAACATACACACACACACACCAAATAGATGAAAAAATAGCCATGTAATAGTCAGTTATCTTCAGTCGCTTAAAACACTTTTGTTTGAGAAATATCTGCTGTTAAATATTTTATATATACACATACACACACACATATATATATTGAAATTAACGCTATATGTTGGACCTGTTAGGTGTATCCTCAAGTGCAATGACACTGAAATGGATCTCAAGGTCAGGGCTTAATATGAGTTACCAGCATAGGGCTACAGGTAACAAATAGGCTGTAAATACCGGGGGTGATTTCCAGTAACCAGGACAATAAATGGCTCTAGGGAAGAGGTATTAGTATGCAGCATCAGTGATATTGTTACTGAAGTACTATACTCAGATCTGGTGATGATGCTTTAAAAGCTGATGATAGAGATGGATTACTGGTGGATTAAAAGAATGCTTAAATTCAGATTTATCTGTCATTATGAACTTAAAGCAGTTCTCTAACAAGTAGAAAGCAGAGGGTGGCGCCTTCTAAGGCTACAAATGAATAAATGGTTCAGGCAATAAACAGCTCTATAATATAGCAACCCTAAAAATAATCTATATGTGGAAACTTAAACTAGATAAAAGATAATTCCAGATGAAGACTCTTTAGTTTCATGTGTAGTCATTGGGAAAATGTGATATGTATTCTGTGATATGGTAGTTGCTCTATGACTTTAAATTCAAGCCACCACATTTCTCGCAGACACATGTGATAACCCTAAAAGAAATGAAGGGCTTAATACCTGAATTACTGCATGACTTTTTTATAGCCTGTGTTATGAAAAGACCAGATGACTGCAAGAGTTCTTTCTGGCCTTTAAATCTAAACCTCTGCAAAGAGGCCACTGAAAAAAGAGCTCACTGAAATTGAAGCTGACACTGGAATCTAAACCCCATGAAACAAAATGAATGAAGTACTGGTCTACTGGAGAAGATGAACATTCCCTTTTATTTGCTAATTTAATCCCACATACCTAAATTTTTTAATTGTAGCCCAAATACATACAAAGACTGATTTTTGCTGATTGCCAGAGCTTAGGGGTATGTAACAGTATCATCTAATTAAATCCATTTCTAGATCTACCTTCATTATTTTTATTCATTAAAAATAAAATTGGATTAATACTTGTAAGAAAATACCATAACTGAAATGATCAGATATTAGATGAGTTAAGTTGAATCAAATAATTTTTGTGTTGAAAATTTTGTGGGAAGATGAGCTGAAATATTTGAAGGTTTCATCAGGAAGCTGGAGCTCTCTGGACTTTTCAGATGTTTTTGCTGCTGTGTGTAACCGCAGTTTGTCCCAGAACAATAAAAAGATGTTTTAGAATTATGTTGCTCACAATCCATCCAAGCCGAAATTAGATGCTGTGAATTGATAGTACTAGTTCCTATGTAAAAACAGGCGAGTGCTGCGGTATTTATTTTCCTGTTTTATATATATATGACTGAGATACATATATACCTAAAGCATTAAGTAAGCCTTTTGAAGATAGCTCCTCCAGTAGCATCGTAAGTACCGATGGAAACCAGGAAAGAGTCTCCTATTTTATGTTAATTAAAAATCACCTTGACAACTGAAGAAATCCCTTAATAGACTTCTTAGAATTCATTTACATGTAATTAATCAAAATGCTATTTGAGAAGACTTCAGTACATTTCAAGGAATCATACAAGTGTTATTTCCCGTTTTAAAAGTAGTTCTGAAGCATTATATGAAATGCAGATTTTTTCCTAGTGACGCAGATTTCCAATATTTCTTTTCTGTAAGCAAATGAAAAAACAGTGGGACATTTTTGTCAATGATATTTTAAAAATCCTGTTCATTAATAGCTACTTTCCCTTTTATTGAATATTTTTAGCATATGTAAGGACAGAACCAAATACACAGGAATGTCCTAAAGATCATCCCACTTCAATGACCACACTTTAAAAGAATAATTAAAACTATCATTTGTTTCCTGCTACAGGAATTGCATTCTGTGCCACTTTTTCACTTTCCCCAAGCCCACAATCCGCAAGATTGAAAAATCTATTACGAGTCACATGTGAGTGAACCCACTAGCCTTTAATATATGAGAATAGTCATCAGTCATTTCTCTATCCCTTCTTTCTTTGCAACTCACCAACTAGAAGTGAGTGACACATTAGTATTATTATACGCAGCATTACCTGCTTCAGTGGCTGAGCCCCTTGAAGTTCAGACCCATATGTGAAAGCTACGCGGTGCTAAGCCTTTTGCAGTTCAACAGCTTTGTGTGTTCCAAGTAGTGTGTCTCCACACCAATTTAATTATTTGTGGGATAATCCAAGAAATTTTCATCAAGCCTCATTAATTTTAAGGTTGGAGATAGAATGAACCTTTTGTTCTGTATATGCAGTGCACATACATCTCTACAAGCAAAGCAGGCCACACTGTCATAAACAGTTTGAAGGTCTATACCATAAAAGTGTAACATAAAGAAATGAGTCAAGAAAGCAGAACTAAAGCTTTGAGAGAATATAATTTCATGTTGTCTTGAATGTGTCATAAGCTTTAGTGTGTCAAAACAATGGTCTACTTAGCAGTGGTCAATTGGATGTTCAAAGAAGAATGTAAGTAGTCTTAAAGTCTCCTAGATCAAGATTTTGCAGTACTTCGCAATGCTTTCGAATAATCCTTTGATCCATAATCTGGTACTTGTTGTCTTTACATTAAGTCGGTTGATGTATTTTCATTTTCATTTTCATCAACAGGACCTTTTTGGGCCTATGCATGTGCCCTATGCATAGCTTTCAGGTGAAAGAATGGCAAAAGAGGAAGGTGGGGTTTAAAGGAGCAAAAGAATACCAGTTACTTTAAATGAAGGTGAGGGACCTCCCAAGTGTAGGAAGCAGAATTTAGGAAAATATATGTTAAGAGGTCTTTGTATGTATGGTACTTCTGTTTCTGTACAAGAATGAGCTTTCAAAATAAACTGAACATATCAATATGAAACTTAAATATAACCATCTATCATACTTTTACTGAAATGTGGTTGATCATCCTATCAGTACAAAAGGATTGGCAGGAACTCAGCTGGATTAAAACATCAAGCTGCAACCAAGTGTATTTTCATTTACCAAAGGGTAAATTCTATGATAGAAGAATCGATGCATTTAAACTCAAACATGTACTCATAGTTTTACTAACCAAGCTTGGCCAGGATTGGGATTGTATTTCATACCTGAAATATGATGTTCCCTGCATCACCGTCCTGATGCTGCTTTCTGCATCTGACAGGTGTTTCGTCAAAACAGAGAGGAAGCCACACCGGCTGAGCGTAGAGGTCCGTCTAGCCCAGAATTTGTCTCTGACAGTTGCCAGTAATGGATGATTGTAAGAGCAGGGTAAATGGTGATCAGTCACTACCTTGTTTAGGTTTTAGCCTACCGCAGAAAACAGCAGCACTGCAGACTAACGTGCTGCATCTTGACATATTTTAAAGCTGGCGCTTTCTGACATTAGAAACCACAGGTATCACTTCAGCTGTTTTCTTGTGCCATAGGAATGCTGACAGCAGCTGTACAATGAAACCTGATATAAGCCTTGAGCATTCCCCATATTTGTTGAAGTGCTAGCTGCTCGTATTTAGGGACCCCTCATTTTTATTTATTTTTTTAGTCAAACTTCTTTTTTAAGTGAGTTGGACTGTACACTGAGTGATTTTCCCCCCACAGCTTCTGGTGATAAACACCAGCTGTCAACAGTGGATGCAATGACATGAGAAGCATACAATGATTTCCAAAACAAGGTCAAATGACAGGTAGTTAAATAATGTAGAAAGGATAATCTTCTGAACAAGCAAAAATCTGAGGTCGGTGCAATGTTTTTCAGAAAATTTACAATCAGCAGATGGCAATGCAGAGGTCAAGATCCCAGACAGAATATATCATGTACCTGAATAAATAATTTGTGTTTAAATGATACTCTGTGAAAACTAATTTTTGCTATTGAGGTACCTACCTGACCTTGTGATGTTGCTGTTAACATTCTTTAAATTGTTTTCTGAACTGCATGATGAGGTTGTACTTGAAATCGTGTGTTGCTGTACTACAGTCACATTTATATTCTTATACACATATGTTTATAGGTCTAGTGATGTTGGTAGCATGAAGGTTGGGGTTGCTGTGCTTCACAGGAAGTATCCTTAAAAGTGTCTTATGATAGGAATAGGACAGAAATCATAATCTTCAGAATTTAAGCTCAACTGAGCTGGTTTTGGGATTTTGTCCAGTCAGTCTAATGCCTTTCCGTGCATATTCCTTTTAAACTTATGTCTGACTTACTGTGTTTCATATGGTCTCGTCAGAGGTGTATCTCTTGTGGGGAGCCTACATTTAACTGACATAAAATTAGCAAAGTATTTTTACCACTTCCAGGCACTATTTCAATTCTAACTTCGAAACTCTTCAAAATTCTTTAAATTAAGAGCATCACTTACACTTATTATGCAAAAGCTTAATTGAACTCAGTATATATTTTCTTACTGTTCTCTTACATGAAAAACAAATTAATGTTTTTCTAAAGTGGACCTCTTATGTATGTTGAAAAAAATGCAGTAAAGCAATAATCTAAAATCAGTATGTAACCATAGAACCCACAGTGAGCTGTCACAGGCATAATAATATAACACTAGTAGAAGATTTTTTAATGGAAATGTCAAATACAATTGTGTTAATAGGAAGTTAGCTCCCTATGACAATGTAAGTACTATTTCATTGTCAGGTGGGAGCTTAAAAGATTCCTTTCCTTTTATATATTATATTTTAATAGAGGAAATTAAAGTATCAATCAAAATCTATGCTAAAATCATGTTAAAGGTTTTAAGGAACTAGGCAATGTAGGAAAATTCACAGATAAGGCTGCCACAATATCCAGAGATTAAAAGCAATGAAACAACCCCCAGGAATTGCTTGCCTTCCATGAATTGTCAGTTGATGATGAGCTGATAGCAAAGTGAAATATTTCTTCTCAGTGAGCTGAAGGTGTGATATTGACTTTTGAATGTGCAAAGATAACTTGATTAGACTGAATTTATTCTGAATTTGCTTTCTAGTTTTAAAGAGACAATCTCCTTTTGAGTTAATGGAATACTGGTAAGCAGTACCTCATACTTTATTTTGATTTTAACACCAGGACATTCTTCAAATGTAAAGAAGCATTTCTGAATTAGTACAACTACACTGATTTAAAGATCACAAAATCTCCTTTGACCATCAAGACAGATCAGACAGTTATAAAGATGGTGTGTACACCTACAATACTTACTGTTCTGAAAATAATCTTACGAACTTAGATTTGAGGAGGAAGTTAATACAGAATATGAAGAAGCTCTAGATGATTTTCTCAGTAGCCAAATAAAAAAAATAAAATGATGCTGTACTCTTTCACTCTATAGTCACTTTGCACTTGCCACGTTACTTCACTGAGCAAGAAAGTGTAAATCAACTGTAAGGTTCATATTCAGCCAAACAAGAAAAAAATGTTATTGACAGCTTGAAGATTATAAAAATTACTGGCTAGGAAAGTCAAATATTTATGTAACTCAGAGGAAGCCTGTTGGCATTATACTCCAGTTCTGCAAAGGTTTTTTTTGCTGTAACATGGTCAGTAGCTACAACTTGTTCAAATGCAATTAATTATTTTCCTCTTTGTAACATTCAAATGAGAGCAGGCATCTCACTGAAATAATAAGGATGAATTATATTGTAATATTACATACAACAAGAGTAGCATAGAAAATGTCATCAGGTCCTAATATTGCTGTTCCTGGCATTTGAAGGTGACCTCCAATGGTTTAGCATATGATGTTTTTATGAGCATCTCTAGTGAGAAGCAGAGAATTTTTTTTTAATATATGCCTTTCTCTGGTTTAGCCAAGAGTGTTTGGAACTTAGATTAGGGTTTGGGTTTTTGTTGGGTTGTTTTGGTTTTTTTTTGCTCTTTAATGCACTCTTTTATTGTCTTCGAAGTTGTTGCACAATATTTACAAGCTGACATTTCAAATAACCTAACAGCAGTATAATAATAACTTCCTACTGGACAGGCATTTCCATTGATGCTGTCAGTGCATTTGAAGGATCAGTTTATTAGCATAGGTTGGAAATTATTGAAAAAATTGAAAATCATAGCTGTTGTAATGAGAAGAGGGTCTGTCTGCAAGCAAGAGGGTTGCATGTAAATGTTATTTCTCTTGGCATATTTTACCTTTTATGATGCACAGTTGCTAGCTGACACAATTTGTGTATCACTGAGAAACCTGAGCTGGTAAAAAGCAATTGAGAAGTGAACAAAAGGTTTCAAGTTCTATATTCTGTATCTTGAACAGAAAGCAGTTTTTAACAACTGTATTTCCTCCATTGTTACTTAAAATATGTGCAGATCACATTTTAAGCTCTTACAGAAGTAAGAAGTAATTGTGTTTTTTTACAAAGGACTGGACATCAGGATGCAGTTGTAGTTACATCAGAAGTGAAATTCACAATAAATTACTGTCTGAGTATTTACACACACACACACACAGACACACACACATACACACACACACATATTGACAGATTTTGGTGGCCCCAGTGCACCTGAGACCTTAAGCAATAGACTCCATGAATGGAGTCTTCTATTTACAAAGCTGGATAAGAGCTGTTCATGAGGGCATGTAGCAATAGAACAAGGGGTAATGGCTTTAAACTAGGAAAGATCACTGGAACAGGTTGCGCAGAGAGGTGGTGGAGGCCCTACCCCTGGAGACATTCAAGGTCAGGCTTGAAAAAGTTCTGAGCAACCTGATCTAGTGAAGATGTCCCTGCTTACTGTAGAGGGTTTGGACTAGATGGCCTTCAAAGGTCCCTTCCAACCTAACACATTCTGGAATTCTATGATTCCATATAACTACAGTGTAAATACAGCACAGGAACAACAAAACGTGCTACATTATTGAAATTCAAATAATGGAAGCAGGAACTTCCCTTCATCTCAGTACCTGCAGTGAGAGAAAGCAGTAAGAAGGAACTTTTAACTCAACAGCGTATCATGCTTAGTGTTGCTAAGTATAATTAGAGTCTAATGCAGTGGATGCTTTTAAGAGTTGTTGGGTCTTGTAAACCTTTCTTGTGTAGAAAAGTGACTGTGGGAATACTTAAAAGCAATTTTGCAGATTATGTTTTATATGAGGAACCTTTCGTCATCACATTAGAGTAGACATTTAATCAAGTAAGTCGGTGGGGAAAGATTGAGAAACTATTTTGATCTAAGATGTCAGGGGACTCTTCCAATCCCACTGACTTAAAACTAAAATCCAAGTATTGTTAAAACCTTTCTGTTGCTCTAGAGCAGCTTCTTGGGCTGCCAGTAGTGTAAAATGTAGTGAAGATGGTTTCCATTGTGAGGAACCGTGGTTTTCTTGCTATCCAGTGTGTTTTTCATCTATCCCACCAGAATTATGCCTTGGACAATAGCTACTTGATAGTATTACAATATTTCTATAATCTTTTCTGATCTTAATTTTTATCTTTATTTGTATTTTCACTGGTTTGTCTTCTGATCAGGTGTAATCTAGTGTAAAAATAGTAACATAGATGTTTTTAATGGTGGTACTGTTAGTCTTTCTCTGTTGACTGAAAATGGAGCCTACATGATCAGTTTTGGGTACCTACCACCAGATGTAGAACAAATATAATTTAGAATGGTAAATCTAAACCTGTGCTGTTAGTCTGTGCCCAGCAGTATGTTTCTTTTGAAACTTTAATCTCACAGAAGCAAAGTTCTGAAAGGACTGATTCAAATTTGTAGAAACATGTCTATATATGATATTTTTAGTTAATAAATTATTACAATAATTTAAAGCTCTGTTTTTAAGGATAATTTCATTTTAGAGAAAATCTTCCGCCATTTATAATGATCATATTTGAGTTTCACTGAGTCTCTTTTAGGATATTTTTCTTAGGGATTTTTTTCTTTCTTTCATAAAGCTACATACTTAGTTTGCACATAAAGGTTTAGCTTTGTACCATGTTTTGAAGATGTAGCCTTCTACTACTGTCTTAAGTTTTCTGAGGTATTACATCTTGAAAAAAATATTAAAACAGTTAAAGAAAAAATATTTTATTATTGTATGATGAGTTTACTAGCTGCATAACTTCCAAAATGCTTGAAGAACAGAAAAAATATGTGTTCCAACCTTCTATACACAAGTTGAATGCCAAAGAACTAGGTAGTGACCTGTTTCAGAAACAGAAGAAGACCAACAGCTCTGAAATCAGACTGATTAACCAGGCAAAGGGTAACCAAATAAAAAAACCACCAAAACAAAACTATTTTCACATGCAAAATGACACATGAATCCTGAGTAGGTGGATAACACTGATGAATTTCTAATTGTGCTTAATAGCAAAAAGATTTGCAAAATGAAATTTAAAAAAGAATACATTCTTATGGGGTTTTGTTTGTTGCTATTGCCACACATTCAAATGAAAGCAAATGTAAATGAACTTGAAAAGTTAAAACCAACAAAAATCCCTTAAAAAGAACATACCCAGAATCAAACAATTTGAAAACAAAATAACAGCAGTGTTCTGTAATCCAGCAATGCAGGAAAGGTGAATGGCATAATACTGAAGTTTCAGGGGAGTGCTCAGTTCAAACTGGAATACGGTAAAATACTGGAATACTGGAGATACCAGAAAAAGTCATCCACCCTGAAGGAAGGATTCTTCTACCATGTTCAAAATATGGCTCATGTATGCTCAGTTTATGCTGAGTTACAGGATAGGGTTTTTTGGAGGTGGTTGAGTCCCCATCTCTTGAGGTGTTTAAAAGACGGGTAGATGCGGTGCTTGAGGACACGGTCTAAGGGTAGACTTGGTGGAGGTAGGTTAATGGTTGGACAGGATGATCTTAGGGGTCTTTTCCAACCTTAACAATTCTATGATTCTATGAATAGCAGTCCTGAAACAGCGATGATTCAGCTGTCAGAAAGTTTACACTATGTGGTGGAAGGGCTGCGGTCAAGGCTGCAGAGAAAAGCAGTGATTAGGATAACACTTATGTGTTTTCCACAGAAGAAGAAACCTACAGCCAAGCTACGCTTCATGTTCTTCTGTAGCAAAATCCTGAAGAAAATGTGGCTAGTATTTCACTTTTATATTTAACCCTAGGATGACTAGGCATGTGGGAGGTAGCATGGGAGGATATGTACATAATTTGTGCTGGATATGATGCTGTATTTCAAGTTAGTTTGTAAGGATGCATGAAAGGATGTGAAGAGGAAGTCTCAACTCATTGCATAGACAAATTTCTGTCTTCCCATTTCTTCTTCAGAATAGAAAAAGTTTGTATCTACTTATCTACCTGTAGCACCAATGATTGGTTAAATGTGTTAAAATTGCAACACATGCATGATTTTACCTCTGATTGGATACAATCCGTTCAGCAAGCTGCCTTCACATTTTTCTATGTTTTAAGTGCTTTTAGTTTTGCACAGAGTAGATTTATGTTCAAATATATCCTTGTAAAATGGATAGTTCTCTCTTCTATTTTTATTCCTTTAAAACAATCTAAATATAAATATGTAAAACATAGAAGTAAAAAGACACAAGGAGAGGATAAAGCAAGTTAAAAATACTTCAGCAGCAAAGATACTCAGTCAGCAAAGTGGAAGTTATACTTCTTGTCATGCGTCACTTTGAATCTTTGGAGAATACTCAGATACCATCATCATGGGCGTTAAAGTAAGAATAGGAGTATAATTGCTGTTAAAAAGCATCAGTGTAGGCAGGACTCCATTTCACTTACATAAGGAGCTATGAAACAACTTATGAGAAGTTTATGGGCTGACAAGGAGGCAAGAGAATAGAGGAGAAAACCCTGTTTCTGCTAGACAGGATTGTAGTTGTTCTAGGAAGCTAAGCAAAGATGCACATTTTGTTCTTATTGCCATTTTTTAATATGTAATTATACATTCTTTCTAATGCAGTTGTTGGAGATAATCTGACTAATTAAATAGTGTAAGCATCTGAGAAAATCAGAACATCCCAGAGCGTACTGGTTAAAGAGTTAGGAGGAGCTTTTAGGGTACAGATCTAGGTTGTGATACAGGTAAAATGTACAATGTAAACTTATAAACATATGCTATGTATCCAAAACAAAGTAATTACCACCACATATAAATCTTAGCTTTCTTCTTGCAATTTGTCTACTTTCATATATAGAGAAATTATTGCATGTAATTATTGAAAGCTATATATTTACATGTGGATTTAACATATTAGCCTGAAATTGAATCACTGCACCTGGTGCATTTACACTTCACAAAGCAACATTTACAGAAAAAAATGCAAACTTTATCTAGGACACTGTCAGGAAGTGATGAATGAGGTCAGTGGTGGTGTAACCTCAGTTCTTTTCCCATGGGTACTCCTGGCTCCCTTGGAGACATTTGCCAGCTGGTTTATGCAAGTTTTTTTTACCAAATATCTGTGGACTCCTGGTTTTTAGATATCTTCTGAAATGTTTTCTTGTCAATCAGGAGGGAGCGGTGTAGGCAGTAGAGTACTGCTTTCAACAAGCTGGATACACTGTATGTCATTAATAGATGTTGAATACAGGCTTTTGTTGATGTGTGAACACGTACACATTCACAGCCTCATCTATCAGCGTTTAAAATAGGATTTGCATTACAGTGAATCAGAAAGTCAGCACTTGAATAGTTTTATAGTGTCCTATACTACCCCTTACAAATCACAGAGAGTAAATGATACAGCAAATTTGATGTAATGTTACCCAATAAACATTTGGAAATGTTCATTGGAAAGTGCAAAGTAGCAATTAACTGTCCTACTTCCTGTTTGATTTGAGTTCCCTTCTGAAACCAAGTGGGTGTATTTATACAGTGGTATAAATGGAATAGAGACTAATGTGAAATTAAAAGTTTAGTTTGCAATTTGCTAATAGTCAGAGCAGAGTTTAAAAAAATAACACCCAATAGGTGAGATTTTAAGGCCATAGGACCTTTGATAAGATGGTCTTTTGTTGTGTGGATTCCAGATCAGTGTAATTCTTTCAGTGACATGGCCATCTATCTTCAAAACAGGTAAGGAGACAAAGGACTTAACAAGTCCTATGCTAGAATAGTGTATTTCACGTTCGTAGAAAATATTTCCAGGAGATGTCTTCAAAAAGCATCACTAGTATATATAAACATAAAGAAAATATGTGATGTAGATCTATGTTTGCGTGTAGCAAATGCACACAAATTCTTGCGATACTCAACTTTGTGTTTACCAATGAATACCAATGCTCACCAACTGTGCTGTACTGCTAGGGGTGTTTTTTGTCGTTGTCAGAACCACCGCTTTACAAGAACAAAACAAATCAGATGATAAAAAATTAATGCATTCATTATAGTGGCCTTTTTTTTCCTTCCTACTGGAGAAGTCCAGCACCTGTTAATAGTACTTAGACAGAGAGGAAGGGGGGGAAAAAACGTAATTCTATTGCACTATCCATTAGCAGCAGTTTTAAAATTATCAGGAGAAAGATGACAGTATCCTTTGATTTCCTTCATGCCTATGGAGGAAACATAAGATGTTTACAGTGATATCAATATTTCTGATTATATGGTGAGAATCTAGTTTGCAAAAAAGGACCTATACTTTTCTTCTTCATACCAAATAAGAAAAACCAACCAACCAACCAAAAAAAAAAAAAAAACCCAAAACCAAACCCTCTCAACAATACAAACTGAAAACAGTCAAAAAAAAAGGAAGTCACAAGTGATAACAATACAATGATTTTTAATGAGCTGGAAAAGGGCAAAATATTGCTCTAAAGTTATATCAGAATACATATTTACACTTCAGCCCTCACCTCCTCATTTTGTAAAAGTTTTGCCTTGTAGGAAAAGATGAAGTAGTAAGAAAGAGGAGAAAGAAGGAAGAGGCCTACGCTAAGTACTGCCTCTGAAACCCTTCTGGCTCACTCTGCCCATTAGTGATGCACACGCTTTCTCCAGATCACAGCTGATCTTCAGAAACTAACAAAATCTCACACTCTGCTAGTCTCATACTCTGTAATGCATGAGGTGAAGTGTGATCACATTGTCATTGGTATCTTCAGATTTAGATGTCAAGTGCAAGAAGTACACTGAAGTCTGTTACTCTCCATGACAGTGTAACAATAGGTAGCAGCATCCTTTAGTGATGCTCACAACCACTTCTTTCTCACCAACCTCTAGTAAACTCTGCTCTGCCATGAAGGTTATATTCAAAACTGTTAACAGCATTTTTCCACAATTTCCTTTCTGTTGGTTTTATTTTCTTTTGTGAAAATGTACTAATGTGCCCTGCACTTTATTTACAGAGAATTTTTATATCTTGGAAATGTCAATACTCTTTTTCTTGTTTGCCTCCAAAATGGCATAGGGCTTTACTTCATCACCCGGTCTCTTCAAAATTCTCTTGCAGGGAAACATTTGGGTTCAGCCTCCTCACTTTTTACACAGTTCTGAGGACATTTCATAATGCTGAATATTAATGGAAAACAGATTTCATTTTCTCTCTACCAAAAAAGAAGATGCCTATCTTCTCAGCTCATGTGCATTTTTTCCCTAAGACTGTGCCTACACATTCCCGCTGCCTGTATAGGCATGTGCAGAGATGCAGCATATAGTCACACAAAGCACAGAACTATAAGACCTTATTCAATCAATTTTGTGCTAAGACTAATGAAGAAACAAATGTTCACAGTCATTTGTGTTGTGAGAGATATTAAAATGAAATATCCTGACAGATTTTTACTTCCAGTTTGTATTGCAAATGTGGCAATTTAACTTAATTTTAAGTTCGTCTTACCCTTTTCTTCTATTTAAGCTTTCCCTTGACTTCATCTCTCTCTTCCATCCTGTATTCAGCCCTTTTTGTACCATTTGTCCCCAGAGTCAGAAAGAACCAACATGACCTTGAGCACAGATCAACGCAGATGGAGTAAATTTACATATCATGCAGTTTTCCTTGAAAATACATCACCTAGTAGAAAATGGGGACATGTATGTGCCCTGGCAGCATGAAATGAAGGATTGCTTTGACCAAAGGCTTTTAACATCTTAAACTGTTTTTTATGAGAAATTACAAACTTGTACAACTTTTTTATTTCCCTCTGAAACCCTGAAATTAAAGGCAATAGTTTGTTATACTGAAAAAGTCGTGCTGAGTGAGACTTTCTCAAAGAACCACGGGGATTTTGTGCATCTATGTACTGTTTGTCCTATGGATTTTAAAATTAAGTGACTTAAAGCAGTCCCTTCTTCCAGTTCCTACCCCTTTGCCCCCAGTCCAAAATACACGCACCAGCATCCAAAATATTTTTCTACACTTATTTTCATGTTGCCTTTGATTAGCTGTGTCTGTGAGGCTATATTTTTTTCCCACTGACCAAGAACAGCATCAGTAGACTGACAGCATGAAGTGTGATGATGCATACTGGCTCTGTGATAAATCTTTGTGAAACAAGTTGGGATAAACTCTACCTGTTTTCTGTAATAATCTCACTGCAGCATTTGCTTTATGCAGTAGTCAGTAGCAGGAATCTTTCTGGTGGAAGAGAAATTGGAAGGAAGCAAATCACTTGTGGCCAGACAAGCAGCATTTTCACTTCTGAAATCCACTTATATTTTGAAGGTTCAGATTGTCAAATTGTCTCAAGTCTACCTGCTATTATCATTATTTTTAGCAAGTGTCAGGCCACGGCAATTTCTCACATGGTCTGGTCCCAATAGTTCTCCAAACAGATGTTTGGAGAACTATTGGGACCAGACCATGTGAGAAAATTTTTTCTGTTCTCCAAACAGATAGAAGATATTTATTGGAAAATCTCATAGGTGGACAAACGGGGTTAGGTCAGCCAATTAAATGAGGAATATTAGTTTTGACACACTGCAGTTGCATGCAGTGAGTCAGTCAAAATTATAATTTGCAGAGGATAACAAAATCAAGTGTCTACGCTATTGCTGTTTAATTCATCTGCTTTGACTATATATAGAAGAAAACAGGAATAGGCAACTGTCCAGTGGTTGAACTGCTTTCATGCACAATAGCCGAGTTAAGGGCTGACCTTCATGTTGGGTAACTGCCATTTTTACCCTCGAGGACCTACTAGAACCTACCATTTTGTAAAATAGAGTTTGGCAACTGCTCTTTATGCTTAGTCTTAAAAGGCGAAAAGCTAATATGTTAACGCTCAGGTCAGTGGGTGCTGTCAAGATTTGTAAAAGCCAGCACCATTTACAGATGTCTTGCTTTTGTCATTGCCTCTCTCTTTGCTATCATTGTACACTATCTACCTGAAATACTAGGCAACCCAGCATAGTAGGGAGTTGAGACTTTTGGCCAACTGAGTTATATTTGCCTAGAAAGCACATTGAGCTCTAGCAGGGTATTCCTGAATGTTGCAAAGATGATAAAAATTAATGTCCCTCTTGAAATCAAGTGGTGCAGATGTTTCTATTCTATGTTACAGCTATCTTCAAATACCAAATGCTAAACTCATATGAAACCAGAAAAAGACACTGTGAAAATTTAAATATAAAATCCTAGTAGAAGAAATTATATTGATATATGTTTCCTGAAACTTTTACAATGGTTGTTGTTGAAATTATACATGAAGTAAATTGTATACTGATGGAAGTAACATGACGAGTCTGGGTAGTACATGAACAAATGATTTCATGTTCCAAAATATTTGGCTATGATACAGTATTGGACTGGGCAGTTTCTGAATTAGATTAGTTTGGCACAGAAATGCTGGGGTTTTTGATGGTATCCTACATACTCAGCTTATCTTTAAACATTCAGAAACATGAGTAGGGGCTGGAAAAATCAATTTTAAAATGTATGTGGGTTAACACTGAAAGGCAATTTATTTCAAACAGATAATAAATTGGTTTTGACTAATCAGGTATTACAAAATCACAGAACATTAGGAGCTGGAAGTGACCTTGAACGATCATCTAGTAAAAATACCCTGCCAGAGCAGGATCACCTACATTAGATCACACAAGAACACATTCAGATTGGTCTTGAATGTCTCCAGAGAAGGAGACTCCACAACCTCTCTGGGCAGCCTGTGCCAGTGCTCTGTCACCCTCACAGTGAAAATATTTTCCATTACATTCACATGGAATGTCCTATGGTACAACCTATACATCTGCCATATGTTTACTTTAAACATGTATTCCTATATTATTTTATAATCTGGTACTTCAGAATTATTTATTCTGGTGTCTATTGGATTACTTTATTCTTTGAGGATCTAATCCAATGCCCAATAAAGAGTAGGATCATATATTAACAGAAAACTGATTAGTTTCCACCAGGACTCAATTTATGTGAAGTAGCATCTGAAAAAAAAATGAAAAAAATTGTTTTGAGGGGAAAACCAGTGATTGCCATTTAAAAAAGAAGGGGGGAAGAGGGAGGAAGATTTAATTTGCATCTTATTTGAACTCTAGAGTTCAAATAGAGTTTGAGATATTGGAAATTACTACTCATTAGAAGTTTAATGAACTTTTCATGTTTTCATAGTCCCTGTGATAGGTTCCTTTTCTCTTAAGCTGTACCCACTCTTCACATAACTGTTACTCTTTACATAACTATTTTTCCATTTTATTTATCTGCCAGATGTTTTTATTACGTCCACAGGCTTCCAAGGAGCTGCACATTTATAGTAAGCTAGGTTGTCACAGAAGCAATATAGTTTGGTATTTGTCTTTTTTTTCCTTCTTGTCAAATGCAACACTCCCTCTAGCATAGGAATTCTCCACACTTAACTAGAGAAACCTTTGAAACAATTTGGATGGCCAAAGAGTTGGGGTTGTTTCTTTTTACTTAAAAATGTGGTTATTTAGACAAAAATAATCTTCATCCTTAGGAGAGGTGAGAAGATAGAACTCATAGATGGCTTATTGCAGGGAATAACTGAAGAATTCTGAGCTAGTAACAGAAGAGAGTAGGAGGAAGAGCAATTCCAGCAGCTTTATTCATTGATTTCCGACAGTGAATCATATGTTACCTTGCAAGCTGTTTGGAAACATAAGTAATCTTGCACTGATATTTTATAAAGCTGTAAAATGAAAACCAAGTGAAGTCAGTCAACTTTCATTCAGAGTCACACTGAGACCCTTCCTCATCAGGTTTATGGCCATAGCAACATGCCTCAGAGCCAGAGCATAGCGAGTAGTGCACTAGTAAGAAATGACAGGTACGGAACATCCTGTATCACCCTGTCCTGGCAAAGAGAGGTTGGGCCTTACAGACAGGCCAATGCCGCTAAATCAAAGAGGACCACTTGTACCTGAGAACAAGTGCCTCACAGCTGTACTGCCTACAGTTTTGCTACCTCCCATGCCATTCCTCCCTTAAACAAATCAGCTTGGAACAGTTAAAGATGAAATCAGAGAGTAGGCCTATGACAAGAAACTCTGATATCTGATGATATGGCTTGCTTGACCCTTTATTTGTGCCCTAAAACCTAGCATCAGAGGGCCATTAATGATCACATCAGCAGCCACAGCTGGCTCATCTTCCCAGGCCTACCCAGAAATTTATCTTGCTTCCAGAGGGTCTTTTTGCCAGTCACATCATTTCACTTTGCACTTTGGAAATCAGTTAGACACATTTCAGCAGACAAAATTTGGGTGTTCCTACCACAATGGCTTGATTCCACACTGAAACACTATAGTATGCATATGTATTTCACCTCGTGTGTTTACTACACATATACATGCTTGTGTGCATTTATATCTTCAGTGCACATTTTGTGGCTGTGATGTCTTAAGGACTAATAATACAAACGTCTTTATAAAACCTAAAGGAGACTTCATAAGATTAGAAAACCTAGTTGGATTTGATAACATATTAAGCCCTTCCCATATATACATTTGTAGTTACAGGTCCTGGTAGGTAGTCTTGTTTTCAGTAGACTTATATGCATTAAAATAATATGTAGAGCAGACAGTATCTATTCTGCTGTTACTGAACAATTTGGAAATATTAGCTCTTCATTTTCCAAAGCTGAGCTGTGCAGAGATGACATTGTCTCTTGGAGTGAAAGTAAGGAGACTTCTCAATGAAGAATAAATAAATAATAAAAAACAACCAAAAAACAGTAACACAGATGTACTAATTTTGTTTAAGAGAAAGAGAAAAAAAAATCAGATTAATAAAATGCAGAGTGAAATCTTCACCATTTCTTGCAGATAAAACTTTATGTTCTCCTTGGAATGAGAACCTTGCTTTGCTTCACAAGAGTTTCTTAATTACCAATGACAAAAATATTAAAATAAAAAGTCAGAGTAGAATCAAGAGTTTTCATCTGGAACAAATCTTGTTATGTAGGTCTGTCTGTAAAAAGACTTTCTACAATTTCAGTAGCAACACTTGCCTTATTTTATTACCTGCAGCTACATGTACATAAAGAAAAATTCCCTCCTCTACTCAACTCTTCCTTTGCGACAGGAGGTAAACTCTTAAGCTTTAAATGTTGACATTCCCCTTTACTCTTTCCCGTTGCTAACCTGGGCCCATCATATCAGTGAATGTACTGTGCTTGGAACACTTCTGTGCCCTAAGAAATTTTCTTGCAGGTAGCATCCCTGTTCTTGAGCTCTCCTTTGTAACCTAGGACAAAAAAGAAAGTTGCAGCACAGTTGATTAATTTCTGGGATTTAGAGGTCCTCTTCTGCCCAGCTTTGCAGCCCTGGATGTCACTGAAATCTACTAGATCTGGCCAGGGTAGATTTTCTGGGGGGAAGTCATAGTCCTGCACTCAGAAACAGCAAGCATTCTTCCTGCTTGTGGGGTAATGGTGACATGTAGAGCACTTTGTATGACCAAAGACAGCCAAGTTTCAGAGTCAGCAAATTTGTATTAGCCAGTAAATCAAGAAACTTCCAAAAGTTCCCTTATTCCCACCCATTGTATTTTCTAGCACTGAGTTCATGTACCAGAAAACCTCCCACCACCAAATCTGAACAATTACAGTTGTTTGTGATTTTTTTTTTCCTGAGATAACTCAGTGAAAATATGCTAAATGTTTTTAGAAACACATAATAATGAGTACATGTAGAAATTAATTACATGATTTTCTGAATAGGATACTAGCCGATTAAAGCACAATTATGAAGTCAAACATAAATTTGGGTATATAGATCAAGTTTTAATTGCTAGACTAATTACAGAAAGACAAGAGACCTTTGAAATTATTGACTGAACAATTTATCAAATGTGAGGTTTGTATTTTCTCTTCTCTTTTCCTTGTTCCTTTGCAAATAATGCCAATCCTCACATGGTTGTGTAATAAAAGCTTTTTATTTAGTCATTTAGAAGTTTAACTTCTTGGATAAGACCAATGAACCATTGCATTAATATGCTAATTGGTACTTTAAGGAGTCTGGAAATGATTAAAGTCTTAAAATATTTACTGCTGTTTTGCTTTCAGCCAATGTAGGAAGTCGGCACCCATTCCAAGTTTAAAGATTTGTTTGTGAAAAGATTCTAAAATGGAAAGAACTTTTAATAGAGTGAAAGAACTTAATAAGAAAGATAATAAAAAGAACTTAATAAGAAAGATACTTCTGATATTGATATTTCCACTTGAATGTGTTCGACTGAAATGAAACATTCCCTGTTGGGTATAATTTAATTCTTTTGGGATTGAAAGACACTGTCATTCAGCAGCTCAGACTTTATTTTCAACTATGAAAAATAGTACAGATCTTAAGGAATGACAAGATCTGTTCTAAGGACAGACCTTTCATCAGTACAGGAATAAAGGTCTATGGGGGATCTGCTACAGCTCACAAACATCGTAGAGTATCAGCATGGAACATTATACAGAGGATTTAAAATTAAATTACAGATAAGTTTGAACATAAAATATTTTACAGTTACGGGACAAGTAACTGCTCTGTGAAAATCAGGATTAATTGAGTTTCAAATTTCGGAATAAAAAAATAAAATCAGGATTTATTTTCTGATATATGTTCAATAATCTGTGACTTAACGGTATATTATCTAAAACAGGAAATGAGTATTTAAAATAAGCACTGTAGGATTCATTTTTATTAAAAGGTACAGTATAAGGTCTGCTAATCCGGTTACATAAAACCATCCCGATGGAAGTGTGTGCTTTCTGAACCTGTTTGAAATAGTACCCATAATATGCAAGGAGCCTGCTGCAGCTCTTCACTAAGGCGATATGTGGGAGGAGGTGTCTTCTAGAGGGACGAACAGGTGTGGTGATTTTCAGATTACAGGGAGGGAAATACAAGAGGCAGATGTTGAGTGTGATAAGGAGATGATGATGTATATATGATTAATATATCACTAAGTATGTTTTTGGACATTTCTGTATGACCTCTTTATTCAGATTAAAAGCATGTGCTCTAAATAACAGTAGGCTTTTAATTTAATCAGCATTTGCCTTTATACTGCCAGGACTCAAATGGAAATGTCATGGGCATTTAAGTTGATGAGACCTTGCAGCTACTATATCATTCTTGTTAAGGACAGTAGATGACTACATATTTGACCTTTCCTATTATATCCAGTTACACTTTAGATTGAAAAATTATAGGAAATGTAAATGTTATCACTATGTGCTTTGCAGATCAAATCCTATTTTGTGAATGTCCACCTCATTGTTATTCTTAATTACTGTCTGTTGTTCACATGGAATCACAACCTATGTAGCTTTCACAAGACTAAATTTAGTCACATGAAATACCTTGTTTAACATAAACACTGTCTGTGTGCCAATTCTGAATGAAGCCATACATTAGAAGTTTTATATCACAATTTGTTCATAAACCCATCAGAAATTCCAAGTCTTGGAAGTTAAATTCCAAGCCTGCCAATTCGCAGAATCACAGAATGTCAGGAGTTGGAAGAGACCTTGAAAGCATCATCTAGTCCAACCCCCCTGCCAGAGTAGGATCTGCACCTAGATTAAATCATGTGAGTTTCATTGAAATGCAGCGTAAAAAGAAATCCAAATTATATGTTTTACACCAGATTTCGCCTTGCCTCAAAATGTATATGAAAGCATGTTGTGTGTGACTACATTTTGGGATTTCTTTCTTTTTCAGGGAATATCCAAACTCTGCCTAATCATAAGATCCAGTGTCACATGATCTGTCCTCTGATACCTGGTATCCGTGCCCATGGCAGGGAGGTTGGAACTAGGTGATCTTTGAGTCCCCTTCCAACCCAAGCTGTTCTGTGATTGTATAATACCCTCTCTCACACCAGGTATCTCTCCATAGTGTTGTTATAGACCATGTGACTATTCTGGGTATGCCAGGGCTTCTGATATGGGATTGGACACCTGTGTACTTCCTTTATAATCTAGAGAGTGACTCCTTTACTTGATAATGGGACAAATGATCCCTGGAAATACTTATAAAATCATTGGGAAGAGATGGGTAACATTCATAACAAACATGTATATGGCCCTACACTCTAGTCAGGTAAAATTTGAGGAGGTGTAGCTATTGCTTTTGCTTTCTTTCCCTGCCTCAAACACTCTCCTAATAGTAGATAACATACACTGATCTAATATGATTTCCATGTCATGTTATAGAAAGATGATAATTCTTAAAAAATTAGAGTTCACATTAAGTGAAAGTTTTGCGCATTGGAATTTTTTAATCACTATCAAATTACTTTGATTAAAATAAATAGATCCTTGTTGTAATCACTTTCACTTTATAACTGCTTTCATTTGAACCCTTATACAGATAGATAAATATTTCAGTCATGATGAAATGTTTTGGAATTCCAATAAGAAAAAAAAAGTCAAAGGTGAATTTAAAGCTGGACCACTGCTGATCATAAGACATTTAGTGGTGAGAACGCAAACAGAATGATCACAAAGAGAGAGAGGAGGAGACAAATAACTTTTCTGGGATTAGTTTCCGTTTTGCTGATCAAAGAATTCCCAGAGTTAAGAGCAGAGGGGAGGTTTTCCCTGGCCTTTCTGCAAATAAAATAAATTATTTGATAAAACATACAATTTTAGCACTTAATCTGTTTTTCCAAAATAGTGTCCTGGAAGTCTTCTAGGCTTCATTTTCTCTTGAGGTGATGTACAAAGTCACTGCGTGTATAGGAACTGTCAAGTGGCTGTGTATCTGATAAATTAAAGTATAGGAAAGTAGACTTACTCTTGAAGGATGTGAATAAATTTGCTAAAGTTTTCAGAAATACCAGAAAATATACTGGAAGTACCTGAAGACTTTAAACAGTCTTAATAATGAAGTCCATGCAGGTCTTCACTGTACCATCCTTCTGTGAGTATTTTCAAGCTAAATACCTGCTACAGTAGGATTTTTTTTTAATTTAATGACATTTGGAAGAAAAATATTTTAAATGAAATATAAAAGCATGAATTAATGAATTTCAACTCACTTCTACTTGTCAAAATTATTTTGTATAATTTTTTCTGAGAAAGTAGTCTTCCTAATTGCTCTGATGTATAGACTTCACGGTAGGTTTTAACAGCAAAGACCTCTGTAAATCTGCTTATACAGATTGCTCAGTTCAAATTAAATTTGAAATTGTGTAATACAGAGAAAACTCGGGTTCTGTCCAAATGCAATAGAACAGATTCAAGATAGATACAGACCTACTGTAAATCATGAAAATATTTTCTGAAAAGACAAAGAGCGTAAGTCTGTATCAGCAGTTTGAACTGAAACTGTTCCTTTAAAAGGGAACTTTCTAACAGCATATTTCATTTTATTGCTGTTTACAAAGTTTAGCTTTTCTTTTACTGAGGGTAATATCATTTCTTTCCTCCTATGCTTTTGGGTTGTGATAGACATGAGAGTTAAGTATGTGTCCTAGTGAGAAAATTATCTGCATGAATAAGATATAGGTCACTCTCAGCCATAGAATCGGCTAGCTTGTGTGTGTTCCTTCCATATAAATGCAGGTTGCATACGTACCTTCAGAATAATAAAAAACAGCAACGCAGAGTAGCAACCCCTTTCCCCTTACTCAAAAAATTTCCTTCTATGGTACCATCCCATCTGACCCTTGTCATCCATCTATCCACATCTAAGCTTTCTTGAGCTATACTAGAATGATAAACTGATGGCTTCATAGTAGTAGAGTTCATAGTTGATCTGTCTGACTTTCTTGGGACAGATCTTGACTAACAGAAATATGAATTTTCTAGCTGAAGAACTTCCACTTGAAAATGTGTTGCCTCAATCGTTTCCAAGATTAAGTAAAATGGGAGAAATAGAAGTGCAGGACTACAATGTGTGATTTTTTAGTTTAAAACCATAGCAAGGTTTGATGAGCATGGACTGTACCGGCTGCAATATTCACCTGTTGCTAGGTTTCAGTGCAATGGGCTGTTTTGCTATGCTTGTTACTAAGCTTTCTTCTGACATACAATTAAGTATGGAGCAGGGAACTGTAAAGTAGCAAGGACTTAACTGGAAGCAATACAGTCATGCTGGTATAGAACTGAATCCGAACTCATCAAAACTCCTTCTAGGCAGTAAAGTTAATTAGGACCACACTAATGAATTTAGACTGCTTTTGGGACCTTAGGTATTTTTTTGATCTGGTGGTGCACCAACTTTATATAACCTATCTCCTTTTAGGGTTGTTTTGCATGCTTGTATTCCATGCTCCATTGAAAAATGCAGATATGCTAAAGAAAACGGTATGAATTGGGTGCTCACAAATATGTTTGTCATAGATTAGAATAGCAATGCACGATGAAGTACAGCTTTCAGAAAAGTAACAAGGGCTCCCTCTGCTCATTAAATAAGACATGAAATGGTTTGGGCTGATTTATGCAGTTCTCTAGAATAATATCCAGGTGTGTAAATGTGTATATGGACAATTTGTGGCTGAATTCATGTAGCTGAACACAGATACCTAAAATATAGATGTCTTCATCTGAGTTTATCATACTTACTTCCACTTATAATCAGTGGAGAACAACAGAACTTCTAGAGTGTGATTCACTGCATCCTAAAATAGACTTCTAAATCTGACTATAGAATTACAATTCCTTTTTCTCCCCATCAACTATACAAGTATCTTACAATGACTAGCACAGATATAAACTACACTGCAGATAACTTAGGTCAGAAATCTCACACTAAATGACCAAAATAAATTCTCTCTTGGCACATATTATAAGGATATGAGTTTTCCTGGAAATACCACAATAATAAATAATCAGTATTGGCATTAAAATACCTAATTAACTCTATAATGTTAACAACCTTACTACACGTTTGTCAAAGTGCTTATGAAAATGATAAATACTTTTAACATTTTCCTAAAATACGTGTCTTTTTCTCAGATTGTATTAAGATATTTCAAAGCAAAATGGCTGTACTACATTGTGTCAGTGTTTTCAAATAATTCCCGTAGGTCAGCAGAATATGAGCGCCTGCGATGTGTGGTAATGGTTTGTGCAATTTTATTTACCTATTAAGGGTGTGGACCAAAGGTTGGCTTCTCTGTTTGCAAAGTGAGATTTCAGGCTATAGTAAAGCACTTGACACTAGGTCGTTTTGTGTTTCTCACATACCTTTCTAGTGTTGAAGTATTTGTTCTTAATGAAGAACAACAGTACATTTTTACCAGAAGAGACTAAGGAAGATTCTTCCCAAATTATGTAATACCGTTTATGGTTTTTCCAGAGCGCGGAATTATTTGACTTAAGGTATTGTAAAAATTTGTGAGAGAATGAGGTTTTGGAAGAAAACCTGAGATATACAGTCTGAAATGCCTGTTTGTGGTCCTAAATATTGTGGGACAGCATATATAAATATATGAGTATACATAAATTTGAACTGTCCTGTAAAAAGATGTGCTGCATACAAGGCAAAGGACTAAGCAGCCACTGTATGAGAAGCAACTGAGGGTATTACTTAGACCTGGTGATAGTAGTCCCCAATCCAAACAGATGGCTAGCAGTTTGAAGCCTCAACTTCAGCTAATGGCTATAAGGTAGACTGTTCTAAAAGTTTTCCACATTTTCAAACCTTATATTAGGAGAAATTAATTTCCTTTCAGATCAGTCTGTTTGTCTTCAGAGATGATGAGAAGAGTTTAGGTTACTAGTTCAATTTTAAATGGTTAGCTTACAGGTACCCATATGTTGGAACATGTGTGCCCAAAGTGGCATTCAAGTGTCACTCAAATCAGTTGGAGTCAGGTCCAGACTAATTTTCGAGATGCAAAATCACTTTTATCTCCAAAACTGAGTTGGAAAAATTATGCCAAGAGCAAAGTGATCAGACCCATAGCATTCAGGCTTAAAAGTGGGATACCCTTGAAACTGTTGTTGATATTAGAGAGTTTGTTCTGCCGCTCCATCATAAGACCGAGTCCTTAATCTTTGTCCTGTTCTGTGCCCTTTTCAAGCTTAATATTATCAGCCTACACCTTGCTGTAACCTATTTTGCTTTGTTGTGCTGAATGTAGTTATCATAATTTCCTGGGATCCTTTTCTATGAAGGAAGTGCACATTACTACTCAATATACAGTCCAGTAGTGATTTTGTACTCTTGAATTTAAATAGCTCAATATCTTCTATCTCTCTCTGTCCTAGAAACACTTTTGTAAATAAAGCCTAAATGGGAGTTTTAGACACTGTTCAGTGTATTGGTTAATTTTTTAACACTGAAAAAACAAAGAAGCTATCTTTCTGGTGAATTCAGAGCTCAGGGAGTTGAACTAAAACTATGACACGTTGTCATTTCATAAAAGGAAAAGGTGATGATAGTAATGATAAAATAATCATGATTTTTTTAAGCTTCTTAAACAATACCAGATATAATTTTAATTTCCCCTTTTTAACACTCTTTTCCACGAATCCAATACACCACATTGGTGCAGTGAGGCAAGAGCATTTATGAAAAGAAGAAAAACCCTTCTGTTGCAACTGATAATGTAATAAACAGTGTCAGAGAATGTCCCTTACTATTGTACAATCTCAAGGTATAGTATTTATATTGCTTAGCGCCCAAGCAGTGGGAATGTCAGTTCAGTGAATCTTCTACAGAAATCAATAGCTGCTTATGTATACAGAGGCACATATAAAGAGGTTTCATATAAATAAACTGAGTGCTAGGAATCATACGTTTGCTGACTGCTTTTACTGTAGACAGAGCTGACACTGACGCTGAAGCTTCCTCTTTCAATCAGTGTTTTCAGTAGGCTGAGTAGCTGTGAGACATCAACCGACATTTGGTTTCTGCTAAAGGCAGATATGTGTCCTTTAAAAGTTTCCTTTAGTTATGACACTTTCTAAGCCTTACATTCTTGAGTTTGAAGTGTTACTTTTCTTATAAAAAGGCTGGAGGTTTTCTTCTTTTATATAGCAGCATAATTCAGTAAGAAGGAAAATACCTTGTTAGAGATAGTGATCAAAATACCTGCAGTATTTACTATGCACTTTCCTGCTGCAATACGTGGAAGACTTGTACATTTGATTTCAAAAGAAAAGAAAAAAAAATATTGTCATAAAGAAATCTGTAATGTCAGAATATTTGGCTGTATCTCTTTGGATTCTTTCATGAAGATTTGTGTAGTAGCTTCATTAAGACATTGAATCAAATGGGAAAAATTCATTTCTCTTACTGAAACCATTTACTGTACTTTACCGTCTCTTGCACTATCTCTTTAAATTATTATCTTCAGTATATAGATTCTGTAGGCTTATTTAGACTTTCCTCCATTTATCAGCTCTATCCTTGCAGCCTGAAAGGATGACATTGCAAGTACCATGCTGCACTGCTTCCAGCTCTCACGGTTTTGGAAACCTCCTTATCTAATGTAGGCTTTTCATTATTTTTGTAGCTGATATATCACTGCATAATGATGCAGTAATAAAAATGCCTAAATAGGAAGATATTTTTGCCTGGCAAGAGATGGAAATACTGAAAGAAGTAAGGCTTGCCTTTTGTGTTGGGGTAGAATACCTTAGTGCTTCACAAAAACTACCTATGGTCGCATTTGAGGGGTAAGAAGACATTTCATTGGAATATTTTATCAAAGGGACTTTGCTGATATTGTAAGTTAAAAGGAAGAGAATATTACAGTGAAATATTAGAAATGCTAAATTTCTTCTGAGAAACAAAATGAGCTTACTCATCTAATTCTATTTGTGGTTAACCTTGGAAAGAGAAATAAATTAACAAATGCCTAACTACTCTGTAAACTGAAATGTCCCAGAAATAAATACTTTCTTGTGGATAGAAATCATACTTTTAATAGGAAGGGGGAAACGACTACACAAACGACATACAGAGATGCCTTTTCTGCCTAAGTGGCCTGAGTACTGTGTTCCCCTCATTAACTCCTACCACTGCTAAGGCATACTGCCTGCACAAGGAACAAAACATCGGATCACCTCTTTTCCAAATTTTATTTGTTCTGTTCTTGTTATTGCTGTGATATCCTTCCTGCCTGATTTCAATGGTCGTAGTAAATACTGATTTATTTTCTTTTAGGTAATGTAGGAGAAACCCAACAAACATCTTCTGAAATCAACCACAGTCAAGCCAGGCTCAAATATGAAGTGGTTTATAGAGCACTAAATTGAAACTGCCTTGGTTAAAATGCAATCAAACGACAGTGCACAGGGCGTGCTTTATTTTAGTTCATTTCCAGCCTGTCAGGAAAAATTGGGGATATCAGTCCTCCTCTCTGTTTGATTATTCTGTTATCGAAAGAATGGGGAGTGCCAGAAACATATATGTTGATTTAGTGTTGTGCTGATGAAACCATTCTGTTTGTGTGATGTGTCATTTTTCATTGCTTTCTTATCAAGGTGTTTCAGCTGCACCCAAACCAGGTCCTGTAATTGCTTCGCTTGCTTGTGGCAAAGTTACGTCAATGTCAACTGCTAAATAACTTTTGACTGCTTCATTTTGGATCAGTTAGAAAAGAAAGACAGTGCAGAGTTGACTTTTACGTACTGATAGTGTACTGCTCCAGATTGTAAAAGAGCCTTTCTACCAAAGAATGTGGCTGCTAGTAAATATATTTAATGTAAAGTACTAATCATGAGACCCTGATACAAGAATGAAAAAAAAATTATACTAAAAAGAGCTATAAAACCATGAGGATATCAGATGACAGTCATAAAATATCAAATAGAAATCTAAAGGCAACCCTGGTACCCATAGGTAAAGCTTTTGAGTTTTTGGCAGACAACATGTCCTAAGCAGAGACTCAGTGGACATGCAATAGTCACCGAAAGGCAGAGAGAGCACCCATTTGGGTACTGTCTGCAGCCATTCTCATGTTGTGTTGAGATGAGGTGGGCTTTGCATCAGTGTTAATTAACAGTTACTGGAATGTGAAGACTTGTTACTCCTGCTGAGTAGACAGCTGCTGAAGCAGATTCAGGAAGACACTACAGTTTTTCCTGATGCACATTAGGTACAGGTCATGAGAATTTCAGATTCTTGTATCAGCCCTATGCTATTTTCATATATCAAAATAAAAATGGAGTAAATCTGAAAACCAAATGTGCCATCTGTCAGAAAAATCAATGCAGTATAGTATTCCTCTCTTGAAATAGTCATGTTAAATAGTTACCTTACTACTATACAAGGTCATATATGTGCATGCAAAACATATGAGAGAAATAGGCACAACTTGCTGTTTTGCTGTGTTACAAGTTTGGAACAAAAAGTTGGCCATCAATTCTCAAATTGCATTTTTTCAGTGACTTTATGTCAGAAAACTAACTGAAACATATTTCTAAAAATAATACCACTTTTTTACCACTCTGAATTTTTCATGCCTATGACATTCACAAACTGCTATAGCTCAGGAAAGAACACGCTCAGTTTAAAGGGATTATGTTTAGGAGCCAAGAAGCTCTGACAGGCCAGGAACTGGGACCTCAAGATGTCGTGAAGATATGCACTGGAAGCACATATGGGAAATCTGTGGGGAGCAAAAAAAAACCAAAAACAAACAAACAAAAAAAAACCCTCACAAACCAGGGTAAAAGGAAGGGACAATGCAAAACTGGTTTTTAATACCTGTCTTTGCTTTGAAGATATGCTTTGTAAGTACGTGGGGTGGCCTGAAGTCAGAATAGCCAGAAACAGAAAAAGATTAGTTAACATGACCACCGTTAGTGTCACCATCTATCAACAGTAAGTGCCTTCTGCTGTAACCATCCAGACTTTTCTCTGGTTTTGTCATGCCTTAGGAATTAAAACTTTTCAGTCTTTATGTCACAGAACCTGAGGACCACAAATGATGAACCACCGAGTTTCCAGGCTGATCCAAAAATAATAAACAGATGTTACCATAGGCATCCAGATGGCTTTGCACCCTTCTTGACCAGGAGTGAGCTCATACATGATGAAACCCTACTGGGCTTCCTGAATGCTACTCCTTCATGTTTTCTTCATATCAACTGAGAGACACTATGTTTACAAAATAGCTGTTTTACTGTCAACTTTGGAACTGATTATGTAACTCACAAATATGTGGAAATTACATCACTGCTAATATCCAAAGAGAAATAGAAAATCGTTTCCATTGCACACACTGGTCAACACATTCAGGTAGAAGCACAATTTCTTGTCTCTGTTGCATTCTCTGAGGCTGAAATCACTACAGACATTTAGTTTGCAGAATCTGGTCTTTAGGTCAAACACACAGGGCACTAGAAGAGAATCTACCTTCTACTGCTTGCTCCATCTTCTGGGAGAGGCAGTTATGAGGGCACTGTTCCTACTCAAAAAGGTTCTGTGATCTGATTTGACGGCAGATGTGAGAGCTATCTAGTGGTACTGCCCATGGTAGAATACACCCTCTTACACTTTCTTTCAGTCAAGTATGGAACAGTAAAGATACAGAAGACAAATTCTTCAAGGTGTGGTACCACCATGAAGATGCTAGTGCTCTTAGGTCACCAAGGTCCCCTATCAATATGACAGCATTGCCTTCTACAGCTCTACTTAGCAGCCCTGTTTGGTTGTGTAGAGAAGGAGAAATGATCAGATTTCAATTTTCTGAACCCACCAGACACATATTCTACTTGATTCCACCAAATCAAGTTAAGCAGCTTTCAGAATCAATTAGCTTTTCTGTAACCAAGTTGTTGTTGCTGCTGTCTTATATTTTTATTGCATATATATTATTTTACCATCCCCTAAATTAAAATCAATAGAGCAACTGAAATGGTATTCAAGATCTTTGGTTAAGGATTCATGTTTGGGCTCTTTTAAAACAAAAAGAAACCATTCTAATTTCTTCACTTTTGTAACATTAGAGATCCAGTCACGGTATGAAATAGTGATATTTACCCCTTAGATGATTTACATTTGCCAAATTAACATGAAAAAGACACAGAGTTGCCAACTTGTTGGAAAGTTAATTTAAACTTTAATCACAGGAAGACATTTTAAAATTCTTTTAATTTTTTTTTTAATTGTTCTGAATTATATTTTTGTTATTCCACAGCTGTGGTTTTAGAAAGGATGTTCTTTGGGTTTTAACTGAACAAAAAGTAAGTATTTCAGGTCAACTCTTTTGGCAGGATTTCATTTCTCTTTGTTCATTTAGCATTTCTTTTTAGGTCTTCAGAAGTCTGTCACTTCTGTTCAGTGAGATGAGCATAAAAACAAAGCAAGCAATGCCTCAGTTGAATCAAAGTAATACAATATTTCTTTCTTGGTTTTCATTTTTTTTGTAAAATAACTATACTCTTGTACTCCTGAAGTTTCCTGATAACCCTCGTTTTCAGATTTTTAGTGTTTTACCTCATTGATAATCTTCGTATGTTTTAGTGACTTCCAGACTATTTTTATGTGCTCTATTTTCTTATGATTGGTTTTGATATTTTTATATTCACTTGAGTTAATTGCATTGATTTTTGAGTCAGTAATTGTAGAAGAAAACATTTTATGTTCTTTGCCTGAATAAACTTTTTTTCCCCCTGATGATTTTTAAATGCTACCTTTACTTTGAAGTGCAAAAATTCATTCATACTTCAAGGTGATTATAAGAGAAAATGGGAGATGTAAATATCTCTTTCTAATCTGTAACTGCTTCTAAGCTAAAGAAGCTGTCAGGACAATTTAATTAAGCTTACATTTTGTTTCTTAGACACATTTCACTGTGCAGTATAGTTTACACACAGGCAGTGAAAACACTTCAACATTTCAAAAATGTTGCAAATATTTTATTTTAGTTGCCCGTCTTTTACTTAATATGTACTGCTAGGCTTCTCAGAGTGGTTGCTGTGTATTTCTACAGCAGATGCCTGAATTCATCTTTCCCTTTCACAATTGCTACACAGCTCCAATTCATCATTGTCCTGCATCTGAGAGGGAAACGTTTAGAAAAGTGTGAAATGCTGACTACTATGGACATTGATGTATCTTGAGTAATCGTAAATGAAAGAATAAAACTTTTTTAGAAATTAAATATTAACCTCAATTTATAAGACGAGCAAATGTCAGATACTGTTGTAATTATATACGTAACCCCTTATGTTTTTAGGAGAGCTAGTTAATTTCCAGATATTTTGTCTATCACTGTGGGTTTCATAGGAGAATATCTTGTAGTTATTTGAAACAGCAAGACAGTGATAGCTGAGTAAATATTTACAATACACATTCTATTGAAGTCTTGAGGAGAATTTTAGACTGTTTTAATTCTGATTGGAGCCTTCCTTCAGGCTCGGACAGGCGTGATGTGTGATGAAAGGAGTCTCTGATGCCAGTTCCATGGATTTATGCTGCTCTCACAAAAGCTGCACCTACACTGTCAGTATGAGACATTCAATTTTTCAGTCCAGAAACCTGTTCTTGATTGTTCACACTTCATGCATGCAGGATCACTCCTAGAATCCCTTTTGGAGTGGACCAGCTGTGTCTGTCTGCAGGTAAGAGCCAGGAGGGGCTCTGTGCAGGCTGGCCCAAGGAGTGCTCCAGCAGGCCGGAAGGTTGCCAAGCCTTTCAGCACACAGCACATGCTTTCAGCTTCCTGCTATCGGATCCAAATCCTGGCAGGCACCAAGGAGGACATGCAGCTTGTCCATTTCACAGAGAAATACGAATTTTGAAAGAGTTGTAAAAATACTGCTACAGTGTTTCATAACATAAAATAATGGTGCCATCTGCTAAGGTATCAATGAGAACTGGTTTCACATGGTGAGAGTAGTGTTATATATGGTATCCTGAGTATGTTGAAAGCTTGTGAAGTACCTATTACATCCAAATTATATATAGCCTGAATATGCATCCAGACTAATTTAGAAAAGAGCAGGATGGGCTTGAATCATTCAGGACTCATTTACTTAAGGCAAGGGTCACTCCCTGGAATGCTTGCACTATTTGTGAATCCGCAGTCGTGATAGTTCAGTATTGAACATGGCTGGACTTATAGTGCAGAAGCAGCACTTGGCATCCTAGCCACCCCCAGCCCCTCTGATACCTGAGGACAAGCTGGAAGGCATGGAAGTTCATTCTCTGCCAAATTCCTCTACCTGTTTAGTGCGACAGTCACAAAGACCAGAAAACCTAAATGTGCACCTACTTACATATATATATACACACATATATATGTGTGTGTGTATAATGTATATATATGCATGTATATAAATAGAAAGACAAGTCTGAAAATATGTCCGAGTTGAGGACTGAGTGAATGGTACTTTTGGTAGGTGTCAGATTTATAGACATCCATAGATGTCAAATAATATAAATTACCTTCTTGGAGACCTTCTAGATATTTTCCCTTTCACCTGTGGTTTTGCTGTTAATAGTCTTCATTTACTTATCAAAGGTAACAGTGGAAGTTACAGTCAGTTCATTAACTTGATTTATGATGGCAGACATATTTTGTCTATGTAAGCTGGAGCAGAACCAGCCCCCAGACATCTAGAGAAAAAATACTCCAAGAACTCATCATGGGATGTAGAATGGTGAGGATTTTGCAAAAGCTTCAAAATTCATGTGAATATATACTCTTCTTTTGAACTACATAAAGCTAGCGTGAGACCTCCAGTGAATCTTTACCAGACTACTAGTATTGCTCTTTAAAACACAGTGCTAAGCAACAGCACTGTGTGTCACTTCTGAATAATATGAAACTGTTAAAACATCCAGTGCTAACAATTAAAACCATCATATAAAAACAAATCAATTAGGAGGAAAACAATGAGGGGAAGACTGCATAGACTTTCCTTAAAACGAGCCTAGGACAGTGGCTGCCTAGCTCTGATTCTGGAGTCAATATTATTTCTAAGAGTAAAAAAGAGAAGTTTAATACTCATGGAAGATAAATGACTTTTGGAACAGTTTAAGGATTTTTCTTTCTGAGCAAGTCATGTCTTGGGTGAGGTGTTATTGCTAGAGAAAACAGGCTACTGCAAGATTTACTGGCTGGGTGCACAGTTAACATTTTATTTTCTCTTGTCACAGTCATACAATGTAATTGTGAAGGTACGAGTGACTTTGAAAAAGTGAGGTCAGATTCTCATCTGGCCCATGCATTTTCCTCTATGCCAGGGCTAAGGGAGAAGTTTGGGGAAAGTTGTGTCAAGTAGCATCCCCTTCCAAATAAAATATTCTCAGTGTGCCGCATTTACTGCTCTGTAACTTTCTGTCATCACTGCAGTCATTAACACAAAGTAACACTTGTTTATGCATGGCCCTGTTCTGGAGGCCTTAGCCATGTACTTCAGTATATTAACTTGCACCCATGTCACAGTGTGAAGGAGGTACGGATGTAGGAATTTTGTCCTCACAAACAATTTGTAATCACAGAAATGATAGTTAACTCCAAGTGTCTATGGGCCTGGTGGATGAACCCAGTGATTGCCATAATGATGAGAAGGCAAGCTGAAAGGACTCTATGCTCTGACTGGTCTGGCCCTGGGTGGCGCAAGGAGTTGAACTTGATGATCCTTATAGGTCTCTTCTAACTCAGTATATTTTATGATTATTTCCAGGTGTCATGCTTCTGTTTTATATCCTTATGTTACTGTATATCTATTTATGCCCTGACTGAAATTCCTTATTTATTGCCATTCTTTAATTTTCACTAGACAAAGTATGAGCTCACAAAATAAACATCATTCTGAGCTGTCTTAACTGTAACACAATATTCTTTTTCCTATTTTATATGCATTTTTGTCTTTCCTTTTCTACATTAAAAAAATCTTTCAAAAAATTATATATGGGCCTTATATCTTTTTCTGGAAAGAGATTAGTAAATCTTAATTAAACACCAGTCAAATACTTGAAATGCTAATAGAGAGTGAAAGCGTGGAAAAGATAAACATTATACTACAGAGTCTTTTCAGTAGTGTCTGGAGAAAAACAAAACCAAACATTTCTTGTTTAAAGACCTTTAACATATTAAAGTGGTGGATGAAGAGAAACTTGATGGCATAATCCATTTTCACATTGAAAGAGACTCCAATGAAGTTCTTCACTTGTGGCTATTAGTGGTGGGGTGTCAAGGACAAGATTCAGAAGTAAGGTCAGTGATGGCTGGCTGGTAAATTCAAAGAAAAATCTCCCTATTTGAAGGTGATACAAAATTATTCAGGTCATTTGGAAAAAAAAAAAAAAAAAAATCAACCTCAAAGGAAGGTAGGCAAATTAAGAAAATAGGATCGTGGTTTTAGATGTTTTCTGTTGAGAAATGCTTGGAAATCTATTTAAAGAATATCTGAGGTGTTTAACTGACTCAAGCTTAATTCTGTAGATTCAGGAGAAAGAGAACTAAAAAGAGTATATAACTTCTGTGAAGAAATCAGAATAATGGAATGGGCAAGATCTGATAAAGAAAAAGAACGAGTAAGACTTTTAAGTTGAAATATACAAGTGACAGGAGTAAAACTCTGTGGATAAGGGGAGACCTGATAGAAACTGTTAGAATGCAGAAATTTGATCAGACACTGTAGGACAAAGAACAATAATCTGCCCTATACTTCAGAACCTCCTAGGAACAAAATGGTAGCATTTGGTAAGAGAAAAAGTAACGATTATATCAACCTGCAAGCTATATAACTACATCTTTCAAGTTCTCACAAGGAGGTTGAATATTCAGCTGCAAAAGGTGTGTGCAAATGCTTGCAGAAATCACACAAGAGGAAGGGGTTTGCTTAAATTCTTCTGTCTCTTTTACTAGACAGCTGTAGCAATCTTCTGTGATTTTCAGGACCAAACAAGTAGAAAGAACAAGTATGTGTTGCATGCCAGAGAGCAAAGCTCCGAATCTAGTAGGAAGAGACTTTTTTTCTCCTGTAAATGTCCAGTAACATGATATATATATATATCATGTTATATATCACATATATATATATATACATACGTCAGCTTAAAAAGATGAAATTAATTTGCAGATAAGTTCAAAGTGGAAGAGAAATTGCATTTATAAAATAACTTTGTAGTTTTAAATGAGAAGAATGCTTCAGCGGTAAATAACCTTCCTCGAATGTATTCCCTGAAATTGTGCATGAAAAGAAAACATTTTAATATGAACGGGAAATTGATGAAATTTTCTGCTTCACAATTATGGGGTTTATGTATGAGCATCTACCATATTATTTTCCCCTTTTTCTATTTCTTTTTTCTCATGTCCACAGAGGAAAGGTTTGGGCACACCATCAGTGAATGTGGAATGTTGTGTTATTTTTCATCCTTATTTTAATAACTCTCAAGAAAAAAGTACCAAATTATGGTTGTTGGTTCTTTGATTAATTCCAGGGGTTTTTTTATCGATTAAAAGAAAATATTCAAGTATGTCCAAGGGCGTGAGAAGATGTATAAATATAAAAAATCATATAAAAGGACTTTGCATAGTTTTCATAAATCTGTACATCAAATTATACTCATGTATTTCTCTTTAAGTTTCCACAGGGATTTTAACAATAATAATAAAGATAGATAACTGAGCCCCAGCTTTGCTTTTTACCCTCTACTTCAGTTATGCCTGAGTTGAATCTCTATATTATTTCTGGTTTAGGAACGTATTACCAGTCTCTCTGTGTGATGGATAAAGGACAAAAGACTTTATTCTTAGAAGTTTATATAGGTAGTTACGGTAAAGTAAGTTTATTCAATCTGTAAACAGAAAAAAATATATAAATGTCTTTGTCAGGTTGTCTTGTTTTTTGATTCCTTTTCTTTTACTCATAAACATGAAAACTGTTGCTATGATGCAGTCATTCTTTCTGTTGTCTTCATCATGAATCAGAAGGGACCATGAGAATGTACTCACTAAGAAATACCTTATCCATGGTTTGTTATTTATACAGAGGCACAGATTTTCTATTAAGCACCTAGAGGTGTTTCCCTAGAGGGAAAGCCTGATATTCCACTTGACCTTGTAGCCCCAGGACCATAAACTCATGTCTTTGCTTAAAATGGCTTTTTCAGCCTTAGCTGCTCCCTGGCACATACCATGTTCAAGGGAAGAGCCACCTGCTGGGGCACCCTGCGTCTACCCTGCAGCTGGATCTCACGGGACCTCAGACTGGATTTCTACCAGCCGGGAAAACACATGAATAAATCAGTTTTATGTGCAAGCACCTACTGCGGGGCTATAGACCCACTGTAGACATAAAGGAAATTTTTACTAGAAAGGTGACCGTTGTATGTCTTCTTCATTAACCCTAAAAATGTAATTCTGGGATGAAAGATAGTGTAATCTGTGATAAGTATCTACTGGCAGAATTATTAATTTTACAATACATAACATATATACATGTATTTTTGGAGTACACGTGCATGATGCCTATTACTCTGCTGGGATTTTTTTATTAATACTGTATTAATGTAAGGGGATATGAAAAAGAAATTTTGCATACATAAATATTATTTTTTTTAAAGATTATGATGTCCTGATATTGTAATATCTCTCCACCTAGGCTGAAGCTTTATTTAGGAATATCAGCTCTGCATTGCTTCATTGTGGTTTAGGAACTATGAAACTTCATACAGACCAAGGTGGATTTATTTATGGAAAGTCTGAAGGACATTTGCATTCTATTAATTTTAATGGAAGATGTGTTTAATTTAAACAAATCTGGATTTGTTTAAAATGAGTCTTTATATATAGGAAGAATGAAAATGGGTGCGATATCTCAAGATTTACAAGTATTGTTTTCTAAATTAATTTTTGCAGAAATACCTGAAGACTTCATGTCTCATCGCTTTATTTTCTGTAGATTTACCTAATGCACATGTTCTGGGCCTCCAGATGGCTCTTCACAGTGAGGTACATATGAACAAAAAGTCAGAAGAACAAAAGTTCACTACAAACATTAAAATGTTGGAGGTGTCAAAGGCCAGGATTGCATAAGACACAAAAGTATTATGGAGAGAGAAAAAAGTTATACTATTTCTGTCTTGGGAAAAACACTTGAGATTCTGCATGTACACTGTCATTAAACTGCTTTTGTTACTATGGGATTGTCTGAAAGAAACTTGTAAGAGTCAAAATAACAGGGGGTTTTGTCATTGGACCAGTAAATGTTAATTACCAAAGTAATTTCTCACATAACCCCAGTAAACATTTCTTCATTGTTTACTTCCTCTAAAGACATCAGACTGTGGAACAATGAACTTTCACTACTGTATATCGTGTTTGCCTTAAAAACTGGACTAGATTATTTAAAAAACAATAATAAAAGACAGGTCATCTATGCATAGGAAACCCTATTTAGCTTTAGTGGTTCCTTTAACTATTCTGAATGATTCAGCATCTATCTTTCATTTATTTTCATTCCTACTATATTTTCCAGACTTCAGTCATGAAATCATGATACAGACTTCTTTGTGAATGACACTGTTAGTGTTGTATCCCATCAACAATTAAAGCCCAAACACCTCTTTTTAAGGGGTTTATTTCAAAAGCAGTTAGATAAATATTAATTTACTGGGTCCACCTACAATATGCACAGTATGATACAATTAAAATTATTTTTAGATTCATTACACAATTCTTTTTCTTTATGCTGTAGATATTAGTGGTTTTCTGAACTATTTTATAAAAAATAGGGCAACTTTATGAAGAAAAGCTTCTCGCACTTATTAAAATTTATATTAAAAATGTTAATCTTATTCTGTTAATATTCTAATAGCTGAGGCTGAGGTATTTTTTTGTCTGTGAAAATGTATTCAAAAGCATGCAGCAGTTTGCTGCTAGGCTTAAGGTAAAAGAGTTTCTGAACATTCTGTAATGAGAATCTAATCCAGGAAAATTATTCATTCTTAAGCATAGATTCTTTAATACAGTTTTGTAACCTCCTGAATATGGTGAGTGTACTTGAAAGGACAGAAATCATTATTTCCCAGAGATATAAATGTTTCAATCACCAAGACAGGGAAAACTTTGAGTAATCGGGGATTAATAGAATACACGAGAAAGTTATA
Organism: Heliornis fulica; assembly: GCA_013399135.1. Classification (NCBI taxonomy): domain Eukaryota; kingdom Metazoa; phylum Chordata; class Aves; order Gruiformes; family Heliornithidae; genus Heliornis; species Heliornis fulica. The sequence goes on along the minus strand of VXBZ01012881.1, from coordinate 36,641 downwards.
AACTCTTCTTCACACAGTTTAATTTGCAATATATGTTTATTTGCTACCTGGAATAACTTTTAGAAAAAAACATGGTTTGTGAAGGTAGAAGTTAATTTTATCAGTTGAGCATTTAACATACGAGCTTGAAACGCAGTATTTATAAATATTCTGATTAACAAAAATACCTCCACTGAAGAAATCATATGTAGAGGTGCTTAAAGCTTACTCTGACGTTCAGTTAGAATTCATTTAATTAGGACTACATCAGGAATTTCTTTTCTGGTTTTGGGAAATGTGTGCACATCTGGTTTGCACTCAAATATACTCAACAAATTCTTTGCCAAATAAAGTGTGTGAGCTGTTATGTGTCTATAGTAGCAACTTCTGTCCATAAGCACACCATAATGTATACCATTATACACAAAAATTAATTACATTTATTTTGCTGCTGTTTTTAAGGACTGAAACCGTGCCTGACAATGAACCAACTTTCCAAAACATGTAGAGCTCTCAGATGTGACTTTCAACAAGGTAGCCGTAAACTCAGTTCCAAACCACTTTATGCTTTCAGAGGCCACCGTCGTGATTTAAGGACCATTTCTCTTTTCCTTCACAAAACGTTCCATTTCCCTTCCCAGTCGTGATGCTCGCCAAAAGCTTCGTGTTCAATTAGGTTGGCCTACTATGTTATGAATTCTGGAAGGTCATTTGACTTTCCTGAATTTTTATACTTGCAGATACTGCTCCCAAAGGCGTGAGTACTCCTGACAGCCTTGAAAAAATTTTGTTAGAGATGATGGAACACATAATCCTCAGTTCAAAGAGAATATCTTTTCTCTTTACAGCAACTTCAAAGGTTTCTAAACAAGCAAACTTTTGAAAGGTGAAAGGTGTGCCTACCAAGACAGCAAGCTCAAAATGTCCACTGATATCATGTCCACTGCCTTTGATTGTGCACATTGAATAGCTCATCCCTTTGCTGTTGAGTGGATAAGAAGTGGTGTTTGGGAGGCTTCTAGATCCATTTCAGCCTTGATTTGAATTTAACTGTGCATTGTTTGGAAGCTAGCAATCAAGGCTTCAAGTATGATGACATAGTAAAAGGTAATTTTTAACATTTATCAAAGATCATATAATGTCTGTGAAATACCACTGCAACGTCTTCTAAAAATAGATCTACCCAACATAGTATCAGCACTATAAAACTAATAAATAAAATCAGAATTTAAGTTATGATTGGATAGAGTTGAGCAGAAAATTTGTTTAGAGACACTGGGGATGGATAGATGGTAGATAGGTGGAGAGGTATATACAGAATCAGAGAATCACAGAATGTTAGGAGTTGGAAGGGACCTTGAAAGATCATCTAGCCCAACTCCCCTTCCTGAGCAGGATCACCTAGATTAGACCACACAGGAACGTGTCAAGATTGGCCTTGAATGTCTCCAGAGAAGACGACTCCACAGCCTCTCTGGGCAGCCTGTGCCAGTGATCTGTCACGCTCACAGTGAAAAATTTCTTCCTTATATTCAGATGGAACTTTCAGATAGAACTTTCTATGTTAGAGCTTGGAACCATTTCCTCTTGTCCTATCACTGGCCATCACTGAGAAGAGCCTGGATCCATCCTCCTGACACTCACCCTTAACATATTTACAGACATTAATAAGGTCACCCCTCCTTCTCCTCTTTTCCAAGTTATACGTCCATACATATATGGACATGCAAGCCCATGAATTCTCCTGGGTACACATTTGTGCATTTCCCAGTTGGTGCATAGTTTTCACATCCTCTTTATGTGTCAGGTTCTTTTGAAAAAAAGGAACTGCATGGGGACTCAAGAAGTCTGGAGACACCATAAGCCTGCTGTGCACTGTTCTATGATGATAATAGAGAAGGATACTGCTAGGAAAGCAAGTCAGCAATGCTTAATGTGGAAAGTAAAAATAATCCATTTTTTTCTATTTCTTCCCATATTTTTGATTTTGTCATGATTCTTCATATTTTAAAATGTTCAATCCATTGTGTTCCACCTGCAAAACTCTCATTACAATGTGAACCAGGAAAAGAGAAAACCAACTCTACTAGGATTTCCATTGAAGCTAAAAGGAACAGCAGTCTATAATCTCACATCCACTTCACAATTTTTCAGGATATAGAGCAGGAACAAGCATTAATATCAGACACTTAATTAACTAGCATCTTCAAACTGTAAAGACTGAGGATAGGATAGTGTGTACAAAAAATAATAAGGTCTGGTCCAAACCATTCTCAGCACTCTGAGACATTACAAATGCTAGTGATGGTGCACATGTGGACCTTACGTCAGTTAGGCTTAGTTGCACCCATCTTTATTCATGTCAGACTCCCATAGAAGAAGTAAATTGATTTGGAGAGTCTGATTAATGTTGTGCGTTGATTTCTTGGCTTTGCTTATGTTTTCCTAAATATCTCTGCCTTCTTGTTTTCATGCATCCCATATCTGCTTTTTTTTTTTTTTCCTAGAGAAATTCCAACTTCTTCCTGCTTCTCTTTTTCATTGAGCCATCAGATTTAGCCAGGTATCTACTTTTGATCTAATCACCTGATGTGTCTGTACAGCTTAAAAAAGTATGGCCACAGGGTGCGTTTAAGAACTGGAAGCTGATCATCCTCACCATGCGTTCCTGGCATGGTTTTGACCCATGCCACCTAGACATTGCTTTTCAAGACAGTACCCACGAGTTGTTTGTGAAGAAAATCTGAGGGGTCATTCCCAATACAGGATGAGAAGAGCAGTGCAACCTGCCTGCCTCTCTGTTACCTACACAGCAGTGAAAAAGTTCCTCCTTATATTTAGATGGAACTTTCTGTGTTCCAGCTTGGAACCATTGCCCCTTGTCCTATCACTGGCCAACACAAAGAAGAGCCTGGATCCATCCTCCTGACACTCACCCTTTATCTATTTATAAACGTGAATGAGGTCACCCCTCAGTCTCCTCTTCTCCAAGCTGAAGAGACCCAGCTCCCTCAACCTGTCCTCATAAGGAAG
>VXBZ01012881.1:0-33568 GCA_013399135.1 Heliornis fulica | reverse complement strand
CTCCCTGCCCAGCTCTCCAGCCTATCTAAATCTTGTTGAATGGCAGCACAACCTTCTGGTGTGTCAGCCACCCCTCCCAACATCGTATCATCAGCAAACTTGCTGACTGTGTATTCTGTTCCCTCATCAAAGAATACCTTGAACAATACTGGTCCCAGTATCGATCCTTGAGGGACTCCACTAGTTACAGGCCTCCAGCCAGACTCTGCCCCATTAATGACAACTCTCTGACTTCTTCCCTTCAACCAGGTCTCAGTCCATCTCACCAATCTGCCCTCCAGGCCACACTTCCTCAGTTTGCCCACCAGGATGCTGTGGGAGACAGTGTCAAATGCCTTACTGAGATCAAGAAAAAACACATACACTGCCCATCCATCCACCTGGTTATATCCTTGTAAAAGGCTATTAGGTCAGTCAAACATGACTTCCCCTTGGTAAAACCTAATCCTCAGTTTCATTCTATAAACTGATACTAACAGTTTTCACTTCAGTGCTATCTCATGTTGTTGGAAATGAAGAAAACACCGTAGAAATAACAGTAATAAGTAAGGACTAGGAAGATAACACAGGAATTCAAAGGAAACTAGTATCTAGGGACATGGAGAGTGACAACCTATGACCTGTGGCCTGAAAGCCAGAGGACTCTCCATGATCTTGTTTTATTCAGCAGGGCAGGTATTATCTCTTTATCCCCTGTGAGGAAAAACAGGCACTCCTTAAGTGGACTGAGTCTCATTCTGATGTAGAAATGTCATTTGGATCTGCTGAATTCCGCTGTAGGAGATACTACTAGCTAGGTTTAGGTGTGATCAACCCACACCAGGATTTCTAAGAGCTTTTAAAAATAAGTATTTTACAATAGCTTTTACAATGGATTTCCCTATTGGGAAGATAGTCCTGGTTTTCTGAGTTTTCCTTCAGAAAGTACATTTGTGGCACTTTGACCCTGGCTGGAGGCCAGACTCCCACCAAAGTTGTACTATCACTCCCCTCTTAGCTGGACAGGGGAGAAAATACACGTTGAGAGGCTTTGGAGTCGAGATAAGGACAGGGAGAGATCATTCTGCAATCAGTGTCACGGGCAAAACAGACTCAACACAGAAGAAAGGCAAGAAAACTCTAATTTATTACACTGCACTGCACACACAGAGAAACAGGAGTTGGATAATGAGAAGTACAAACAGCTCTTAAAACACCACCCCCCACCTCTCCCTTCTTTGCAGACTTCACATTATTCATGATGTTTCTCTTCCCCAGGGTGGCACAGGGGAAAGGGGGGGAAATAGGGAATGGAAGCTTCAGTTTTCGGTCAGTTCCTCGTGAGTTCTTCTCTTCCAGGGGTGGGGGGCATTTCTCACACTCTTTCCCTGCACTAGTGTGGGGTCCCACCCACAGGAGACAGTCCCCCATGAACTTCTTCATGCGAGTCCTCTCCACAGGGCCTCAGCTCTTCACCTACTGTTCCAGCGTGGGTCACTGCTATAAACTCATAAAATGTCTTTCAGTCTCTCAGTCCCAGACTGCTGGCCCCAGCCTGGTCCCCCACAGAGTCACAAGCACCCCAGCAAACCTGCTCCAGCGTGGGCCTCTGTCTCTGTATCTCATCTCTCTCTGTGGGTTGCAGGTGCTGTAAGGGGCTTGCTCCGATATAAGTCACAGATTCTCCCATACTCTTTCACTGGCTCCTGCCCAAATCAGGTACCTCTCCATGGGCTACAAGTGGGGTCTCTTCATCCTCCATGGGCTGCAAGGAGACACCCACTTCACCATAGTATTCTTCACAGGCTGCTGGGAATCTTCTCTCAGTGACTCCTTCTCCTCCCCTTCCCTGACTTTGGTGTCTGCAAAGTTTCTAAAATCTTCTCACTCCCCTCTCTGGTGGCAAAAGCAGCTGTTTGCATTTTTTTTTCTCTCTGAAATGTGATTCCCAGAGGCCTGTGACCGACGCTGATTGGCCCGTCCAGCCTTGTCAGTAACGGGTTTTGGGAGTTTGGCCTTGGGAGCCCAGCTTGGATTTGCTTTGCTGGACCCTTAAGAAACTTTTAGACACTTCTTAAAGAAGCCACATTGCAAAACCACCACATTATTTACTGAGATTCCGCTGGTAACTGCTGGATTGCTGTGTTGTGCAGCAGAAGACAGCCTGCCCTTGTTCAAGAAAGTGAAATTCAATGCAAATTGCACTGTCACAGGTTTTGAATCTTATCTTATTGGAACAATTGTACAGATAAACCCCTACAGTGTGGTCTCAGGTTCAATAAACAGCTTAGTTATTAAGGTTAAGCAGTGTTCCTGAGAGATATGCTAATGTCCACCTTATTTTTAAACAACATTGTTTTGAATGATTTTGCAGTCTGAAGGCACACCGGGGTTGGAATGTCTCACATAGGGATGAGTAACAATCGGATCAAGTAGTGGAACATAAAAGCATCTTTTGAGAAATTATTTTTTAAAAAGATATATATAGCAAATATCCTTTAAACAGGTTGTTTAAAATTGACACAATTTTACTTAATAATTAAAGTATCTTGTTTTGTTTTGGGATTTTTTTTTAACTTAGAACAAATATATACTGAAAAATACACAGCTTCACTAGAAGTGATTCTTTCCAAGGACTACATTTTTACCAAAGAAAAAAAGTCTTTTTTTTCTCTAATACTGAAAAAGTAAAACAGTTAAATACTGGTATAAGTTCAAGGTATGAATTCAATTAACAGTTAATGTGGTTTAAATAATGCAGTGATTTAAAATTGAAAAGATTTAACTACTGAACCTGTTATAAAAAGTAAAAGGTTTCCTAATACTTCTGCTGTGTCAGTATATAAACCCAAAGCAGGTAAAACACAAGTGCTAACATGTTATGGTGTACATTATTATAGAAAAGATAGTTACACTTTAACATATAGTCATAACCTCAATTCTTAAATAGCATTATTTTGAGTACTAAGTCTTTCTTTAAAATATTTTTGGATAAAGAGAATTATATGTCAAATTTTTAATGTCTAATGAGGCAAGTCATTCCTCTGGCCTGGTGAAATGACAGCATAAATCTCTGCAGAGCAACCAAATCTTCATTTGTGTAAAGACTAGATACCAGTTGAAAAGTAGTTTGCAAGAAGCAGCATGAGGAGGTTCAGCAATTCTCATGTCTTACCGTTTGTCTAGAAAAATTGGTTTTTTGCATAAAAAAAAAGAGGTGGCTTTGTCACTGTCAGAAGTGCAGAATAACTCCAGACTCTGGTCATCAAAGTGAACTGTCTTCCTGCCAAAGACCTGTTGCAGGAAGGCAGGGACATATGTTGAAGACAAACCTTCCTCAGCTTTAAGTTCAGCATCATGTAACTGAATATTCTCTCCTACTGGAAAGAGGAAAAATATCAGGTTTGTTTTTCAGATCTCATGGGAACATATGTAACAAAGTAAAATGCTGCATTTTCATTTGCAAACTGCAAATTTTGTGCAGAATGAGAAACACCAATGTCCAGAAAGCAAGAGGAAGTGCATTTTTAAGGTTCAAAACTCCATGTAAGGATTGCATAACCCTAAACTGTCTTAAAATCTCAGTATTCAGACCTGGGAAACATAGTGAAACTGGATCTTACCAGTTGACTTGAAGTCAACAACAACAAAAGCATAAACATGAGAGTATTCTATCTTATTTCAGTTCATAGTCAACTTCAGGTATTCACTCTTGCCAAGTGTGTTTTGACCTAAACAATGAAATAATGTCTCTGCCTAAAAAGCCTGGCTGTTTAGCTCAAACTTCACTGTCCGGAGTTATTCTGCAGTTATTCTGCAGCGTTATTCACTGTCTGGAGTTACTCTGCAGCTCTGACAATTACAAAGCCTGTTGTTTTTTATGCAAAAGAACAGTGAATATTCACAGTGAATACCTAAGGCTTATGATTGTATCATCATCTCAAGGACGCAAGTGAATGTCCTATAGCAGCTCTGTTTCTGTATCTGTAGGTGATACTAACATCAGTTTTAGTAAAGCTTCCACCACATGCTATGCAAAATATCATGGCTTTGGAATTGTCACAGCAATACAGTCATAAGTACTAAAAATCACACTTATTTAAGGCTGCAATCACACACTAAAAGACAAAAATATATTAAGAAAATTGGTCAGATAACTTCAATATTCTAATGTTGTGCTTTTCTATACATATGTTCTCTTACCATATGCATTGGTATTGTGTAAGGATCACAGAATGGTGAGGGGTAGTTTATACAGTTCCAGATATTTCAAGTAATTCTATACATAATCTCACCACCTTGTTCATTCTGTGAATGTATAAAAATAAGTTGTAGAAATAAGAAAACCTTTCACAGTAAAAGGCTTTCACTATTCTGACTGTCAGCATGAAATTTATAGCTTTTTGTTTCCAAAGCACTTGCATACTTTATGAATGCAGCTACATAAATTAAAAGATATATTGAAGCAGCTTCTCTATAAACAGTGTTTAACACAAGTAATCAAGTAAAGTAAGCAATGTGAGAGTAATCCTGGTATGGATTTATACTTTCCTTATCAGAAGTTTCTTCATAAATCCATCAAGGTAATTTATTTCTCCTTCCAGTGGAATAAGAACAGTAGATGAACCTTTTCTCTTTATTTGCAATCAATCATCATCTCAGAGAAGATATTTTATTCCTTCTTTATGCAACAGTCATAAAAGGACAAAGCTTTGGGTGTAAGGATATGTATTTATGCACAGATATCATTGATAATGATCAGCTACTTTTGCTAAGGGAGTATGTGAGAATCTTTATATACTCTGGCATTTCACTTCAGAGCCTGACTAGTCCTTGAGAAAGCCTTCTTAGCTTCCCAGATTATCTTTACACTTGTCTCTGACAGTACTGGAGGAATCAAAGTTCAACTGCAGACATTGTCTAAGAGTTTGAAGTGATTTACTTACAATTACCCAGACCATTGGGTATGGAGTTGGGAACTGAGACTTTAAGCTTAATTTGAGTGAGGAAGGTATCAGAGACCTGCTTTATTTTTCTTGAGTAATAGCTGTGCTGGAGCCGCTTTTTTATTCTTGCCAGATTTGTTTTAGTGACAGATCCTTCCTGTTTAGATGATTTCTGTTACTGTAATAAAATTGAGACATAATTGCAGATCAATCAGATGATGTCAGGTCATCATCTACCAAGAACAGAATAGATTCAACTCATGAAGAGGACATTCTTCATTCATTCATTTATGAAATCTTACCAATGGGTACTTTCAAGAGTTTTTTCTGCACTTTGGATCAAGCTGAACAGTTGTGGGTATGTGCATTAAAAGAAAGGTAATGATTCTTGGTATATTGCTCACAGTGTGCATATCATTCCTTCTGTGACATTGTGATGTTTTCCTGGGAGTGTTTGTTAATTTTATTCAGTCCCCTAAGAAAGCGGGCATGGGCTTTAAAAGAAAGGCTTTAAACTGAAAGTACAGTTGAACAGACTCACAGAATGGTCTGGGTTGGAAGGGAACTTGGAATTGAGTTCCAACCCCTCTGCCACAGGCAGGGCCACCAACCTCCAGGCCAGCATCTAGACAAGGTTGCCCAAGGCCCCATCCAACCTGGCCTTGAACACCTCCAGGGCTGGGGCATCCACCACCTCTCTGGGCAGCCTGTTACAGCACCTCACCAGTCCATAAAGAACTTCCCCTTGATATCCAATCCTTTCCTCCTCTAGCTTCAATCCATTCCCCCTTTCTATACCATTATCTTCCCTTGTAGGTATATGACTTGTAGGTATATTGCATATACCTTGCAGGTATATGACTCTTTAATCTTGTAAATTATTTATTTATGGTTCTTAGCTGTGCACAGGAACAAGCCATCTGTTTTATTTATGCACCTTTTAAGAATACTTAAGAACAGCTACAAAATGTTTGGAGAAGAAATATGCAGGTTTTAGAATAATATCTTAATATATATGCCTTGGGATGATGCAAAGGACACCTGAGCAAGAAGAGAAGTTAGCTACTTCAGGGCAGCAGTCATATTTCCTCCAGGTTTATTCTGCCAAAGGAGAACATTCATGAAGGCAAAGCTTAGAAAAAATAGTTGTAGTAGAGATTAATGAAATAAATCCGTCAATAGCACTAATTGGAATTTAAAAGAACGAACAGATGGTCTTTATGTGACTGGAAGTATTAGGATAAAAATCAGCCCATGTGTTTGCTAAGACAGCTCTGCTTCAAGAAAACACACCTGTTTACTTTCCTGATAACAAAAAATATTGTTAATACTGTTTTTATTTACAGTTATCTTTGCAGCTAAATTACTCTATGGTGTTTTAGTCCCTATTGTAATCAGATTGATAATAAACTTTAAAAAACTTAATATTATTCATAGAACTGTTTTTACCCGATGGGTCAAATAACATTTATCATAACATCAAAATAGCAAGGTGATCTTCCCATTTCCTTATCCTATTTACACCATATGGCAAACACAGTCCAACTAGAAATTGAACAAATGTTGTATCCTCATAACTGGGAAGTAGAGTTTCTTTCAAGCAATAACAAATGAAATTCCAGTTTTCACTGAAATGTATTGATAATACATTTTGATAGTGCTTATCTTCCTGACTGCATTTACATCGAAATGTAGCTACAACACATTTTTCTTACACTGCCTGAAAAAGGAACAGGCATTAAATATCTTTCCTTAACTTAGCCAAGGAAAGAGTGCTGCTGGGTTCACCCTCTGTCACTCTCTGACCACCCCTTCCTAAAAAATGTCTGTCATCAAAGGATTTGCTATGGCAAGACCTCAAAACAACTCCTGGTGTTTAGTGGGAAACAAAACCCACTTCCAAAGATTCCCTTAGAATTTTGAGTTTTGGAAACCCAAGAGGTGTGGCAGCAACATGGGTTTAGTTGGAATATGAGAAAACAATTTCCCTTCTGTGTTCAGATAGCTTTGTGGGCTCATTGACCAAGTCTACTCAAGTGAAAATAAATATCTGAGTATTTAACTTCTAGGTGTGGAATGCAGTTGCAAAGAGGAAAATAAAATAACATGAATCGCTGTGTGCTCTCACTGAACTCACCAAAAATCTTCCCTTTCTGCTTTCACATTCCTGTTCACTTTGTGAGAGTTGGCACCCACGGAGTGGTGCATTTCAGTTGGGAAACTGCATTTTCTGAAAATCTCCTCTGCTATCTGACTCATGCCAGGAGGAAACTTTTTCTAGTCCATCTTTATTCTATAATTCAATCAGAATTTAACATTACTAGACCAGACCTCTTAAATAAGCATAACTAAAAGTTTTACCTGACTCTGGTTTCTGGCATTGGTCTTTAAAAGGGAAAATGCAAATGCATCATTCCCCTCTGACTTGCGAACTTCCTTGAATGTACCTTTAATCATATTTTTTAATTAGCCTTTGCATGCTATGTTCATACCACTCAATACATTTTCAAATGTAATAAACAGCATATAATAACGGATAATAAGTAATAATTAAAATAAATTATATCTTCATGCAATTTGCCTGTGCATATTTCATAATAAAAATAAATTTCTAGTCATTAATGACTAGCATTAGATGAAGTCAATGTCTACCAGCCACAGAATTAACCAATTGGGCATGAGAGCATGCTTTCCTTTTTCCTGACTTCTTCCATCCTTTTTTCCTGTTTCAAAGCTCCTGATGTCATGAGAAACACATGTTGTGTCTTTTAGTCCAGCTCACATATATTTGGGGCACTGTATCTACTTGCCAAATGGATAATACATGATGGTTAACTCTGCAACTCTACTTACAGCCTTGATAGTGAAGAAGTCGTTAATCATTTGTAAAACTTATTTGATATGCCATAATTAAAAATATCTTTAATTAAGCACAATGCTTTTTAAAGAAAAATATAGTAATGTACTGCTTCAGCTTTTAGATTTGCAATAGAATGAGTCCTGTAGAAAAACAACAGCTGCAAGTTCTACATTCATAAAAGTTGTCTGACTCAGGACCAGTCGGAGATCTGATTCAGACAAAAAGTCAGCAGAGAGTTCAAGTGATAGGGCTTGTTCTTACATCTTACATTTTTAATGATTGACTTTGCAGGCAGCGTGGCTGGCAGTGATGGAAAGGAATGACACTGAAGGAAAACATTACCTCGTGAACCTTAAGTAGTTTATGAAATAGAAAGAATCAGAGAGTCATTGTCCTGGTTTAGCCCTAGCCAGTAACTGAACTCTGCTCACTCACTCCTCCCTCAGCGGGATGGGAGGAGAACAGGGAGACAAAGGTAAAACTTGTGACTTGGGATAAGGACGTTTTACTGCGACAGCACAGGAAGAGGGAAACAACAACAAAACCTATAACAGAGTGTACAAAACAGTGATAACACAAGGCAATTTAGCAACTCAGTGACCAACAGGAGGCTCAGCCCATGAAGCACTGAGCCTCACCTCCACTAATGGCTCCCTTTTATGATAAGAATGACATCACATGGTATGGAATACACCCTTGGCTAGTTTGGATCACCTGTCCTGGTGCCTGGCTGAGGTTTGCATTTGTCTCCCCACTCTCTTCCCCATCCAGCTGGGATGCTTGTGGTACTCAGCTGTTGTAGATGACTGCCCTGGCTGAACCAGGACAGTCATCTACATTGTGAAAGACCTTTAAGATCATCAAGTCCAACTGCCATTTCCTAACACTGCCACATCCACCAAGATTTTGGGTAGTATTTTTCCAAGGTCTAATTTGTACTGAAATATCTTAAAGAAACTCATTCATGTGGAAACTCCTATGCTCCAGTTTGGACCCATTGCCCCTTGTCCTATGTCCTTCCATTCACCTTGAGGTCTGAGCTCTTCAGACCTTGAGGTCTGAGCTCTTATCTACATTAAGGTGAATGGAAGAAACTTTAATCCTAGTACAAAAACTTTTCTAGGGTAATGTGTATGTTTTTTAAAATTATGAATTACTTTGAAGTAGCTAGCATTTCTTCAGTAAGAAAACAGTTAAAGCTGATTTATAATTAGATCAGTAGACGTTAACACAGCAAAACTTCACGGTTCCTTGGATAGTTGGTCCCATTTCAGGTAAACAGTTCAGAAATAAGGTCAGAAGCAAATCAAAAATACACGTCATGCCCTCAAGCCAAGAAACATGTTTGCTATATCATTTACAAAACCTCATTAAGTTTCTTACAAACCATGGGTAGCAAGTTATAGCAAAAAAAGGTAGAATAGAACAGAAGTAATTAGAAGATAATTTAGCCCCACATAAGCCCCACAGAGCTTAGCAGTTGGAGATCAGCCCACACTGCGAGGGAATTTCATTTAAGCTTCCTTGTCTTGCTTAGGAAATTAGAGAGTGACAAAAATATGCCTTGTTATAGGCATCAGACTTCATTTCACCCCACTGAAAATTTTCCTTATCGTGTGCTAAATCTTATTATCCATATGGTTGTCATTTAGGCCCCAGCTACTCTATTTATCTTTTATTGTTCTTTAATTTTATCCATAAATAACCAAATTTCAGAAAATGTAATTCTCATCATCTATCACTATATGTAATGAGCATAAAATTAACTAAAGAAAACCGTAGCTTTGCACAGATGGCCAAGTACTGTCTGATAATGGTTCACATGATGTCTTTCATCACCACCTGTATATATATTGCTGCTTAAGTAAAATATACATACATACACCCCTTTTTGTTGAAATGCTCTCATCTTCCTTGCATGAAGCCTGATTATAACACCTAGATCGGCTTTGGTTTATTCTCTACCATAGTCCCAGTTCTATGAGGCACTTCAGTCAGGGATAAAATTAAGAATGTGAGCATCATTTGACTCTACGCGATTAGATATAGGCTGGAGGAAAAATATGTTCCAAATTAGAAGCTTTCCTTTGAAAGGGTTTGGATTCTAATGTTAAAAATGCCTGCAGTGTTTTGCTGAATCAGAGCTGCTAGGGAGAATTTCTGATGATGAGTAAGTGACTGCCTCCATCTTCGCAATTTGATGCCCCACCATTCTCTTCTTCACAGCAATTGTGATGGCTTGCAGGAATTGACAGACAGATAACCTGTTCAATCAATTAAGTCGTTATCATCGCATCGCTCTTTTGTTTCATTTATGACTCATTTCAGAAAAGAATTTTGTATTTTCCCTGTCTTTAAATCCTTTTAAAAGTGCTCAGAAGATGTTCTTCAGCAATTTCCCATGGGAGTAATTTGTACTTTATGTATTATTTCCATCGTAACTTCAGAGAACAGGAACAGGGTTTTATGCCATGTTACATCCGTCTTAATTTAAGTTTAAGACATGTTGTGTTTTTTTTACTCAGGGTCAGTTTTCTTTTAACAAAATATTAAACAGCCTGTAAAATGAAGATTGAAAAGACAAATGTTCTATAATATAATACTTCAGTGAAGTCCTTTTTCATAGTACATTAGTTTTCATCTTTGAATAAAATACCAGGAATCTTTTTATTTTTATTATTTTTAACAAAGCGGAAACTGAAACCTGTTCTGAGTTTTTTGTGACAGATCTCAAATACAACACTGGAATTTATACTGAATCACTTGGAAACTTGGTCTCTGACCATTTCGCTGTGCTATTCCTAGTCAATGAAAGTACTAGTCATGGGCAGAGACAACCTTTTTGAAGGTTGTCTCTATAATTAGCAGGTTTTATGCGCTGTATCCTCTTTAGACCAACTAAACGGGCTTTGACCACAATGCTTTTATAATCCTTTGGTTCCCAATTCTTTAAATAGTAACTTACAAATACTTATGTAATATATATAGCGCTAAATGCAACTCCCTTTTCAGCTAGTGTTGTGCATAGTATTGTTGCATAGGTAATGTAATTATCTTCAGAGTCAGAGTATTTACTGGTTGTCTTCATATTTTTATCCTATGTCCAAATATGTGTTAATTTCTAATTAGATTACATAAGAAGTATTGTAATGAAGGTTCTGTAATGAATAAAGCTATGAGAAGTGAAAGCAGCAGGTACTACTGTTGGGGACAGTGGCATGCTAACAAAAGACATTCATTAAAAGATTAAGTTTCATTTCCCTTTGTGTGTGTGTCCTCCTAAACCTGAAGAAATGCTATGTAAGACACTGTGCCACTTCATCATGAAGCTGTCAGGGTGTGAAAGCATGCTTTCTGGATCCTGAAATACACAGGGTGGAAAGTATTTTTACAAAACATCAATAGAAAATGTTCTTCAGGGAACAGTTGTGCTGTGTGGAGACAGAATTACATTATAGTCATCTCCATTTAGAAGTCAGCAGCCACCGATTGATTCTGTGAAGTCATTTCCTGTTTGCAACAGGGGGAAGAGTGATCAGCTCTGTGATGGAAACAGTTGCATTTAATTATATATGATGTTAACTTAGCAGCAGCTTAATGACACTGTCTGTGTCTCAAGTACAACTTGAGAATATTTGCATGTTTACCCCACAGGCCATTCTTCACTGGAAAACCTTGAGGTTCTTAAATATAAAATGCTGCTTCATTTTGAAATTGTGATTTACACTAGAAGATTTCAAAAAGGGTTAACAGATGAAAATTACAGAATCATAGAATATAGAATCACTTGGGGTGGAAGAGACCTTAAATATCACGAAGTCCAACCACAGCCTACCCCTGCCTGGTTCACCTCTAGACCATGTCCTCAAGCACAACACATACACACAACTTTTACATGCATCCAGGGATGGTGACTTCTCTGGGCAATGTGTTCCAATGCCTGACAACCCTTTCAGTAAAGAAATTCTTCCAGATATCTAACCTAAATCACCCCTGGTGCAATTTTAAGCCATTTCCTCTGATCCTATTGCGTGTCACCCAGGAGAAGAGACCTACAATGTTTAAAAAAAAACTCTTCAAAACTGTTTCTATTGGTCTCCCCTTATTTTTCTAATGTCTGTAAGGGGACTGACTTGAATTCCCTGATTTGATAATTCTTTTTTTTTCTATTTTTGAAATGTTTTTATTTGTTTCTCATTCACATCTGGTATAGCATGCATTGATCTGGGCACACAGTTTTTCAAGTCTGTGAAAGAAACTGGGTGCTGTTAAGATGTAGCAGAGAAAGATGGAATAAAGATTTTGTAGGAAGTGTTTTCAGTAGTAACACCTTCGTCTGCAAAGACACTTCTGAGTGTCCTTGGCTCCCTTTTCCTACTCCTCACAGCCTCTTCTCACAGTTGCTCCCACTGTTTGCTCTACTTGATGCCTAGAAGGAGGCAATGTAGAGGCTTGAGTATATTTTTCATTACATGCCACTTACTGTATGTTTCCTTTGCATACTCTATTTGCAAGTAAAATAAAAGGATAGAAAACTACAGCTGACATCCAGACTCACTTTCCTATGGAAAAATTATCCCTGGTGAGTAGCTTTGAGAAAAAGCATTGAAAGCAGGGTCATTGCATCTCTACCCTGTAACAGGGATTTCAAAAAAGAGAAGAAGGAATTGAAATAGTTATCAGTGGAGGCACAAAGTTCATATGCTGTGCATATATTGCAAACCCCACAGACCCACAACGTTTGGATATTGCAGTAAAACAAAAATGTTGATAGCAAGTACTGTAGCAGAATCTCAGAGGTGGGTTTTTTAATATCTTTTTCTGAGTCCTTGGTAATAATTTTATTGCCTGTCCAGAAATAATGTCTTCATTAAATAAAAGAAAACCTCAATGTAAGGCTGAAATTAAAAGAAATGTAATATTTTTTCCTTTGAAGTATTATGTTTGATTTATCTGTTTATTTGAAATTCATGTTTTGTTGTTCAAGTACAGACAGATCAACAATCTAAGTTACGTTTCATCAATTTTGTGTGACAAAATTTTTGGTTTCTTTGAGATTTTTATGAAATCATTGCTAGATTATAATCAAGTGTTAACTGTGGTGGATTAAAGCAAGATACAGGACCACAGCTTTTTGAAGCATCTGCAAGCCAACTACAGGAATCTCCCAAAGATGCCTCCTTCAAATTATTTAATTTGACACAATCTTTGCCTTTCAAAATGACTGCCTCACTGTTTTCTTTCAAAAAGCTGTTATATCAGAGGAGAAATCTGATCTCCTTTATCATAGAATCATTGAATCATTTAGGTTGGAAAACACCCTTAAGATCATTGAGTACAACCATCTAGCATTTAGGATGCGTGCAAAAAAGTAGCAGACCTGGATTCTCCAACCTGTTTGTTCTATTGGGATGTAGTTTCATATTTCCTGGGCCTGGGGTAACTTATTCTAAAAGCTGAGTCTTTGCATTGGGCCAAAAATATAAGGCCCGTGGGGCCATGAAGTGGTCTCAAGAAGCCTGTCTTGGTAGCCCTGTATGTAGATTCGCTTTCAGTCTGTGAACCTTCGCAGAAAAGTCTAGGGGATGTGTGCAGTACGGATCGTAATATGTCATGGCATTTCTCCGTGTGACCCTTTCATTCTCATGGCTTATCCTTTTTGGTGCATGGGCAAAAATGCTGTGCTCACATATTTAATGATTATTGTAACTTGGAAAAAGACAAAACTCAGCCAGCGTGTTACCACATGTTTAAGAACATAAAGCAAAGGAGACCTTTACGGTCAACCTGACTTACCCACAACAACCCTGAACTTTAACTGATGAAAAAGTCCTGAGTAACTCTGCTTTGTACTATTATACATAAAATTATAGGTAAAAACTTCAGAGAATCTAGGAGTCAAAATCTAAACATCAGATGAATGTATAAAAAAATTAATTATTCAAAACCCCGCAATTTTGACTGAATGTGGGCAAATCAGTTTCAGGAGTGATAGAAATTACTGGCACAGAGGCTATGCAGATGGCACTCCACATTCTCCTTGCACTAACATACAGAAGTGGGCTCAGTGTCTCAAGTTTTAATTTTTTCTGCTAACTCCTAAATTATTTCTGCTCTACAACTTTCTGTGTTCTAAATCAGCTTTTGGGACCATTCTTCCCTTCAGTGCAGTGTCTGTATGCCAACTTTCATTAAGGAATATTTACTATCATTTGCAAAACTAAAACTAGGCCATTAATCCTCCCTTACAGTGTGACCTCATTGTATATTGTGATGGTGGTGCTGCTCCTTTGCCAATATCAGTGCTTTCCTCCTGAAGGTAACAAAATGCCTTGAAGATGCTAATGAAGTAGCAGTCCCAACACCCCTGCAAGATAATTAAGTAACTTCATTCTGCATTATACATGTAAGAAATTCAGGTACACAGAGGACTGATGGTTTTCTCCAACGAGCATGGTATTTTAAGACATAATTTATCAGGCCAGAGTTGAACAAGGGCTGGAGCACCTTCCCTATGAGGACAGGCTGAGGAAGCTGGGCTTNGTTGGATGGAGACCTGGGCAACCTCATCTAGATGCCAGCCTAGAGGTTGGTGGCCCTGCCTGTGGTGGAAGGATTGGAACTCGATGATCCTTGGGGTCCCTTCCTGTGATTCTGTATAGCCTCATTCACTCCAATTATAAAAAGATATTATCGTGGTATATTTTCAGTGTGAGAATGCCGTCTTTCCACTTTTTTGGTCATCCCTGCAAATTCAAATGCATTTCAAGATGAGGTTTTGAATTGCCAGAAAATTGTCAAACCTACTTCCATAATTGTTCTTGTGTTTAACCTAATCAAAATTAAATAACTTGAGGCAGCATCTTGTGATTTCAGCTGAGATAAAATCAGTTTCCTTTCTGTCAGTCTGTATAGTGCTGAGGTTTTGATTTAGGAGGAGGTAATGCACTGATGTTAGTTGTTGCTAGGTAGTTGCAGTGCCTACACTAAGCCAAGGACTTTCCAGCTTCTGACACCCTGCCAGGTGCACAAGGAGCTGGGAGAGCACAGCCAGGACGGCTGTCTCGGACTGGCCAGAGGGATATTCCCGACCATACAGCCTCATGATCCTTACATAAAACCGGGGAAGTGAGCCGGGAGGTGGGATTGCTGCTCAGTAACAGACTGGGCACAGCATTGGTGGGGTTTTTTTACCTTCTGCATGCAGTGAGCAGTTGGGCTTGTGTATCACTTGTTTTGTTTCTATTGATATTATTTTCATTCTTGCCCTTTGTTATTCTATTAAACTGTCTTTATCTCTATCCAAGAGCATTTTCCGATCCTTTCCCCATTCCCTTGGGTGGGGTGAATGAGCTGCTACGTGATACCCAGCTGCTGGCTGGGGTTAAACCATGACACGTCTCTATCTGTGGAGATTTTCAAAATCAGGCAGGATAAATCCCAGAGCTCAGAACCTCATCTGACTTCATGGGTGACCCTGCTTTAAGCAGGAGATTGGACTAGAGACCTCCTGTATTTTCCTGTGTATCAATGGGTTTTTGCTGTTTCTTGCTAGAAACTGCACACCCATGACAATTAAATACATGTGCACATTTTTTAATTGATTTAAAAGATACTGAAATGTGAAACAAAATTATGGTTTATGAATGCTTCCATAATAATTCTAAAATACATTTTGTCCATGAAGTTACAAGAAGTTATGCATAGCATTTATACAGTGAGTGTAAATGAGTTTACATTGAGTATAAATTTATCATTAGCTTGCACCATCCAAGCCCTAGAAGCCTAGGGACTGCAGTCTAAATACCATATCTTTTCTGCAGATTAATGCATTAATTGGCACACGGTGTACGTAAGCTTGTTTATTTAATGAAGTTCATGATGGTCTCTGTGGGTGAATGCACACATTAAAATACTACAAAGCATGCCTAACACTTTTTCTGCCTTTAATTCCCGGAACGTTTTTGTGTTAATTCTTGATTATTTTCTAGACTCTTCAAGATTAATGTAGAGGTTATCCATAATTAGGAAAACCTGGGGAACCCCTGAAATCAGGGTTGTGTTCTCCGTGTCAGCCTGTCTTGTGCTGTGTCAATGGGGATGTGAGAAGCAGCGATATCATGATGCTCTGTGGAGCCGAGGCAGATGAGAATGCTGCCCTTTGTATTTGAATGATTATTTCACCTCCTGCCTGTGTAGGTAAGCTATCTTGAAAGTCGGCTGTCTGAGAGTGAATAACTAGATCCAGGCTCTTTTGCAAGGTCTTTTCACAGACAGGAAGACAAAGAAAAAGACCTAATGCCCCCATTTGAATGTGCAGTTCACAGTGCAAAAACTGCAGCCTGTCAGTCTGGTAAGAAAATTCTGCTAGTGAAGGTTGCTGCAGAAACCAGTACAGAGGGACTGCCAGAAAAGTAACTTGCTCCACAAAGTAAGAATAAAGGAAAAGTTAAAGAAACAAAAATGTTGTATCAGGACAGGCATTTGTTGCCAGCTGCTGCAGAACATCACTTGTAAAACTTGACCTACAGGTCTAAGCGTTTAGTGGCAACTGCCTGTAGGTAGTGTCAGGATCTCTTCTTTGGTGAATAACTGTAAAGCACAGCATCTAAAGAAGCACTAAGGGAAAAATTAGTCTGATTCTCATATATATGAACTTTGTCATCTGTCTTCAGTTGTCCAAGTAAAACCAGAGTGTGATCTGATTTTGTTCCACCAAAGGCAATATATCTGGAAGACTTAAAAGGGAGTAGCAGAATGCAAAGCACTTGCCTCCTTTGATTTTACTTACATGAAATATTTATAACTTGCATTCACTTTCTGTTTTCCACTCCTGTTGAAGCATACAACTTAATACTTATGTGAAAAGCATACATCTTAATATTTCGTCATCTTGTGAATGGACCACAGCAGCAGTCTGAGATCTGACCTTCAGTCTATTGTCTGGCTACTTAATTTGAGCTGTTGTGAAACAACTCTGCATACAGGAAAATCTTTGAAGTATCCTATTTTTTGCAGGCATTATGTATATTTCATTATTATATATTGGCAAGATTGTAAATGCAGTCAGTAAGCACAAGTGCAGAGCACAGACATACAGCTGTGATGGCATGTGGGCTGACCCTAGCTGGGGATGTGGTTCGCCCAAAAGCTGCTCTATCACTCCCCTCCTCAGCTGGGCAGGGGAGACAAAACACAAGGGAAATGCTCATGGGTCAAGATAAGGACAGAGAGAGATCACTCACCGGTTACAGTCATGGGTAAAACAGCCTCTACCTGGGGAAGAATTTAGTTTATCAACAACCATATCAGAGTAGGATAATGAGGAATAAAACCAAATCTTAAAAAACTCCCCCATGACTCCCTTCAGTTTGGAGTTAACTTTACTCTGTTTTGTCTCACTTCTTCCCTGAGCAGCACAGGGGGATGGGGAATAGGGGTTGTGGTCAGTTCATCACACATGGCTTCTGCTGGTCCTTCCTACTCACACTCTTCCCTGCTTTAATTTGGGGTCCCTACCATGGGATATATAGTCCTCCACTAACTTCTTCAACATGAGTTATTCACATGGGCTGCAGTTTTTCACTGGTCCAGCATGGGTCACACACAGAGTCACAAGTCCTGCCAGAAAACCTGCTCCAGTGTGGGTTCCTCTCTCCATGGGGCCACAGGTCCTGCCAGGAGCCTGCTTCAGGGCAGGCTTCCCACAGGATCACAGCCTCCTTTGGGTGTATCCACCTGCTCCAGCGTGGGATCCTCCATGGGCTGCAGGTGGATATCTGTTCCACCACGGACTGCAGGGGAATTTCTGCTCTGGTACATGTAGCATCTCCTCTTTCTACTACTTCACTAACCTTTGTGTCTGCAGAGTTGTTCCTCTCATATAATCTCACTCCTCTCTCTGGCTGCAGTTGCTCTTTGTGTTGTGCAGTTTTTTCCCCATTTCTTAATTCTGTTAACCCAGAGGCACAACCATCACTGATGGGCTCAGCCTTGGCCAACAACGGGTTCATGATAGAGTTGGCTGGCGTTGGCTTTATCAGACATTCAGAAAGCTTCTAGCAGCTTCTCACAGAAGCCAACCCTGTAGCACCTCTGCTACCAAAACCTTGCCACACAAACCCAATACAGGGCACTGAAAGCTTCTTTTTCCTGAAGAGAGACATTTGGGTGCCCTGATCAGAGCATGCCTTGACACGGAAGGGACACAGCACTCAGGCAACATGTTGACTTCCTAGGTTGGGCATCCTTTCCTGTTCATTAGCTATTCTCTGAGTACATCTGGAGAACACAGATCTGAGTCCTGCAAACGATGCATACGTGTTCAATGCTTAGCAGACTTTCAGAGTTAGGTCCAATTAACTTTAAAGCCATGGCAGCAGGTAGCTAAAAAGCTATACAGGGGCATTGACTTCCCACACTGATAGATAGCATCAGTGGTCCACATCCAGAATCAGCAAGAAAGGCTAATTTTAAAGAAATGGTCCGTAAAGACGACCTTGAAGAGGTTTCCTACACAGCGAGACTTACAGATTTCTAGTATTTTTTTTTCTCATGAAGAACAAGATAGCAGGAGATTGAATACAAAAGTAATGACAATATTAATCTGCAGTGCAGATTATCTTTCATATTCCTTCTGACACAGCTGCATCCGCCCCAAAAAACTAAAAAGCTTTTGTCCTGGCACCACTCTTCACCAGCTCCTAGGTACAATTCTGGTCACTGTGTTTGCTTTCCCTTCCCAAATTAGCCTTCCCCAGTTTACCTCTTTTCTGTGCATGGGGATCATGCAGAGTGAGTTGTGTTAGCCTGCTTGTTCCTTATTCCTTATTTCTTCAGAAGCGGCATTCTTGAACGAAATCATACATCAGGTTTTCCCTTCCTCCCCATGATAATGGGGAGCCCTCTGGGTTTGGAGTATGTAGCCTGAACAGCCTCCCAAATCTGGTTGTTTGCTATGTATTCAGAGAGCAGATCAAGAGGGAACAACAGGCAGCAGAAAGTTCCAGCCCTCATACTCTGCTCTTCCAAGGTATTTGGTCACCACCTCAATTTTGGGGATTAGAGGATTTTTTCAGGATAGCCATGACTTAAAAAGTCCCTACACGGATCTGATGGGAAGGCTCTACAAGGCACACATAGGGATTCTATGGTAGTGCATGAAGCCTGCTTGCTTGCTTGCTTGCTTTCTGTAACAGCAAGCCCTCTCAATACAGATCAATATATTTCAATTAGCTGCAGAGGCTTAAAATAACCAGGCTTTAAATCTGTACAGCAGCTTTCAGCACTTTCCTTTGTCATTTTTTTTATCTTAAAAAAAAACGAACTTTGTGAAGTGAAGTAGAGAATATTAGTATCACACAGATCACAAAAAAATCTTAATTTGGGTTCTTTCAGTCTTTTTAACTGGTATGCTTTCAATTTAACAAAACACCGCTGAGTTTCTATGGAAAAACAGCATGTAACAAGCAAGCATTTCTTTGCAAACTGTTGGCCTTGGTGGGTGCTTTTCTGTTCTCTATTGGGTTGTAACTAGAGGTCAGACTATGTATGGGCTGAGCAGATGCTTCATATACAATACTGCTGGACTTTTGGCTAAATCAAATAGAGCTGATAAGAGAGGTTTGACAGAAAAACTCTGTATGTGTTATTGCAAAAATATTTCTGGAGAAAGAAAACAAAAAATATCCGAAGTCCAACATTTACTGAGACAGTGGGTAACCTAAATTCAAATCTCTTGTTTCTTGGCTAATGGGAGCTTTAACTTATACTTCCTAATATCCTGGTCATACACCTGACTTTATGGATGTTAATTATATTAAGTCTGTATCTTTAGTCTTTTAAAAATGTCTCTATTAAGTATGGTATTTATTTGGTGTCCTATACCTTCCAGGGTGTCATTATGAACTTGTAAATTCGAAGGGATCCTTTCTGCGTTGAGTTTTTTGTTTCGGGTTTTTTTTTTTTGAGTATGTGAAAATCAAGGAATAATGTTTGAAAATGGAGGGAGTGCATTAAGCTGGTGAATCTTCCAATATTAGCTGGCATAATTGGTCTCAGCAAATTACACCTCCATTTTGATCTCAGACAGGTGACATGATATCGTTTCCTATCCCTATATGAAATCCATACATCACATATTTTCAATGGCAGTATCTATTAATATTTAGTGTTATTGCACAGTTTGCATAACATTGGCTTCAGTAACATTGGTTTCAGCTTTTCAATAACCCACAGTTAACAAAGTAACCAATATGTCTTTTGTTAAAAAAACATGCATTTAAAAAATCTGATGGGTTATTTCCAGTTTGCATTAACACATTGTTTCTGAAGTACTTTGATTTGCCATGCTGGCTGAAACACCATTTGTTTAGAAAACAGTCTCTGCCTCCCACTGCAAAAACAAAAAAACCACACATAAAGAACTGCCTACAATGTGTGGATAGATGGGCAGTGACCAAGCTAGACTATGCATCAAATTTATGTCTCAGGAACTTTGCTATTAATAATTTTTACTGTCAACTTTTAATATCAAAGAAGAAAGTACAGCACAGTGTTTTAACACACTCCAGAACACTTTATTAAATAGCATGGTGGTATGCTGTTGTAAATTGAGGTCAGGAGAAAGGGTAGCAGTACTTTACAGGCTTAGGAACTCGATACTCCGGTATACCACTGGGATAAGAGTCTCTCTTCCAGGGCTGTTTGCAGCTGACAGTGCTATCAACAACTCCAGCTCATTAAGACAACAATAACAGTCTGGGGAAAAAAAAAAAAAAGTATCAGAAACATAGGTAAAAAACAATGATTTTGTTTATCTCAAGCAAAAAAAAGGCAAGCAAAAGGGACCTCTGGGACACCTCAGGGAAGAAACTCTAATGCTAATTGACATGATTTAAAAAGATGACTCTATTATTGCCAACAGGCTAATTTACTCATTAGCTCCCCAATGTTGAGGCAATCAGACCAGTTGTTATAATTTTAGGAGATGGATAACAAGGTATGCCTCAGTGTTCAGATGTATATGTTAGAAGGTAGGCAAAAGAATGTGAAAAGAGCTTTCTAATAAATACATTTTTATATCTCTTTATGAAACACCACTCCTTAATGTTATTTGTCTGCTGAATGAGCTTCACTGTATTTTGTGCAAATATGTAGTAGCAATTTGTCATGAGGTCACAGAAAAAAACAGAAAAACCAAACAAAACTATCTCCATCTCCTAAATTTCACCTTTTCTCAAATTAGAACGTTTACATTTTTACATAAAAATAAATATTTGTTAAAGGATTTTTCTCTTCCCTATACTGTATGCTTGCTCTGCAACAATCTCCCTGTATTCAAGACTTCGAGTGTTCACCTGAAAGTTGTCAAGGATGGAAGAATTGAAAAGCAGATGCACTTACATCCATGGCAGATGTAACTGGCTATTTGAGCTCAAAGGTTTGCTGCAATACTGTCCTCACATCTGTTCCCTACTACACTTCCCACTTGGAAAGTCTTGAATGTATCATGCATTTTTACTGTGACATGACAATGTCCTGTAACGAGTTATGCCTGCTCTAGCCATTCTAGTTATATATAACCTATGTATATATATGTGTAGCCTGTATAGTCACTTCCTGGGCTCCCTGCTGCCAGGAGAGCTCTCTGTGGCTTTCATATAAAGTTGTTCTCTTGACTTTTCTCTTTAAACTTACCATAAACTTTTACATTTCCCAATGCATTTGCTGCAACACAAAATGCCTGAAGTCGTAAGAATAGGCTTCAAGAGAGGATGCTTTGAAATCAAGACTCTGTCACGCTAACAGGATTGGGTCAGTCAAGGGATAAATATGAGAGAGAAAGGAAGAAGCCAAAAGCTCCAAAGATAATTGCCTTGTGGAGATCAGAGATTTAATCTTTATGAATCAAGCAAGGTGTGAACAAACATACGTATGAATGTCACAGTTTCCAAATTCTTTGTAAAATTTTGAAAGGTCTTTTTCAAAAGTTCCAAATGTTCTTTTTAAATTAAAGATTGAAAAAGTGAAACCTGAAAAATATTTGAAGTTTGAAACTAAATCTTTAATAACAGGTTTACAACTGTTTCTGTTTACACTGTTTCTGGCTGAAAAACATAAAAATTCTTAAGCTTTTGAATGAATAAATCTCCTGTTTGCTTAGCTGGTATCTGCCAAGAGTTCTAGCAAATTTGATAGAATTAATGCCCTTCCGTGACATTACTTATACCATCCCTGGATGGCATAGATGGGCCTCAGAAAATGACACTGCCAGGAATGGATTAAGAGAATTAACTTGCATAAGGAGTCAAATCTCTGACCTCTACTTTGATTCACCTCTCATGAGTGCCGCAATCCACTGGGAGAAAGATGGAAGTGATAGCCTTTATGGAGCAGAGCAGATGAGTGCTCCTTTATGCAGAAGAGCTTTTGAGGAGTTGGATTGCATGTGGGTCAGTCCACTTGCAATTTACTGCTGTCTACTGCTGGGGCAATTTGCATAGCCAAGATTTTTATACAGCTTGTTAAAACAAGTGTAAGGGAATCATTGTCAGACAGGAGACTACACAATAGGAATATTAACAAGCCACCAATCTGTCATTTGCTGTCTGATTATTATTATTTTTTTCTCCTAATAATATCTTAAAGTATAAACCATTGTAACCTACAGCATACAGAATGGGCAAGTGCCATAAGATCCCTCCTTCTGCACAAATACCTCTAGTTCTGTTTAAGAGTAGCCTCACAGCAAAAAGGAGCCTGTACAGCAGAAGCCATGCCCAGATGGTAGGTAGTTCTCCACTAAAAGATTTGCCAGGGTGATCTGTTGTACTTCCGAAGGGAGGAGAAGGAGTAAGGAGTAAGGAGTAAGGACGGAGGAGACTTCTGCGACTGCGAGCACAGTTGTGAATCAAGATGGAATTTCTGTGACCACAATTCACACCTGGATGTCAGCAAGGCATTTTTACCCCTTGTATTTTCATAGAATCATAGAATGTTTAGAGTTGGAAGCGACTCCCAGAGGTCATCTAGTCCAACCCCCCTGCAAGAAGCAGGGACACCCCAAACTAGACCAAGTTGCTCAGGGCCTCATCCAACCTGGCCTTGAACATCTCCAGGGATGGGGCATCCACCACCTCCCTGGGAAACCTGTTCCAGTGCTCCACCTCTCTTACAGTAAAGAACTTTTTTCTAATACCCAATCTAAATCTCCCTCCCTCTATTTTGAAACCATTACCCCTTGTCCTGTCACAACAGGCCATACTGAAGAGCCTCTCCCCATCTTTCTTGTAGGCCCCCTTGAGGTACTGGGAGACCGCTATTTTCTTTAGATGGTCTATGCATAAGAGGGCTGCAAACCACAATGCATATACTTTCTGGCATTTGAACCGTGAAACACTCCACCTGATAGGGAAAATATGTCTGTACCTCAGGTGGAAGGAGATTTGTAAAGATTTCTCTTGTGTAGGGTTATAATGAATTACAATTTTGTTCAGTGTTGAGAAGGGATTGAGCTGAGGCTTGGATCTAATAATTCTGATATTTGTAGTTGTATACCACAACCACAGCTGAATTTTGACTCCAGGAAACAGTTTCTCAATTTACTGAGAACAGACATCTGTTCTCAGTAAATTGAGAGAGGAAACGTGTGTTCCCTGGAAAGGGAAGCCCTTGCTGCTGCTGCGAGCTGCCTGCGAAGCAGACCCTCGGTGTTTCTAGAGTACCCTGCTACAGTCTCCACTTAACAGCTCCTATGTGAGAAAATGCTGTTGCTTTGGTGAGCTTGTAGTTACTTTGTGTGGTGGTTCTCTACTCAAAGCAGAGCAATTCTCCTTGTGCATTAGCGCTGTTACTAGTCTCTTGACCCATGACTGGTGTTCCCGGGCCTAACCTCTGACTGATGCAATGCCCCCTTTCTACTATGCAAACAGTAGCATAACCTTTCGGTTAGCGTGAGTTGTGAATGGCCACAGTACAGAGACAAAATACTCCCCACCACCAAAGAAATTTATAAACTATGTCAGCTGTGTAGCTGTCCTTCACTTACTTTATATTAAGTCCCATAGATCAGAAAGCTTGGGCTTGCTGACAGCGGAAGGGTATGAGACCACAGCAACTTGTGAAGGCAAACTGTGCGCTGCAGCGTTCATCTTTCTGGTGTGGGCTGCACCTTTCCTGCACATCTCAGTGAGCTCCTGGATAACCACACGGTTCTGCACTGCTTAACAGCTTTGTCTTTCCCTAATTGTGCTTTGGGATTTAAATGTGATGTGCAAACATGGAGGATGGGTCACCAGTTCACTTTTCAGAAGAGCTGTAATACAGTATAGCCACCTTTATGAAATGCCAACTACGCCGGTATCTGTTATTGTTGGAAAGAGATCAGTGATTGGTGTGAAAATAGGAACTTCTATAAAAACCTACCTGAATTATCTTCCCAGAGCTTACATGGCATTAGGAATGATGAAAGAGGTGAAGGAGTGTTTTTAAAGCTTATTTTTTTGTAAAAGTGCTTAATCTGGAAAGAATTAGACTTCATACTTATTCTCTATTCAGTAAACCCTGTAGAAAGACACTCGTATCCTGGATCATCATTTTGAAGGAGAAATTTTCCACAAAATAGAGCTTTAGAAAACAGGTTTTCTGCACCTGCTGTTAAACAATAGAAGCCCATCTTGCCTGGTTTTGATAAGGGGACATATATTGGCCACTACCAAGAAGGTTTGAGTGCTTAGTTTAAATTAGTCCACAAAGTCTCCAGTAATTTACCTTTTAACACTAACATTGGTGTGTTTGTATAATGTCTTTGAAATATGTGAGAAGCTATGCAGGTTTGCAGTAATGATTCTGCCTTGGAAAGTTAAAAATCTGTCTGGGTGCTAAAAAAATAAGGGACAGAAAAATACACTGAACTCAAGGATATATGCATTTATACATATATTTACATTTAAAATTTACAAAAATTTTAATATATTTCAAAGCTTCGTAGTATTCCCCAAAAATTATGTGGTTTTAGGGTACATAAAATAATGTAATTTAAGTCTTACAATTAAAATACAGTGGTCCTTCTGAAGGACTCTAGTTATGACAATGACCCAACCCTTAAATTATTTTTTCTTAGCTACTAATATTTCAACTATCAGCATTTGCACAATATCTGAGAGTCGGGGCTCCTACTCTGTAGATCTTAAAGCACTGCAAGAATTCACATAATTAATCACAATAATTCTACAAGGTGCATGCTTCTTAGGCACAGTGCAACAATGGCACAACATATGGCAAGGGGTTGGATGGTGGTGAAGCAGTAAGCAAACAAATGGAGCAACAGCCTTGTTTTAATGTACTACATTACAAGATGAGAAAGATAAGCCTGAGTGCAAGTAGATAAACAATCCAATACTCTGGTGGGATGTTGTGCGTCAGAGACAGAATACAGTGCAGATCCTTTGAGATAAGACTCGTCTGATCATATTTCTTGGCTCTCAGCACAATACAAAGAGCAGTACATTTAAGCATTAGATTGATACGCTGGCTTTAGGAACCAGGTTGAATGTCAGCAAGAAATGGGTGAAGCAGAAATATTGAAGTAGGGAGAACAGGGCACTCCTACATTCTCCAAGCCACATGCATTATGGTAGAAAAAAGACTGACCCTATGGATATATATTCATCTGATACATGTATTTACTAAGTGCAGTCTTTCATACACAGGAAAATCTGCAAATAATCAAAGTCCAACTGCACAATTTTAGTGTATGGCAGATTAAATCATATTTTAATCATTATTTTTTCCTAATATTTATTTATTTAAAAAATCAATACCATTTATGAGATACATTTGGGGGAAAAAAAACCCAAACCTAACAGTTATACCTTGGTAGGCCTCTGAATTTTTAGCTGAAATTTGAGCTACTCTGATACAACTACAGAATATTTTTATGGTTTGATGAAGTGCAGGGCAAAATGACAAAAGAAAGTAATGACATTTCTCCACATTTTCCTTGTCATTTCCTCCATAAGAGGAAATTTGTGACCATTAGCTGTTAAAGTGACCTGCACATCCTTTTAGGACATCATCATATCCATAGGAGCTGATACTTATTGCCAGTAAGACACTGAAGATTATTCTCACATAAAAGGTTAATCATGTGCATAAGTGTTTGCAGGAAGAAGCTATTAAAATGTGCACTGTACGTGCCCTAGTAGCAAGGCAAAGCTGAAAGAAAAATGAGACAGAAAAATTCCATTTTTTAGACCTAACTGCTTATTGGGCAATTTTTAGCCTTCAGCTCAC
Organism: Heliornis fulica; assembly: GCA_013399135.1. NCBI lineage: Eukaryota > Metazoa > Chordata > Aves > Gruiformes > Heliornithidae > Heliornis > Heliornis fulica. The sequence continues at coordinate 7,489 of VXBZ01012881.1, read as the reverse complement.
ACAGCCACAGTCTATAGTAACATCAAACAGAAGGACAGAAATCAGCATTACACTTATTTGGAATATTTCTTCTGAAACTAAGAAGCAATCAGGACCAATGTCTCCCTGCTAGTACATGTGTTGGCTCTTCAGGTTTGAAGGCCCTTTTCTCCCAGTGAAATCAGACACAGGATGCTGAGTTACCTGCCTTCTGCCATAGGTTTGGAGACCAGTAGCTGTGCACCAGCTACTACACTGTTAACATTCTTGAATGCTAAAACCTTCAGATGCTGTTTTCAGCCCACTGACTAACAGAAGTTGCCACAAGGTCCAGTCTCAGCCAGAACCAGCAGTTCCCTCATCTGAAATTCCCACCTAAAATATTTTTAGAATCCCCAAACTCACAAAGCAAAATACCTTTAATTCTATATTTTGAAATTAGAGACATTCAGAGATGTTCATGTAGAAGTGTGAGCTGCAAAAGCAGATTACCTTTAATTCTACTAGGTATAAAAGATTTTATGTAACTATAAATATTTTCATTGCTGGTTTTCTTATAATCAGATCAGAAGTGGAGGCTGGATCCTATGTCCTATATTTCTACCTGTGGAGTTCTCATCCGAGGAACGCCATTGATAGCAGATCACAATAGCGTATGCCGGGCTAAAATGTTCGATTTCTTAATTGCTATGAAAGATCCATCTCCCTTGGTACATGTTACACAAAGCATTCCAGCTTTCAAAACTAGGACTCTCCATGTCCTAGTTTTATTGGTTTGTTTGGTCTGATTTGGCTTTGAAACCAATCTTACGAAATGTTTTGTTCCAAATTAAGCTACAGCTTTCTCTCTCCCCTTACGGAGATCTGTAATGGAGGAAGGTGAACACATTAGTTGATTCATATAATGAAATATCTAAGTAACACTGTGCAGATCTTTGAAGATGCTTCTTGTGCCTCTGCATTTGCCAAGCAAGGTTTACTTTCCCTTTGGGCGTGCTGCCTGTGCCACCACAAATATAGAGGCATAACTCGTCTCTGGTTTCCAGGCAGAAACTAGCCTGGGTAGGGTTGCAGGGTTTTAACATAAAAAGCCTGAGCCCAGTGCAGCCAGCGGGAATTTTCCTAAGGCATTTACAGCCCTCATCATGCTAATATATGGCAGGACACTGAACAGCATTAGAGGCAGCACACTTGTCATTACACAGAGGGCAATAAGTCACCAGTACAAGAGAAGATGCCCTATGATTTCTGATAGTGGGAATGGGCTCAGCACCAAACTTTTTTACACAGCTATGCTGCACAACTGAACAACTACAGGCACTTCAGATTCAAATACCAAGACACGAGTTTCTGTGATAAGCTGCCACCATGGAAAACACTACCCCCCTCCTTTTATTAAACATGAAGTAAAACAAAAAAAAAAAAAAAGAGAAAAAAACCCTCAAGTGGCTGAGTATGCATGATATTCAGTAAGTCTTGCAGTTCTAATGACCTCAAGAGTTTCCAGAAAAAAATAAACTTTTATACCGCACAGTTTTTAGATAGCAATGCTGATAGTCATTACTGGAAAAGGTTAGCTGAGAAGGACTGCAACTTTCACTACTCTAGCTCTGTTTGGTTCCCTGAAGACAAAATAAATCAAACACATACAGAGTGAGAGGAACAGATAGCCAGAGCAGAAAATACTGCATCAGCAATGACGGCTGAATCGTGTATCATTGCTTTTGAAAAAATGACAGGTATTTCACACAATCTAGTCAGCTAGTCTGACACAGCAAACATGTGCAAGTGTCAAGCTGTTTGAGATATTATCATTAGCTGCCTTTCTAGTGATAAGCTTATTGTAATCAAACAAAAATAGAACATTTTGAGCAGCCAAGGCTAGCAGATTTGCAATGAAATGGATTAGAAGTCATAATCTGCTAAACACATCTGTTTTGGCATTCCCTGTTAACAAAGCGTGACCACTCATCGCGTGGCTGTGACAGCTGTAAAAGGGGTATCTCCACCATTAGCAAGAACCAAAATCAAATATGTTGCATGTTTCTATCCTCTCAAGCCTAAGACATAGAGCCCTACTCTGGGATAGAGATTCATCACATCTATAAGTCACTCAGCTGGTGGACACAGTTGTACAAATACAGCTCTGGTTATCTGTCTCTGCCTTACTGTTTTACTTGCATTCAATTTTAGGTCTGTTTTCCACTACAGTGTTTTTCATGTTGATGGCAAACATGGTGGGGAGCTGCTGGCTCTGCAACCAGAAGGGTTGCAAGAGAAAAAATATGAAGTGAAGATGAAAAGGATACATGAAAGCCTGTGATGTTAGGAACATAAGTGTCACAATTCAAACAAAGCTTGGTATCTGATTGAGGCCAGGGAGAGTGGTGATATCCTCTCTATGCCTTTTTGTTTTGTGTCTGGTTAGGTCATTTCTGAGGGTCGGGGTGAGGAAGAGTGGTGCTAACTCAGAGAGAGGAAAGAGGTGAGAACCATCACTAGGAGGTGGCAGTCTGTGAGTAATTCTCCTTCTATTACTGCCAGACTCTGGATCCTGATGCTTGAGACACTCCCTCCTCCTTTCAAGTTTTTTCAGTAGTTTGGTCTCAACCTTTATACCAATTTAATGTAAATAACTTCCAATTCGCAGTACTTATGTTCCATTGTTATTAGTGGACAGATGTGCAAATTTTAGCTTTGAAATTTTATGGTTTCATATTGTAATTGCTGACTGGTGTTATAAATTATGAGTCAGATTTTTTTTTCCTTGAAAAACTAAAACTATACTTTTATAAAACTATGTTCCCCATTAGTTCTCCAGTTCTCTCCAAATTCTAATTCTCTTAGAATTTATATACAGCTTTGTTGGAATAAAGCTAGATTAGACACCATTTCCTCTGCAGTCATTCTGAAAAACTCTGGAGAATAATACAACCAAGTACAAGATATAACTATCAAACAAACAAACAAAAAAAAAAGCTGAAGTTTAGCATTAATTGGGTAAAATTTACAAAAACACAACATAATGGCAGTCTAGGTATTGAGTTCAAGATGGAGAAGTACACAACGGGTGAAGACAGCAGGGAATTCTCATGGAAAGTGACGAGAAGACACTATGTCAACTGGAGAAAGAGGCAGACTGATGAAAAAGTCTTTTGTTAGTTTATATGATAAACCTCACTGGACCCTGCAGTGGTTATTTGCAAGCAAGTCCAAACAGAAGAGTTGCTAAAATGTAGAGAAAGGATAAAGAGGAGAAAAGCTAATATAAACCTGGATGAGTTATAAAGAAACTATCAGATGGAGAGTTGTAATTGTAGTGTAGAAGAAGCTGATCTTTTCCCCACCAACTGATAGGCACTGAGAGAGACTGAAACTGAGCATCAACATGCCTAATTTTTAATTTTAATTTTTAATTATTATGGCATTCTGAATTCTTGTTTCTATTGCTTGTAAACGTTTATGAAGTGTGTCTTGGATATATATTATGCTCCTAGTAATTATGTATTATGTTTAATATTAAAAAAAAAACCAAACAAACAGTTAAATATTTCTGGACAAGGTGTTTCATGACCTGTTTAAGAACCTGTTTAAGACTGAGATTCTGCTGGGATTAAATGTGGCTTTTACCTCTTCCCCAGTCATACCCCAGTTTGATCAAATACCTCTCTAGACAAATCTGAGTCTTGCTTAGGAAAACACTTAATCTTTCTGCTCTCCTAAATATTATGTCTCCAACTGCAAAATGTATTAAATTCTCTTTTTTGAAATCAATAGTGAGAAAGGAAGCATGCAAAACTGTGTCATTCAAGTTTCACTCCATTTAAGTAACCCGTCCTTCTAGTTTCCTGTGCCTCGCTGCCTTAAATTTCAAAAACCTGAAGTGCCTTTTCACTAAGGTATTGCACTCCTTTTTTGTGGAAGACATGTATGGTTTGTGAACAAAGAGGCAAGCTCTAGAAGCAGAGATGTCTTCATGACACAATTCAGGAAATCTTTCTTCTAATATTGATTTCTAATTGTTTAAAAACCCCAAATTGAACAGATTTTGAGAGAGAAAATTAATCTCTATCATAAAAAAAAGGCAATAAAAAAGCTTGAGAATCCTCAAGGATTAAAATTAAAGAGGCAGAAATCAGTTTATAGAGAAAAAGGGTTGTCATTAAAGTAAATAGTAAATCCAAATTTTCTGGTTACTGAGAAATGAATGAAATAATTGAATCTCCATCTCAGTACAAGTTTTACTACCCCGGTAATTTGGAGTTAAAAAAGTAATAGTCAGTCATAGCTTATTCCTATTATATAAGAGTCACTGGAAACACTGTCAATTCTGTGTCCACTAGTGAATGGAATGTATAATTAATTTGCTCTTTTTGCTTTGAAGACATCATCTTTTTCTGTGACTGTTTGATCAGAACAAACCATCAGACCTCTAAACCACCTCCTGCTGTGAATGATTAACACTCAGAATTATAATAAAGCAGAAAGAAATATTCAGCATATGTTTTTCATAGCTTCAGTTTAGCACACTGGCCTTAGCTTACATCTTGTCAGATTAAGGGCAATGTTTATACATTTATAAATGCCTCACCATTTTGACAGACTCATAACAACCATATTGCCTAATTCATCGTCAATTTTAAACACTTTGCAAAGGTGTCAAAGAAGTATACTAGATGCTTGTTAAGTGTTATGAATAGATGGAAAACAATCCTCAACATTTTTAATATTTCTGTTATTTCTTTGAAATATTTGTATTGTACATGACTGGTGTAGAGCAGTGTCTTTCCACAAATTTCAGTATAAATATAGGGAAAACTTCTTCACAGAGAAGGCTACTGGGCATTGGAACAGGCTGTCCAGGGAAGTGGTAGAGTCTCCATCCTTGGAGGTATTTAAAAGATGGCTAGATATGGTACTGAGGGACATGTGATAGTAGTGGATGGCAGCTTGGGGTGATGGTTGGACTTGATGATCTAAAAGGTCCCTTCCAACCAAGACAATTCAATGATTTTAAATGCCTAGTTAGTTGTATAAATGCTACTCATAGCTACTCATAGCCAACATTATGGCTCTTTGTTTCTTTTTTTCTTTTTAATAGTATCTGGATGTTGACTTCATATCATCATGGTCCCATATGAAAGTAATGTAAAAAAAAATCCTATTTATTAATATTGTCTCTGTACAATACATTTTTTTTACTGAAAATATCTTTCAAATCATACTCCTTTAGTAGTGTTTGTGCTATTGTATCATTAATATATTGTCAGTCATTTATAAACACATATATTTGTGAATATAAAATTATTCTCAGCTGGTAGGAAAAATAATCAGAACAATATTATTCTGCCTCACTTCAACGTCCAGGCCAGTATTACGTTCTTTAAAATTCAGTTAAATATTTTTGGGCATTATAAATTACACATATTTTGTCACTAATATAAACTCAAGCAAATAAGTGTGCATTAATGGAAACGGATTCCAAATAGAATCTACACATATTGTTTCATTAATTACAGAATCAATGAATGTTCAGGAGTTGGAAGGGACCTCAAAAAATCACCTAGTCCAACCCCTGTGCCAGAGATTTGAGTACTAAGCTTAAAAAACTGGGATGGATTTTAAAACTTACCTTAAAATAGAAGTATTATATGCAGTGACATCTTTCCTTCAAACTTTATGTAATGTGTTTAACCTCTGATGTCCCAAAACATTTAATTGAATTCAGCTCAGCTACCCACTCACATAAATGCTGTGCTGGCTGAAGCACTTGCTGGATCAAACCGTTGTTTGGATTGAATTACATATCCAAATATTTGTCATTTTGTTGCCAATTTGTTTCCCCTGGTTCCTATCAAAATATACCCCTGAAATACCAACTTTATTTACAGGCTTATTTGTAAAATTTGTCTATTTCACATAAAATAAAGTGTTATTTACATAAGCTTAAAATATTTACACTCCTTGAAATTGAATTTTACCATATTATGCTACTTTCATGCAGTGAATAAAATCATAATGCCCAAAGTTAAGATAGCATACATAAGTGTACCCACAGCATCAGGCTCAGTGTTTGTTCTTGTAGAGGAATAACAGTAATTCTCTTTTCTAACTGGTGTTTGAGTCATTACTGTGACTATCAATAGGGAGCGTGTCTAATCATTCACTGAATTGACACAAGGCTTGGGTTTCCATTGTACATTGCTAGAAATTCACCATGCTCGTGTTGTAAAATAGAGGAGCTGTTTCCAGTAATTAGCTCTAATCAGATGTTTGCTCCCTGAACCACATATACCTCCTTCTTATAACACCATGGCATTCTGATTACTGAAAGACAGACTTCTGTTTGCTTTTTACTTGTTTACCTGGTCTCATCATCTCGATTTTTGTATTTGTGAATCATTGGACTCGTTGTTTACAGGCTCTACTGACAGAGCTTGAGCATAAATCTTCTTATGGGATTCAGATCTTCTGTAAATTATCACAGATTATGATAAGCAGGAACAAGGGATTAATGTTCATTTACGCTGTAGTCATCTTACATTCTATTAGACATATATTAAAAATCTCACTTGGGTGCTCTTTGAGAAAGTCGAGGCTGTAAGGTCACAGACATCATGTTAAACAAACCTCACATTAGTCATGAAAGAGACAACCTGTAGCTCCGCAAGATCTTGTGGGGTGGTTTTTTTGATGTTTCTATGAGACCAACCACTAATATACAGTATTTGCATCTTGAAACTTCATTCTAGCGATGGCATCCTAAGGTTAATCTGTAGTTAAACTGGGTTTTTATCGACTAATTGATATTCAGTGAATGGCCTGACTTGCACTGCTGAAGAATCCTTAATCATGTACGTTTGTTTCAGTCTGAGTCTTGATGTTGTGAAAAAGAACCTATCAGTTTTTAAAAGGAATTTTAGATTATTTTGTCTCTTCTGAGAACCCAGAATAGAAAAACAGGTTATTCCCAATCCCATCAAGGACCACAACAATTACTGGCTAGGTACATGCTTGCAGTTACTGGGGTACGGTTAGAGCATGAATGAGCAACGTACCTGTCACACCCACCACTGAAGTTTTTGAATTAATGCTCAAATCAATTCAGCAAACTGTACCACAGAATCACAGAATGTTAGGAGTTGGAAGGGACCTTGAAAGATCTTCTAGTACAAATACCCTGCCCAAGCAGGATTGTCTAGACTAGATCACACAGGAATGTGTCCAGATTGGTCTTGAATGTCTCCAGAGAAGGAGACTCCAAAACCTCTCTGGGCAGCCTGTTCCAGTAATCTGTCACCCTCACAGTGAAAAAGTTCCTCCTTGTATTAAGATGGAACTGACTGTGTTCCAGCTTGGAACCATTTCTTCTTATTCTATCACTGATCAACACTGAGAAGAGCCTGGATCCATCTCCTGACACTCACCTTTTACATATTTATAAATATTAATGAGGTAACCCCTCAGTCTCATCCAAACTAAAGACACCCAGCTCCCTGTCCTCATAGGG
>VXBZ01012879.1:142728-189747 GCA_013399135.1 Heliornis fulica | reverse complement strand
TGAAGGGTCTGGAGAACAAACCCTATGAGGAGTGGCTGGGGGAGCTAGGGGTGTTTAGTCTGGAGAAGAGGAGGCTGAGGAGAGATCTCATCACTGCCTATAATGACCTGAAAGGAGGTTGTAGAGGTGGGCCATGGTCTCTTCAGCCACCTGACAGGTGATAGGACAAGGGGAAATGGCCTCAAGCTGCACCAGGGAAGGTTCAGTTTAGATGTTAGGAAAATTTCTTCACTGAAAGAGTTGTCAGGATGTGGAACAGGCTGCCCAGGGAGGTGGTTGAGTCACTGTCCCTGGATGTATTTAACAGATGGGTAGATGAGGTGCTCAGGGATATGGTTTAGGAGAGGACAGGTGCAGTTGGACTCGATGACGTTAGAGGTCTTTTCCAACCCAGTGATCCTGTGATTACACAGTAATCTAGAGCCTAGTCCATAAACAGGTGGGTTCCTGGCTCTGCTGATCCCACATAATGTGAGTGCCTTGAGCTCCCAGCTCAAGCTGGCAGCCCCCAACAGGGATAGAAAGCATAAAGGTCACAGTGTTTACTCAGTTGGATCTGCTTTTCACAGAGACAGGAATGGAGGAGCCTTTGATGATCTCTGTACTCTCTTCATTGCAAGCCATTTACAGACAATGCTGATCTCAGCTCACAAACACATGGAAAATAGTTTAGCTTGTGAGTCTGTCATAAGACTATTGGACAGCAGTTGGCAGTAGCTCTCCATTGATTCTGTTGGGTTTCTTTACATGTAACCCTTACCTGGAATCACGTGGTGGATTCTTTTGTCTTTACAACATCTAATGGGATAGAAGAGGGAAAGAGAAACAATCCCTGTAGAAGCTCATATATGTCTGGAGATTTTATTGGGTAAACAGTTTGTTTTCGTTCCAGTACTCCTAGGAGTTTCATGACTTTTCCTTGCAGTTTGTCTGGGAAGCTGCCCTCCAGCCTACTGCCATTAAGCTTCTTTTTACTGTTGTTCTTTCAGCTGTGAGTACAGGAGGCATCTCTGTAGCTCCTGCATTCTCAACATCTTTTCCATTCCTGTGGCTCTACCTCTGTTTGGTTTTCAGTACTCCAAAGCAACTTGTCCTGGTTTGAAGCCATACTTTGTAGTACTAAACCAAAGCAAATGCACACGTGCATTCAGGAGTTTCTCTGCTGCTCACAAGGGTACAGAAATCAGTCCTTTGGAATAACTTCTGGCTTCTTGCCTGATGATTTGTGTTTGTAGCATACCAGGCTGGTTTGGCTCTTGGCCAGGACCCATCCGATGACTGCAACGACAGCCAGCGAAGGGTGCGCATTGTCATCCAGAAATACGGGCAGAAGGATCCCGTGCTGGGAATCGACTACCAGCAACGCAAGATCACCATCCAGAACCGTAAGTGACTCGACCTCCCAGGCAAGGAATGCACTAAGTAACTCTCTGGTGTCTGGGCCTGCCAAGTGAAGGGAAGCATAAGCTTGGTTAATGTCATCTGTAGCTTACATGTTCTGTGAAGCAGCAATGAAATAAGAGTTGTGAAGGACCCTGTTGCCAGCTTGGGGGGACAGGGCAAGCTAGAGCTCCTAAACTGCAGGGGACACTACAAGCTAAGGCTGAGCTGAGGAGGCCCCAGCATTTTGCTGAGTGCAGAAGTAAGCTGATGGAGCCCAGAGGCTAGAAGGCAGCTCTAAGAAGTACTGCATAGTTGTCCAGGTTCATTATATGCTCCCTGCTGTCTCTGGAGCAATAGTTGCTGCTACTGTCAGAAGAGTTACTGGGATGACTGATCTAACAGGGACAGTGATCTCTCTTCCAAAACTAGTAGGGTTGGCAGCAAGGGGTATCTGTTAGCATATGTCACCCAGCAGCATGCTGGCTATTTCACTCCATGCAGAACTAGTCCCACTTCTAAGTAGCACTGCTATTCAGCAACACATAAGAAACAGGGACTGGCAGTTGATGCTGTTTACAGGAGTTCTCCATGGACTCAGTTTGGATTGTTTGAAGGTAATGGCTGTGCTTGGGAAGAGGGGAGATGCAGTACTGTGTCACCTGCAGGTAGAGGGCTGTCTGTAGTGTCTGCCAGGCCCAAGTAGCCCACTAACATCTGTCTTTCTTCCACAGGGGCAGACCTTGTCATCAGCGAGGTCATGTGGTGGGACCACGGAGTGTACTACTGCACTGTGGAAGCACCAGGAGATACCTCAGGTGATGCGGACAAAGAAGTTAAGCTGATTGTTCTCCGTAAGTGCCTGTAGTTTGTTGTCTGGGTGGCACAAGGCTCCTTCTGTTCCCTTCCTTCCCACCTCAAGATGTCTCCAGCCATAGAGAGGTGCTCAGACACTTCCTGTGCGCAGGTACATCAAGATCCTCTTTCTTTCCCTGTTTTTCCCGTAGACTGGCTCACAGTACTCCTCATCGTTCTTGGTGGCCTCCTCCTCCTTCTGCTGATTGGAGTATGCTGGTGCCAGTGCTGCCCCCAGTATTGCTGCTGTCACATTCCGTGTATCTGCTGCCCAACCCGGTGCTGCTGTAATGAGAAAGGTGAGATTCCAGGAAAAGTGCATCCATTCATGGCTTCTGTCAAGACAAAAGCTTGATGGGGAGCTTGCCGAGCTCTGCTTTTGCCCTCCACTTCAGTGCCCATAAAGACTGAGGCATTTCCTTGTGCCAGAGTGACCTCCATGACCAGCTTATTTGAGTTCAGGGGAGGGGAGTTAGCATACATGGAGTTCATCTTGCTTCTCTGTGTCATACTTGCAGAAGTTCCTCCCCATTCACTCCTTGATATCAGTTGTTCTCATGTCATCTAGGACATGATCAGGTAGGTCCCTTGTGTGAGTAGCTGAGGACTTTACTCCCTGCTCTTGTAGTTCATACGCCCACACATATGAGGAAGGCAAGCAAATGCTTTGGTGCTACTCTCCAAACTGGCCCAGCCTTCAAGTGTGTTGCTCTGAGAGGTAATTATGTAAAAATTTGTTATGTTCTCTCTTCATGTTATTTTCAGAGCTGCTTCTTTCACAAGAAAAAGGTTTTGTTCACTTGTCTTTGGGACACAAAGTGGGGAGAAAGAAAGGAGAAAGATGGTCTTGGTGGTCAACCCTGTAAATGCATTCTTAGGTTTCTGAGGGTCAAGAGAATCTTTGGTGTCCATAGTTTCTAGCAGTAATAAAGATTAGACCAGACCCTATTCTCTTAATAAGACCAGCCTTTGACTTTGGCTACTCAGGTCATAAAACCTCTGTGTTCCTGTAACTGAAACTTAATAGCAACAAAATGTGGTATACCACCCTCTGCATTTTACACAATCTGAGAGGAACAAAATGCAACAAATACCTTTATTTATCACTGAAATCACTGATTCTTCCCCAGGTGCTGCAAGGAGAGGATTTATGAATAAGGAGATGTGTTTCTGGTTTACCTTTACCTGCAAAAGAGCTATTTAGTATACCTTGGGTGTTAGTAAACTGTGTATTAGAATCATAGAATAGTTGGGGTTAGAAGGGACTTTTAAAGGTCATCTAGTCCAACCCTCCTGCAATAAGCAGGGATTTCTTCAAGTAGATAGGGTTACCCATCAAGCCTGGCCTTGAAAGGTCAGGGATGGGGCATCCATCACCTTTCTGGGCAACCTGTTCCAGTGTATCCACCCTCATTGTAAAAAGAACTCTTCCTTTTATCCAGACTCTATCTAGTATAAATCTGCCCTCTTTTAGTTTAAAACCATTACCTCTGTTAAAACATTTGTCCCCATCTTTCTTATAGGTCCCCTTTAAGTACTGAAAGACTGCAATAAAGTCTCCCCTGAGACTTCTCTTACCCAGGCTGAACAACCCCAACTCTTTCATCACCAACTCTCGGGTGCTCCAGCCCCTCTGGTCATTTTTGTATCCCTCCTTTGGACTCACCCAGCAACTCTATGTATTTCTTGTGCTTAGGACCCCACAGCTGGGTGTGGTGCTCCAGGTAAGCTCTCAGGAGAGCAGAATAGAAGGGGAGGATCCCCTCCCTCGACCTACTCGTCACGCTTCTTTTGATACAGCCTAAGATATGATTGGCTTATGGGGCTGCAAGCATGTATTGCTGTGTCATACTGAGCTTCTCGTCAACCAGTACCCCCCTCCAGGTCCTCTCCTCCGAGCTGATATCAACCCCTTCATCCCCCAGCCTGTATTGATAGTGGGGATTGGCCTAACCCATGTGCAAGACTTTGCACTTGGCCGTGTGGAACCTCATGGTGTTCACATGGGCACAGTACTTGAGTTTGTCCAGGTCCTTCTGGATGGCATTCTGTCCCTTGGGCATGTCAGCTGCACCACGAGGCTTGGTGTCATCTGGAAACTAGCTGAAGGTGCACTCAATTCCACTCTCATTGATGGAGATATTAAACAATACTAGGCCCAATATAGATCCTTGAGGAACATCATTTGTCACTGATGTCCATCTGGATGTTGAGCTACCAGCTACCTTCTGGATGTGACCAGTCAACCAATTCTTTCACCAAATAGTCCAACCATCAGATCTATATGTCCAATTTAAAAAGAAGGATGTTGTGAGGGATCATGGCAAAGGCTTTACAGAAGTCCAGATAGACAACATCCATAGCTTTTCCTCTGTCCACTGATGTAGTCAATCATAGAAGGCCAGGTTGGTCAGGCATGACTTGGTGAAGCTATGTTGGCTGTCTTGAGTCACCTTCCTGTCTTCCATGTGCCATAGCATAGCTTCTAGGAGAATCTGTTCCATCATCATCCCAGGCACAGAGGTGAGGCCGATAAGTCAGTAGTTTCCAGGGTTCTCATTTCTACCCACATAAAAATGGGTGCAGTGTTTCACTTTTTCCAGTCATCAGGGATGTCATGTGACTACCATGACTTTTCAGATAACGGACAATGGTTTGGCAACTACATCAGGAAATTCCCTCAGGACTCTGGGATGCATCTCATCAGGTCCCATAGTCTTAGGCATAGTCAGGTTCCTCATGTGGTCATGAACCTGATCTCTTACAGTATGAGGGACTTTGCTCCTCTAATCTCTTCCTTGTGGTCCATCCATTTGAGAGGTGTGGGAAGAGAGTTTGCCAGTGATGACAGGCAAAAAAAGTTGAGTACCTCAGCCTGCTCCTTGTCTGTTGTTACCAGTTTGCTGGTCTTCCTCGCCATTTATTGAAGCTTAATTTGCTTTGGCCTTGCAGAGAGCAAACAGCATCCTGCTCATTTGCTAAAAGCAAACTGAAGCACATTCTGGGGACTCTGTAGGCTGTCAAGTAAAATGCACAGTGTTGAGGAGGCTCTGGAAATTTGGCAGAAAAACTGGTTTCCATGAAGGAGAGAGAAAGGTGATGAAGATGAAAGATTAACAGTTCCATACTTCCAGATTCTCATCAAAAAAGGGATTTGGAATATGTGTCAGTTCTTTTTTTTTCTCCTGTGCTGTAGGAGATGATAGCACACTCCAGACTGCTGCTGTTCTGCAGCTACCTTCTGCTGCAGATAGGTAGGAGGGATTCTTGTGGGGTTCCCAAAACCCCTCTCTGCTGGTGAGCGAAGGTACTGATGAGTCCATCCTCCTTGACTGGCTGCTGGATTCTGAGGCAGTAATTTCATTCCAGTTGCCTGCTGTCTTTATCTTCTTTGCCAGAGATCCCTTCTGTGGACAGCCCTTCTCTAACGCACCTTCTCACTTCATTCTGCCTCTGACTTATGTTTTGGACTCCAAGAAATGGAGGCCCAAGAAACCACAAAAGTGTAGGTACGGGGGCATCTTAAGAACAGTCCTAAGTAATGGAGTTCCACGCAGGTAAAGAGAAATGAGAAGTCCTCAACGGAGCAGTGCCAGCCGAGTACGAATGATTTCTTCCCGACCAGTGGCCACTAGAGGGTAGCCTAGATCTGCTGAACAGGCATAGATGCCGTGAGACAAGGTAATGCTGGGTGGTTTGTCAGGTCATTAACTAACATGTTTTTGAACCTAGTAATAAAAGAAATACATTGTTTGAGTAATTCAGAATTGGCACACAGAAATATTAAACATGTCTCAGGAGCAAGACAATTACATTCCCTAGGGAAAGCTCCACGAAAGCCCACTAAGGTAAATATATATATGTGACCTCCTTCTGTTTCTGTTAGTTCCTTTTCTACTGTGGACTTCTTCCAGTAATGAATTGGAGCAAAATGGGATACACTTGCACCTGGGTCTGACTAGATTGGAAATTTTTTTTTATATAATTGAATAATTGGCCCAGCAGCTGTAAAGTCTGTCAAAGGTGAAGAACAACCTTTCTCAGCAGGGAGTAAGTGGAGGGAACAATAGGACATCCTGCCAAAGTTTTATAGCAGGCATGAGTTTTGAACCTAGGGTGAATCTGGCCTTCCTTGGATAAATAAGTTCACTTCAAAAAGAGCTTTGTAACCTTCCTTCCATTTTGCAGGTGGGGAACCAGAGTAGTGATTTCAGCATTCTATATATATCATATTCAAACTGGATGGCAAAGAATCTGGGGAAGGAAGAGATTATGAAGGTAGTGAAGGAGGTTCAAGGGAAATTCTGCATTTGTTCAGCTGTAGGGAGAGATCAGAGAATTACAGGGACAGGATAACTTTGGTCCTAGCGACCACCTTTGTACCCTAAGAAGGGCAACCTTAAGTAGGTATACCAACAGCTGCTGGGCCTTTCACTCCCCAAGCAAAGACTATGGTCAGTACCTGTTCTCAACAGGTTGTAGGATATTCTTAAGGTGTTAGCTAGAGGAATGGGAAAATAAAAGATCAGACTTTTCCCTTCTTTTTTATCCTTTTTTATCTTTTTCTTTCTCTCTTCATCTGAGTTTGAAACCTGGACTGGAGGAAGAGCCCTTGGGAAGAAAAATAATGAAGCAAGTTTGACATAAAAAGCTTGAAAGTTGCTACCTCAGGCCACACAGCTTTGAAGAGAAATCAGAGCATTAGGATTAAAACCCCTGAAGTTTCCAGCTTTGTAGTTCACGCTGGTTGAAACCAGGCTGAGGAGGGGGAAAGGAGATTAGAGTGGAGAACTTAGAACTGCATGAACTGTAGGGAAAAAGAAGGATGTGTTGAGAGACATGGTCAGTCCCTGTTCTGCCACAAGTGGTGCTCTGTCTAAATTCAGTGAAACAGCTAAAGGAGGATATGTTTAATAACTGGAATGCTGCCTGCAACGGAGAGCTCAGTCCCAAAGAGCATGCAGTCTAAATGTTGCCTGCTCTAGATGAACCCAGGGGACAGAATTAATTGGAGCTTAGCTGTATCCTGGTTTCTTAAAGAAGCAAGGCTTATGCAGCCAACCTGCCTGTCTATCCATCCCCTATCTTTCCCTCCAATAGCTTTCAATTTCATTAGCAAACTTCAGTCAGATTTATCAGAGGGGTAAAAGTCTCAAAAGCAATTACATTCCTATCTGTCTCCTGAACTGTATAGCCAGGAATATTCTGTTCATGCCTGACCAGAGAAGCGACTACATTAAAAGCCTGTCATTTCTGAAACTCCAGATAAGCCATGTGAGAGAAATTTTACAAAGGCCCTGTTGCAGAAAAGCTTCATCCAGTAATGACAGATAAGCCATGCAGAGTCAGGCTTTGTAAGGTCCAGGGCCCACTGAATTTTCTTGTTTGTGAACTTGAGTTTTGGTTTTCCATGGTAGGAGTAAGTTTCTGTGTGATGTTCAGCAGTGATGGGAAAGCAATGAGGGAGAGAAATTCCCACTGAGTTTGCTCTTTTGGCACACTGGACATTGCTGTTGAAAACAGGAAATATAGTTTGTTCACCTATTTGACCACACTTTCCTAAGGCTTGTAACTTTAGCAGTCATGTTCAGGTAACTTACAGAGACAGACAAGAGTGGTTGAAAGACTAGAAAGAGAGAAGCTGGGCAACGCATCTCCGAGTGCCCTGTTTGTAGAACAGAGGAAATGATAGAGTGTGACATATAAAATATGACCTGGACAGAGCCCATATGAAGATTAAAAAAAAAAAAAAAGCAAACCAAAAAACCTCATTTAGGTGTAAATCAAAGCCAAAAGGGGAGAGAACCAATGATGAGCTGGAAGAGTTTTAAGACAGAGAAAACAGTATGGTATGTGTTGCTGCATGAAACATTATTTCCTACCTTTCTGCAAATGTATTTGCAGTGACTGGGTAGGTCGAGGTCTTGCATTTGGTTATGTACTGTATGCTTAATCATAGGGCCATTTGTTTCCAAGTGCTGGAAATGCACCCTGTCAGGGTCAGGCAATGTCAGGCAGTAATGTTTTTCTTCTGATCTAGGTATCGTTTGGAGGCCGTACAACTTCATATTGGAATTTCTTGTGCTCTGTTTTACCTGTGTCATAGGGTGGAGAGAGCTTTTCATTTAGGGAATATCTGCATCTGATCACATCCAAAGGCTACAGTGGTATGTGGTCTGCAAGCTGTGCTCTCTGGAGAGCTGCTGTAAGCATTCTGCTTCTTTTACAGTGCTGGAACGGCATCGGTTCATGAAGCAGGCTCAGGCACTTGCACCTTGGATGTCACCTAACATGTTCTATGGAGGTGGCGACAGAAACTCACAACTTTCCTCTTACCAGATGAACCCTCTACTGCAACAAGGTGAGTCCATGGGCATCTTTTCAGAAGGAAATCAGAATGAGAAACAGGTGACTTCTCAGGGAACTTCAGCAGTGAGGCTTTAGCCTCTCCACCAAGAGAGAAGGATGTTCCTAGCATGACTGCCTGCCCTAGCGTGACAGCTCTGCCACATCTGCAGCATACTCTAGACTTACCTGGGTGGGTAAAGACAGCCTAGCTAGCTTAAGTGTCTTGCTGGGCTTAGTGCTGGGTGAAGTAGTTTAATGCTAACCAAGGTATATCTGTGCTACACCCCTGCAACTGCAGGGTAAATATACCCAGCTTATCTCACTTTCTGTGGTAGAGGAGGGTACTGTCTCTTTGTACTGCTATGCTGGTCACGGTCAACTCCTTATAGCCAAAATTGATATGACAAGAGAGGTGCAATTTGTTTGAGTTCTTATCAAATGTAAAGTCTTCAAATGATTATGGGCAATCTGCCTTCATGCAACAGAACTAGCCTGCTTGCAGCAAAAAAAAAATATGAAGGACTCTTTAATGAACCAGGAAGAATTTTCCAGTTGTTTTGCCCCAAAATCACTTCTATTTGTGGTATTTATTGTAACTTGAATGGAGGAGGGAAGATGGAGTCTCTGAAGTCCCTAGAGATGTAAGTAATAAGATAACTTATTACAAATAATATTATTTAATTGCCCAAAGAAATTAGGGGAATTCAACATCATGATTCCTCAAATAAATTTTTTATCTGAAATTAGCTTGACATCACTTCAACAGTCTTAGCTGTTATCTGAAGATATAGTTTGCAAACATCTTAAATTCTAGATTCAAGATGTTTGAGTATATACTTTTTTAGCCTGCTAGTTCATTCTACAGTTACCATTTTTCCTAGCCACAGCAACAGTTTTCCTTAGGAGATCTGGTGGCTGAGCCAGTATGGTTTAATACAAAACACTGAGGCCTCTAGGAAATCTGTCCGGGTGCTGGCAGACAACAGGCAAGTAAGTTCCTCAGGCAGTTTCTTAGCCTGTGTTTTCACAGTCATTGAATCTCCTTGCTTAAATTTCCTTTGAATTTGTTCCAGGTCAGCTTTTTAGAAATGTTGGGTAGAAGGGATCTTTAAGGTCATCTAGTCCTACCTCTTGCTCACATTAGTACTGACACCAACCCTCAGCCACGTTAAGCTGTGGCTTTGTCCATCTGAGTCTTGGAAACCTGCAACAATGGAGATTCCATGACTTCTTTAGGTAACTGATCCAGAGCAGGACCAGTCTCCTAATGAAGAAGTTCCTCCATCTGCTACTTATAGCTACACATGTGTGTGTGTTGTGTGCATATATATCATTATTTTTTCATTTGCAGCATTGATTCATATATTTCCAGTTCAGTGAGACATAAGGAGAAACACTATGAGCTTTCTTTGATATTTTCTTTAATAAAATTTGGTATCAATACTGTAGGGAAAAAAAAATATCTCTCTAAAGACATAAATTATATTTCTGGATGTGCTGGATGACTTTGATTTCCTCTCTTTGTGCTGCCCAAAACACAGATCCTGCTGCAGCTTACTAATTACTGCTCTTTTCACCTTAACCTTGTGTGATTTGGACGTGCTGATTGTGGTGTTTGAGACTTGTGCAGCTCTTGCAGAGAAGAGGAGCAGAAGGGAGGCTCAGAAGAGACTCAGCCTGGATCATTAGTATGGAAGGGCCCCGTGTTGTTTTCCTTTGACTTGCTGCATTTTCCTGTGCTTTTATCCATAGATGTGTCCCTGCATAACAGCCTGCCACTGGTGCACCCACAATCTCAGCTTTCCCCTAACAAGGGTGTTTTAGACTATCTGGAGTCTGAAATCCAAAACCTTAACATGTCCCAGCTCCGGCCACCCTCCAACCAGCGGCAGGCCGTTCAGCCCAGCTTGCTGTCCTCCCTGGGCTCCGAGATCATGCCACCTCCTCTCACTGATCACATCTCCTCCATCCATGGGAGCAGCAACTCCTCACGGCTGCAGAGAGCCGCACGCACCCCCAGACACTGGGACTCTGCAGCAGAGGACAGGAGGGAAAACCAGAGGCAGCCCTTGCCTTCCAGTGGGGATTCTCATTCCAGCTACAGTCGGGATCCGTGGGACAGGCAGCGTGAGGACCACCCACAGAGGCAGAGAACGGGCGGCTACAATGACAGGCCTCAGCACTCCCGACGGGATGTGTCACCCCCACGCCAGGCTGAGAGGGGCAAGAGCAGCAGTAGCAGCTGCAGTTTTTATCCAGAGGAGGCCAAGGAGCGCTCCAGCCACCATCGTGGCCGGAGACAGGAGCCCACAGTGAGGCAAGAGTACCAGCACCACACCAGGAGCAGCAATAACTCGGGTCAGCGGCGGCACAGCTACTCTCCCCCTTCTCGACGAGGGTCATGGAGCTCCTCAGAGGAGCAAGTCCGCCTCCCAGCTGCAAACCGCAGGCGGCGGCCCCACCACCAGTCTCGGGAGTGGCCAGAAGACAAACCCCCTAGTTATCGCTCATTAGAAGTCATCCCGGGCCGGGACAAGAAGCACAAAGACGGTGCAGGGCCACGCTCGGTGAGTCAGCTGCCCTTTTGCTTTCCTATCTAAGGCAAGAGACCGGTTTTGGGGAGTGAATGTCTCTCTGCAGCCTGTTGTTTTGGCAAAGAGCACTGGGTGCCCTATGCAGCTTACTGAATTCCTGCCATCAGGCATGGGTGGCACGTCTACGGTGTGTTCAGGGGCAAAGTGAGCAGTCAAATCAAGTAGGTCCCTTATGTCCTACATCTGGTGACATGTTATACCCCCTCACTCATGTCCCCACCTAGGGCCATTTGGGGTCTGTGTGTTGGGGTTAAAATAGCTGTTCTTCTGGCACTGCCTGGGGAGAAAGCACTTCCAGAGTAGGTAGGAATACTCATTATCCCTCTGCAGCCCTCTCTGGTGCTGGTTTACTTATAATTTCCATTCACATGTGCATGGTTCTCCTATTATTAGTCTGGAACATTTTAATTTTATAGTATTTTGGTGGTATTTTAAGTTGTTCATATAGGAAAGCATCCAGGTAGCCTAAAGCTACATGAAATAGGGTTTACAGTAGTGAGCAACATGTGATCCTCTAGGCCAGGTGGAAGAGAACAGCTTGTTTTTTGGGACTCCTGAGAACTGAGTGTGCATTACCATATGGTCAGACAACAGCTCTCATTCACAGTGCATCTTCCCAGTTTACACTGGGACTAGGCATCAGGTAGCAACACAAGTGTGGAAAGCTTCATATCCAATTGGTAGTCTCCAAGTTAGACAATGTATTTCCCCTTGAAAAATGAAGGGGTGTTAAAATTAAAAAAAAAATAAAATAAAATTGTGCCCTTTATCACATATGTGCAGAATTTTACTGGGTGGGAGTCTTCTCCAAAGCTGACTGAACACATTACTTAGTTTTTGAAGGAAGTGCAGTTCTAGTCCCAGCTGGGATGTGCATACACAGGAATGGTTTTGTTATGGTTAAAAAAAAAATTAAGGAGACAGATGACATATGACATATGACATCCTTGTTCCTGAATCTTTTATTTTCTTTTGCAGGACAAAGGAAGTTCCCACAGTGGAAGAAGTGGAAGAAGTGGAAGAAGTGGAAGAAGCATAGTCATTTAATGCCAGTACTGAAAGAACTGAGATTCCCTCTGGATTCTTCTGGGATGGCTGTTCTTCATTTAAGACAACCAGGGAAAAAAAAAAAAAAACAACAACAAAATCCAGATGAAGCAGCTTTCCCTTAGGCTTACAACTCTGAAGAATCTCTGTTTAGTGCCTACGGAAGCAATACATTACCCCCTTTTATTCTTCCTGTGATTTGGAAACTTGGGTTTGCAGTGGGATGTGGAAAACATTCTATTGGAAACAGCGGGTTTTTATTATTTTTTAAGTTTTTTTAGTAAATGATGTATTCCCAGTCTTCAGAGATACCATTTGTCTTTGTTAAATACCCTGGCACTGCAAGGACCCTAGTCCATAAAATGCTGGTCCTTTGCATACCAGTTACTGGAGGATGTCTCCAATGATCACCAAGTTGCAAAGTCACAGGACAGTAGAATTATTTAGGTTAGAAGAGACCTCTGGATGTGATTCATCCCCTGGGAGTTTGGTGTGGGGAGGCACAGCATGTCCTTCCTGAGATGCTTTGTTATGCTTCAGAACGTGTAATGTTTGCTACTTCTGCCTGGTTGCTGAGTGTCATTGGGACATTTGCTTTCCTTTTGTCCCCAGTAAGCCTCTCTCCCAAGTGGAAGAACCACAGTGTTGGAAGGATGTTTGACTGCATTGATAAGAGCTCACTACCACACCTACAAATTCCCAGTTTATCTGTCCTATACTGACAGAAACAACCTGCCTTACTTTAAGCTTAGATGTTAGTGCCTTAAAAGATACTTGTTCTAGCCTTAAACTCAGACTTGAATTTATTTGTACACTGAAAGGGCTAAATTTACAAAGGTTCGGCTATGCCTACAGTACTGAGCACGTTATGACTACTGTCCTTGCACCATGGACCACAATGAAATCCAAACTCTAGGAAGCATGACTTTGGTGGATCTGTCTTTCCTGAGCCATGTGCTCTTTTCCATGTGTTTTATATTCTCCCTTTGCCCTCTGTGCCATGTATCATATACATGGTGAGGGATAAAGGACTCTGGAGAAGTCCTACAGTCACCATTTTTACTGTTGTCCTTGATCTTTACCCAGACACGTTTACCAGCTGTGCATCTGACCTGCAGCTAGATTGCAGAATGTTCTCATTTGTTACCTTGCAACTAGAACACAGAACTCCTTATGCTCAGAGACCACTTGCAAAGGAGAACCACTGGAGACTTCTACTTGATGTCATTCATTTGCTGTTCTCACTTAAAATGTGCTGGAAAAAGAGGTTGACTCAACTGTTGCTGAGGAGATACTGGAGCATCTTGTGAACTATTTTGTAACCCAGAGGTTGGCACTACAGGTTGGCCAGTATCAATGGCTGCATTGCCTAGCTTATTTCCCAACCAGTGCCACGTGGGACACTAGCTACTGTTCGCTGTTTAGTATCCCAGTTACTGATGCTTTCCCTTGGAAGACTGACTTGGAGAGACTTCCATTTTGTCCACCTCCTTTAAAAAAAAAAACAAAAACAAACAAAACAAAACACCTGTATTTGAACAGTGATGGGGAAACATCACACTTGGAGATGGACTTGGATTCCTGGCTGTATATTCAGTATGGTTGCTGGTCGACCAAAGGCTACTACTGAGAGTACTCATTCTCCTACAGTATCTTGATTGACAGTGCTTATTTCTAATTCCTGTGTATGGAGATAAAGCAGGAGGACCCACTTGCTTCTCTGGTTGACTTCACTGCAGGACCAGACAGCTACATTTTGAAGACAGAAGGACTGTTGACCAGCAGTTAATGTCTAGCACAACAGATTCCAAAGATTGAGTTGAAGGAAGACAGGCTGTATTAAGCACAGTCCTTGTCTGCATTAGACCCAAACTGTGAATAATGCTAACTGACCCATGAGTTGTGTCTGCTGTGTATGGAATCTGGTGTGTTTCCCAGAACTTGCAAAGCTAGTATCACTCTTGAATCTGGTTCTCAGACACTGGCTGTGAATCATTTTTATTCTTACTCGGTGACATGCTCAGGATTTTATACACACCTACTTCTATGATGGGCTAGTATTTTTTGGTAAGAGTATTTTACGGTGACTGCAATGACATAAAATATTATGGGGCTGCTTCTTCCAAAACTAATGTACTGTTTTGACTTCAGCGTTGCCCTCTGGCAGCTTTTAGCAGATACTCAGAACCCTGCAGATTCTTCTCTTGGAAGCTGAATTGGTGGCTTGGAATTCAGCCCCGTCCTTACTCTTACAATAAGTCCATACCTCATACAGGACAACTTTTTCCTGTCATCTCAACCCAGCCCCAGTATCCAGGTTTCAGGAGAGGGCTGTCCTTTCCTCCACCAAGAGTGGAAGCTGTTTGGATCCCAAGATGGTAGAATGGGAAAAAGTTCACTTTGCTTCGTATTCAAGTATGTGTAAGCCAACATGTATCCAGCAAGTTTTCCTAAGAGCCAGAACCCCCTCACACAGCAAGCAAACCCAGATGACTCTAACAGTAGCAGCTGTTGAAGCTTGCTGCTGTAGTATGAGCACTCTTAACAGCAGAGGTTGTGCTTTTTTTTTTATAAATCTAAGTCCTATGAAGGAGCCCTCCATCTTTATTTGTTCCTCCAGCCCCCATAAATTGAGTTAGACTCATCATGGATTGTGTGCACACAATTTGTGTTGTGTGAAGTCTGAAGAGTTTTATTGTTACCATACTTGAGCTACTCTTCAGTCACTTTGTTCATATTTATAGAAACATTAAATAAAACTCTTCAGGGAAATTTGATTGTATCTCAGTCTTAATTCTGCGACTTCTTAAATTGCAGCAGAAGTAGATTAGGTTATCCAGCAGGGAAGCAGAAATAGTACCAGGTTTACTGGTCCACAGACCACTCTGGTTCATAAAACACCAGTTGGTGGGCTATGAAATAATTGCAAAGGAAATCTTTATATGCATGCAAGCTGACAGAAAAGTAGGAAGGAAAATGGGGTCTCCTTTGAATGCTTATTTCTGGTTTTAATTGGCTATAAATGAAAGCTGTGTGACGGCACTGCACATTACTATGTAGACTCTTTTTTTTTGCTTTGTTTTTTTCTTCCCCAGTAAGATCTGACTTTTTAAAAGATAGAATTGAGAGGTTCAAATACTACACACTGAAAGAAATAACAGTAGGAAATAGCCTTGCCTCGTTCTATGTTACAATTTATTCATGCTTCATTCTTTACCCTTCCAAAGAGCTGATGTTCATATGGCAGGCCATTTGTGATGAAAAAAGTTCAGTATATTTCATATATGGGAGCTCTTGCCATTTAGACTTCTGTTCTTCCTGTCATGCAGCTGAAGGAATATACCTTACCCTAGAGAATTACTTTTGTGCCTCAGAAAAGTGCCTTGATAGCCACTGGAGTTACCCTAATTTAAAATAGCAATGTAACAAGTAAGTGACCATGCCACATGGGGCAGTTAAGGACAGCTGTGCTGCTCCTGTCAGCCACTTTCAGATTCATAAGAGAGATAAAAATCATGTAATTTTTCTCTGGTTAAGAAAGGACTTGCAGTATCTGGCTTTCTTGCGTATTTGCAGGGTGCCCTGCCATCCCAGAGTGCCGTTCCAGGAATGGAGGGCAAGGGCTTCCACTTGTGCAATCATTGATCTGGTCTTGGCAAGTGCCTGTTTGGCAGCAGAAAGTGCTGAAATGCCCAGTTGCTATCTCTGGGATCACATTCAC
This sequence comes from Heliornis fulica, assembly GCA_013399135.1. Lineage (NCBI taxonomy): Eukaryota > Metazoa > Chordata > Aves > Gruiformes > Heliornithidae > Heliornis > Heliornis fulica. The sequence continues at coordinate 173,802 of VXBZ01012879.1, read as the reverse complement.
AATGGCATTAGCTACAGTTGGGCTAACTTCAGGGTAGGGGGGAAGTTACCTTGTTTGACAACTGCCAGGTGTAAAGCTCTTCAGCATTACATATTACTACCTATGGTAGCTAGGTCCCCTCTGTGTTACTACCTCCAGCAGCACATCAGCTTGAAATACTCAATATGGTTACAGCCTGACACTTGAGGTTATATTAAATTAACCCCCACAAGTGATGACTGCTCATTGCTGTTTCTAAGTTTAATGTGCCTTGTGACAGTCTTCTGTATATTACTCCAGATACAAAAGCAGATGGTAAATGTGTAGATTCTCTTCAATGACTGTCAAATGTATAATTAAAATCTAAAAGAACTTTGAACCAGTTGCTGTCATGTGTTCTTCCTAGACAATAAATTGCTTTTTAATGTTTGCAGCAGAACTGGAACTGAAAATTCTGTGCTTGCTGTTCTGGTGTTAACCTTGTTATGTATTAGTAAAATTTTGTGTTGTGGCTTGTTCATTTTTTTGACAAAAATGCAAAATGCTTTGCTTGTATGGGGGATTTTTTGTTTAGTTTTGTTCTTATTTTTCAGAGACTGGTGTTTGGGTTTGTTTTTCTTTTTTTCTAAGAAAGAAGATAATGTGAATAAATACTTGCCAAGAGAGTGGAAGAAATGTCTGGGAAACCCTTGGCAGCCCTCTTTAATGATGTGACCCACAGAAGCAACCGCTGACTTGGCTGCCATTTCTGTAAAATGGGAATGTTCCCTCTTTAATTCTAAAGTACTTTGAGCTCCATGAGAAGAAAAGTCTTTTAGAAATTTTGTTTACTTACTAAATGAAGATAATGAGCTTTTCACACATTCCATGTGTGATGGTCACCTAACAAAGTGACTGACATAGAATGAAGGTCTGTTGGGTCTCATTCAGTAGTAGGCTTAATATATGCTTCATGTCCTCCCCATTCCCCATAGCTAATGCCCTTGGCATTGCAATCTTCCTGTCTCTTCCCACTACTGCTCAGTGGTTGCATGTGCCAAATACAGATGGTTGGTGTGAATTGGAACTTGAGCTATGGGAAAACCCGCTCTTACAGCATCAGTGCTGCCACTTTCTACTGGAACCAGGTCCCCAGGGAGCCTGGGGAGAAATTATCATAGAGTGGTTTGGGGTGTAAGGGACCTTTAAAGATCATCTCATCCAACCTGACCCTTCTTTGGGCAGGGACATCTTAGATCAGGTTGCTCAAATCTCCATCCAACCTGACCGTGAACTATGATAGGGTGTCTGCAACTTCTCTGGGCAACCTGTTCCTGTGCCTCACCACCCCTGTTGTAAAGAATTCTTTCTCATATGTACTTTACACTCTCAGTTCCAAACCATTTCCTCTTGTCCTATTGCTAGATGTGTAGGTAACAAGTCTTTGTCTTCCTTGCAAGCCATCTTCAAGTACTGAAAGGCTGCCATAAGGTTTCTCTTCTCCCCAGGCTGAACAACCCCAATTCTTTCAGCCCTTCTTCACAGGAGATGTGTTCTAGCTCGATGATAATTTTTTTGTGGCACTCTGGACCTACTCTAACAGGTCCATGACTTTTTGAGTGGATGTTTCCCCTGGTTGAGTTTTGACCACTGTCTCAGAAGTATGCCTGTTTGGCCAGTTTGTGCAAAAAGACTTGGGCATAGGGAAAGAAATGGGAGAGGGGTACACACTCACCCCTGCACACCATTTGGTTAATGCATTTGTTGGAAATGGAGGATAAAATACCAATAGGTGTAACAGCCACAAGTGAGTTCCAACCATCAAAGCAGTGAGGTTATGGCACAGGCCTTCCCCCAGAACGGTGGGAGCAACATTCAGCCCAGCTCTAGCCATTGTTAATGTGGAATTTGGTCAACTTATGAAAGGGGTCTTTATGACATGGTTGCCTGAAAAGTAGAGGACTCGGTGACCCAGGAGTTGCCTTCCATGTCTCTTAAGCTCAGGTCATACTGACCCTCCATTACCAAATCTCAATAACAGGTCCAGAGTCCTCCACAGTTTCTTGCCTGTCCCACTGAGCTTGATATGCTTGCAAAAGAGCAAATGGGGAAACAAAGCAGGACCTTTGACCCCTTCCTATCACTATATTAGCTCTGCATAAATGCCGGTGTCTCAGATGAGCATCTACCTCAGCTTCAGCCTGAGAAAGAGGAAAGCAGCACAGGTAAGAGCTGAACTCTTTGTTCTGGTTGGTATGGACTTTGTGATTGGTAAATCTAGGACATAGAGAAGTGAGTGGAGGTGGTCTTCTATTTTGCCTCATTTTTATTGAAAGCCAAAGAGTGAGTCCTTCCCACGCTCCACAGCCAGGAGTATTGCTGAAATGGTGGAGGGTGGGAATGGCTGAGGTGGCCTGGATTGAATGTGAGTGATGGATGCTCCATAACACACTCCTAAGAGGGTCAAGCCCATGGTAGGAATTGCAGACTTTCAGTGCTGGACGATACATAACCCTTTCCCAGCTGCCTTCACCACAGGGACTACAGGCTTTACAGCAGGTAAGAACCTCTTCAGGCTCGTGGGAAGCAAATGCATACCTTTTTTTTTTACAGAGAGAGAAATTTGCTCCAGGATCAGAAATCAAGGAAGGGTGATAATGGAGCAACTGCTGCTGGTCAGCAAGTTGCATCTAGTGAAGATGGAGTAGTAGTTTATGGAGGTAAACTGTGCACAGAAAGAAAGAAACATGGATGGAAACTTCCTTGCAGTAGAACAAGAAGGAGACTTGCAGCTAACTGGAACAGGATTTTTAAAAGTAGTCACATGTAATAGACTTGCTGGATATTTTTGCCATTGCAGTTCCTAGCACTGCAATGTTTTCTTCTTGTTACTCAAAGCCCTCTAATTCAGGGCATGAATCAAGTTTAACATCTAAACATCTCTAGGTGCAGTATGTTTGAAAAGCTTGTTTAGCTGTAATGTTATCTTTTCAACATACCAAGTACCAACCTTTAAAGAATTCATCTAATTCTGGCTTTTTTAATAGACAGAATAAAAGAGGTTGATGAAGTTATGTTTGTAGTTATTCCCTTCTGAGAACTTTTGCCTGGGCTACTATCTTCTCCGTTAGTCCTCGTGTGGAAAAGACAAGAGAACCTACTTGGGTCTTTTCTCAACTAGAGCAAGACAAAGTACTCAGATCACTGGGTCACTGAGATGAGCATTGTGTGTGATACACTCACTAGCATGATGCTCTTCAGAGCAGTTTACAATTAAAAAAAATTTTAAAAAGGAGAAAAATAAATCCCACATTGTGTATTTTTCTGTTGTGCCTGTGTGTGGAGGAAGCCTGTTCTGTCTGACCTCTGGCAGTTTTAGCAGCTTACTCTTCTGCTGAAGAAAAAAAAACGGATTTTAGCTCTCATATAAAAGAAGTAACGTTAGCAGTCACGTATTTCATGGACCCCTAAAACCCATCAGACTTTGTGGATAGTTGTGAATATGCACATAAAAGTACATTTTATTGTTTATACTATTTTTTCTACACATCTTCAGAGGAAATACACCATGATCTTTCCTGTTCTCTTCTTCATGTATCGTTTAGGTTTGTTGCAAAAATCAGGTATCTAGCTGACATGTTTCATTTATCTGAAAACATTCTATGCTGACTCCAGCAGGTCTCTTGGTGTAGACAGCGCAATCTGTACTGCAAACCATGCTGCAATCCAGGGCACTGGTGATAGCTCTGATTCTGCTCCTTAGCACCACTCTCCCTGGTAAGTCAGAAAAGCTTTTCCATCTGCCTGGGACAAGGCTCAGCTCTGTGGGTTCTCACTTGCCTTAGAGAAGTTCAGCCCATCCATACAGTAGGACCAGAGCCAAATAACAAGAGTTCAAGACTATGAATTACTGGTGGTTGGCAGCGTGAAATACCGAGTAAGGCTTTGAATCTCAGAATTTCTAGTCTCTTCCTGGGGTAAGATACCAGAGATATAAGTGACTGGAGGAGACTCATGGATTTTTGCCTCCTTTTTCTCAGAAGTGCAGTCAAAATCCATCTTTGAGAAAGACCGTCGTGACTGGTTGGTCATCCCCGACGCAATTGCAGCTTACATTTATGAAAGTGTGAACAAGATTTCCCCTAAAGTTGGTCAGTTCTTGGCGGATGCAGCCCAGACTCCAGCAGTTGTTGTGACCAGGTACAGAGAGATCTTCTGCACTAGCACTGCAATAGCTATGGATGGAAAATGAGAGGGAGGAGTGGGAGAAGGAACAGATTAATAAAATATCTATAAGTGGAGACCCAATGGGAAAGGATTTGGCAACCAAATGTGACTATAACGGGAACAGGGTGCTGGAAGGTGGGATGGGATGATGTGGTTTCATGTGAAAGCACAACCTCTTCCTAGATGCACACTGAATGTGGCAATGCCCGTGGGGACAGCAGGTACTGCTGTACACGGGTAGTAGGAGAGGTGGTGTCTGGCTGGGGAGGATCAGCCACACCGGATGGGGCTGGCCAGGTGCTGTGGTGCTGTCTGTGAGGGGCTGAACGTGCCAGGAAACACTGCTGTTGCTCAACACAAGTCACAGAACTGGCTCTAGCTGTAAATACATACTCCTCAAAGGAGGGGTAAGGGTGTTCTTCCAAAAGGAAAAGCATGATGACCCAAGTAGTTTCAGGTAACTCATGGCAAAGAGATAACATCTGTTCCTGTCTTCTGAGGAAAGCCCATGTAGGGAGGGACAGCTTAGGAGCTTTGCACTCTCAGTGACAGAAGAGTGATAACTGCAGAAGAGAGATTACCTTCATGTATTTGTGTCTCACCACATACACTGTCATCTCCCACAGGAACTTCCTCATCAGAGAAACAGCTAAAATCAGTATAATGGCTGAACAGCTGGTGGAAAAAATAAAGACCCTGTGGTATACAAAAGTCGTAGGCCACTAGCCAGATGAAGAAAAGTCAGCGTCTTCCTGATGGGAGTTGGTAGTACCCTGCAGTCTCCTCTTTCCCTCTGCCCCTCCTACGGACCAAGATCAGTAAGACAGAATCGATGCTCCTCTTAATGCCTCTAGAGGGAACCCAGCTTCAAAGACCGAAGGCTGGAAAGCATCTGCTGAAGTCTCCCCCCAAAAAACCCCCGCTGCTGGGCATGGAGAAAGCAATGAGATTGTAGAGCTCTTCTGTAGCCAAATCCTGAAAATTAATTTCTCCTCAATGGCTTGGCCATTGCCTCTCTAATAATAATAAAAAATATATTGGTTGTTACACTTCCTTAAGTTTCCTGTTTGTTTTAACTGCTACAAAATCACATCTACTTGGCATCCCACTCTGCTGAGATGAGGATGTGATTAACGAGATGTTGTTGTGGGCAATGCTAACAAACCCTGACCATCCAGGCACATATAACTTAGCTCAGGTTCTTCTCAGGTGGGTGGGAGTGACACTCTTTCAGGGTAGTTGCAACATGGCAACCATAACCTCACATCAGGAAGGACCAGAAACGTTGACTGCTACTGATTTTGCTCCTTGATGAAGTAAGCAAGTAGGTGCATCTGTATCAAGTTCTGAAGATCTCAGATCATTTGGGAAAACAAGTTCTAGGAAACTGAACTCACCATCCATCTGAGCAGGAGTTTGAATGTATGCATCATCAGCCAACCAGTGAGGCTGCTGAACAGAAGGAAAATTTCTCACTATAACTGAGTGATCAGTTTGACAGGGGCACGTACACCCAGAACTGTCTATGAAAACCTGGCAGGTCCTTGTCAGACCTCTGTAACTGCATCACCTCAGATGCCCACATTACATAAAGAAATCAATCTACTTTGTTATTAATCAAGCAGAAACAAGTAGTTAATTTGTCTGAAATCACACTGGGAGATTGTGGCAGAGGCTAAAATGAAACCCTGCTAGTCTGAGATCCAGGAGTCACATGTGCACAGGCAGAGCTACTGCTTAACATGGAGAGCATTGCTACAACTAAGGAAAGGGCATTTGCCTAGTAAAGCAATGCTACTGTCTTTTGGGGCACATATCCATTTACCTTCCCCTAACTGGGGTCTTAAACCTAAAACTTTTGTTCTGCTTCAACATTTCCCTTTCAACTATCTGTCAGGTCTTGAAAGCAGTAACAATATCCCTCATCTGCAACCCTCATCCATGCACCCTGTTCTTTGGATCCAGGAGCAACATTTAAGCTCAAGCTCTGGGCATTCTTACCTGTGGCTGATCCCTGCTGTTCTGGCTTACTGGTGAGTTTTCTTGAGAGGATGCTGGACCTATGTTGTAGATAGCACATCCCTTGTGCCATCCCTGGCTGTGCCTTCTGAATGGACTTTGGATGGCCTTGCCTGCAGTTCTCCTCCTGAGTGGGCTACCTGGTGTGGTTTGTTACCTCACCCTGCCTGAGGCTGCTGAAGGATCCCATCACAGTTACTACCTCGCCTCTGCTCAGATACACTGTGATTGTGCCTTGTCTGGGGGTGACACTACCTGTGCTGTGGTCTCTGGTGGCTCCTAGATAGCCCTCCCTCTTGCAACTTTCCAGCTGTTCCCTATTTCTAGATTATTGGGTAATCAGCAATTAAGTAGTGGAAGCAGGAAAAGTGGTGAGAAGCCCAAGGAGAAATTCGGAGATGTCAGCATTTGGCCCTTCCTGTGAAAGAGAAGTGGGGAATCAGAAGGAGGAGAGAAAAGCAGGAAGAAAAGGGATCAGCAGTGATTGCTCTGAAAGCCGAACAGGCTATTCCTCCCCCCTGCTGGTTTTGGCTATGGAAATTAACTCAAATAGCTGACAAAAAGCTAATTAATAGATGAAACCATTTCAGGAAAACAGACTTTGCCATCGTCAAGCTATTTTCAATACCTCTATCACTTGGGCAGCATTGGAGGGAACGATGTCCCAAGCTAACTAAGGATTTTTCTCCCACCTGAAACTCTGGATACCAAAACTTGCTTTCTCGATGATCACAAAGACTGCCAGCAGTACCTGATCTTGCCTGCTCTGCGTCCGTTGACCAGTCTGAATTTCCTCTCCCAGGACCTTTGCTTCTGAGCAGAGTTTTCTTCAGCCCAAACCTGAAAATGTCGTGGCTATTGTCCTGTTGGAACAATTTGGTAGGCTATAGGTAATGACAAGAAATGAGTAGGGGTGTGTGTGTGTGGAGTGGTTGGAATATGTTCTTGTTGTTTTGCTTTTGTTGTTATCAGTCAGATCAGCTATCAATATAAACTTGAACCTAACCATTTGTCTGGAATTAAAAAAAGATTTTGCATTTTCTATGTCTCAGCAGTTGCTTAATACCACACACAATCAGAATGAAATCTGTGTCCCCATGCAGATCAGCAAGTTCTTCCTTCTCCTATTGCTTTACCACTTGCAGAGTTCTTACGCTGATTTCTTTAATGCTGCCTGTATTGCTCAGACTGTCAGCGCTCCCTGGTCACACATTAATGTGCACTGCATATGCATTGTGTAAATGCACCACTATTTAGAATAAGGTTTAGAAAAGCACAGTTGGAGCCGATAAGAGTATTTATCACATGAAAGACTGAAACTTTCTGCTCTTTCTGCTACTGAGATGATTTCTTACCTGCTTGTTTTGCATGTGCCTGCTCAATCTTTCTTCCCCCCAATGTAATCCTTGTAGGAGAAGCCCTGCAGCTTAAATCCTCTCCTGCCCCGGGGTAGAATTCAGCATTCTGAGTTTCTAGGGTTAGACCTTGTTCTTTTCATACTTTGGGGAAAAAATAAAAATAGAGGGGGAACTCATGTTGCATTTCCAGCCTGCTGTGTGACTTCAATGCAAGCCAGCAGCACTTCTCTACTGCATCACTGCAGCTGGAGCAGAGCAGCCCCTGATACGAATTCCACACTAAAGCTCAACGAAGTTTTGGTATGTTGTTAAATGCACTAAATAACAACTCTTCTGTTCCACAATGTAACCTTCAGAAAATCAAAGCCAGTCACGTACTGATTAGCTGTTTGATATCTGACCAATTTTAGTGTACAGGCAAAACTGAATCAGCCCCATAGATCTCCGCTACTGTTGAATCTCCTGACCATGTAGTTATTTATGCATTTGTGCATGTAAAAGAAGTAAACAGAAAACCTTCCAGACAGTTAATCTGCTGTATAATCTACAATGTAGGGCAACCTACTAAAAGCAAAATAGACAACCTTCCAGTGCCACTTCGGACCCTGACATTACCTGCATCACCTTTTGGCAATGACAGTTCTTTAAAGGCAGAAACTGGCAGCTGAGCCAGTATTCAGTATGGGATCAGGTAGGGAAAAAAAAAGGGGTGGTGGTGTGGATTTTATCCCAAAAGTGATACTGGGGCAAATTCATGGGACATGTAACGAGAGGTTCATTTGTTTTACTCTTGAACTTAAAATATTTCACATTGACTCTCATTTTGGTCCCATTTTCAGTAGGAAGAAACAGCTTATTCTGTAATTCCCTTGTAAAGTAGGGATGGAAATCACTTCCCAAGTGATGTCTGTGAAAGTTCACTGAGTGCTTTGAGACTCCTGGAGAGGTTTTATAAGTACAGCGTTAATTTCAGTGAGATTCATTTCACAGAAACTTTCTTTGTGAGTAATCATTCACTTAGCAGCTTTAGGAAAGCTTGTGGTATAACTGGTTCAACTGAGTCCATTGAAATGAAATCTTAAGAAATGTCCGTTTTCTGTTTTTTCTGAGATGGATGAAAACCACCCTGCACACTCCTGATTTCTGCAAAAAACATCCTTTCTTGGGCAGTGTTTATTACAATGAATGCACCATTTTCAGTGGCTCAGAGTGTTCTCTGGCACAGAAGTGTTCAGCTTTCACATTTTCTAGTTCCCCTCACCTCATTACTTTAATGCTTGGAAAAATCATGAATTAATACTAACGAGAGAACGCCTTGGGCTCTTGGACTGTGCTGAGTATTGGTGGCTGGCCTTGTCAACAAATAGCCCAAGCCCTTCAGTGGCAGAAAACCCCAAAAGCAAGGTGTTTTCTCCTTCCAAGGAGAGACAACGAAGGCGAGGAAAAGTAATGAAGTATTTTAAAATTATAGCTGGTAGTCACGTTTTAAGAGCCGTGTGGTGATTTCCCCTACACACACGCCCGTGACGCACATACATTGCCATTTAAGGATACTGTATTTTTTGTCATTTGGTGATGACAGCGCAAGGCCGAGCAAACCGGGACAGGGAAAAGCGGCCACAGCTGTGAGGGAGCTGACAAGACAAAGATGGGTGTGCGTGAGGTGAGGCTCAGAGCTTCTCACAGACTTCTGGCAAAGAAGCTCCTTCACATTTTAAAAGTAAACACCAAAATCACAAACGGTGTGTGTTGGTGGGGGTGGATGGGTGGTGTATGTAACCTCGATGATGAAAACTGCCACCCAGAAAATGCAGGTGGCTCCACTGAGGACCCTGCCGCACCCGAAGGAGGAAGCCGGAGGTCGTTCAATCCCAAGCAGCGGGGAGGGGGAAGGCTACCGGCCACCCGAGAATCGCCTCAGGCCGAGCCGTTGGGAGGCTCCGGGACGAGGAGACTATGTGAGGGGCCTCGGGAGGGCAGCGCCGTGCCTGCGAGGCGCGGGTGGGTGACAGAGAACCTTGCGTGTCAGGCGGCCTGCCGGCGGGCGGCAAAAATCACTCAGCACCCGTCTCCTTTTCGCTCACAGCCCGCGGTCCCCGCCGCGGCGGCGAGCTTTGACTCAGAGCGACACTCTCGCTGCTACCAGCTTCGCACGCGATGCCGCCGGCCTTCCCCTCCACCCCCACACGCTCCCGCCTCCGCTCCCGGCCCCGCTGCTTTCCCGTCCCGCTTGGGTTCGGAGCAGCGGCACGGGAAGGAGCAGCCGGGCCGGGCCGGGCAGGTAGGCTCGGGCAGCGGGAGCGGCGGAGGGAAGGGCACCTCCTTCCCCGCCTAGACACGCACACACGTATAAACATTTGGCGGGCGGGGAACCGTTAGTTTTTGGGAAGCTGCGGTACTCCAACCCTCATCCACATACACCCAGGGGTTCGGGCAGCTGTCTCAGGGCTGGAGCAGCCCCGAAGCCCTCCCACCTACACTGTAATGTCTCTCGGGCAGCGTCCCGAGGTTCCCCGAGCAGCCCGGGGTACCACTAAGCCTCACCTGGGAAGGCCAAGGGTATCACCAGCCCCGAGCTGAGGCCGCCCCGGGGAGATGGGAGTCAGGCAGAAGTGCCTGAGGTGAGGGAGGAGCAGTTCTAGAGGGATAAACTCGCCTTTGGGATCCGTTGGGATAGGTTAATGGTTTCCTGCCCCACAGGTGAGGGTCGAGCCCTGGAGCCTGTGGAAGGGGAAGGGTGTTTTGGTATGGGCCGAGTTGGGCTTGAGAGGCCGCAGGTGGGACACTGTTGGGTGGGGAAGGTTTGAGTGTTGTTTCCGTAGTGGGAGAAGGGCCGTTTTTTGAGTCCGTTTGCCCTCTACCTGCGTGCTTGCTGGTGGGAGTTGGCCTGTTCGTTGCTTGGGTGTGTAATGGCTATACTCTGTTTTGCAGGCCCTGCGTTTTTTGGGTGGGAGGAAGGGTATACCAACCCAGATTATCTCGTGTTACATCATTTCTTTTTGCACTTAGATTTGGGGGTGATTTGGGACTAGGCAATTTCTCCAAAAATGCTATAAGAAATGCTTCTGGTTTCACTATCAAAAACTATAGGAAATTGCAGCACGAGTTCAAGGTAACCATCTTGACAATAGCTGTGATAAAACTGACTTTATAAAAGTTTTCCAGTGCCATAAACATGGTGGTATTTGTGTGCCATAGCATCAGGCACTGGCCATGTCTTGCAGGAGAACTGCTCTAACCTGCTCACCACCATGTCTCTGGAAATGGTTCATAAGAGAAATTGATGTCAGCCTCAAGTTGTGCTTATTAGTAAAGGTCTTAACAGCAGAATAAACGTGCAAGTACAGCTGTAATAAGTGTTACTAAAGAGTATAGATCTTTTATTTTCACAGCTTTCTATTTCCAGATTTACAGAAGCATCCTTGTTAAATGGGTTCAGATACTGGGCTAGAGCCTGCTTTATGCAGAGCCCACTTAAAAGATGAAAGCTGCAGGTGGAAGAGAAAATGTGTAACTCAGTGTTTGTAAATGTAAAAAGTCAGTGTTTGCAAAAAAGTGGATTAAATTCACTGCTTAGAAAAAACACTTCCAAGATTTTTTTTCTCCTAATTGTAACATTTTCTCTTCTCTCCAGAGATTTCTTTGTCTCTCGCCTCTCTCTGGGGTGTTGATATTAAAAGTCCTGCCAGTGGAGGATTGCTCGCTTTGAAAATGGGGTATGTACAGACTCTCCCAGGTAACCTTCCCTGCAGAGATGTCTTCAAAATGGCATGCTCATGTTAGCTTTGCTGTTTGGAGAGTGCAGAAGTGTAAAACAGCCGGCATGGCTGCGTGATCTGCTGGATGAATCTGTTTGCAGTTTTGGTTAGTAAAGCACAAAGTTGTTTTTAAAAGAAAAAAACTCCACACAAATCAAACTTTGTTATTAGTTACAGGCTGTTGTATCCTTGGTTTGATGCTGCCTATTGTCAGTTAAACTGCCATTGTAGCTGTATAGCTAATTTTAGGTTTCCATGCTGCTGAGCTGTTTTGCGTGGTGTGAGAGTGGGAAGCCTCATATTTCTCCTTCTTGGGTGACAAAAACTTGGGGTTACTGACCTATACAGTTACTTTACTATTTAAGTATCTCATTAAGGTTTTTTTTTGGCAGGTGAAAGCCTGTGGTGATTTTTAGATTTAAAAGGAGCTTTCAGTATTCTAATAATAAGGTTGACTGGATAGAAAGTCATATTTTGTTAAGATAACTGCTAGATATTGTTGGAGGGAAAGAATGCTGGTTTTACTTGGAGTTACCCATTTTCCCAAGCAATACTTTGATAGCTAGGAAAAAAGAGAGATCTACTGTATGGAATCAATTCACACCTACATGACATGTAATACTTTAATATTTATTGAGAAGAAATGCTTCATCCAAAATACTAATTCATCTTATTATCTTCCATATGTGTTAAAATGTACTTCATTCATTTGAACTCTGTTACTCTTCTGAGGACTTCTTATTAGTGGTTAGGTTTAAAAGTTTTACACTTCAATTATAAGTGCCTTTTGCTTCGTCATACTGCGGAGGGTGCACTGGGGAGGAAAAGAATTATTTCTCTCTTGAATTGACTCAGTGTAGGTCAGTAATTGTTGCTAGCTCATGTGCAGTGCTAGAGATACACTGCAGGAGATTGTCATCTGTCAACCTGGAGAAAAATGCTTATGGCAAAAGGCAAAATAGAAGAATAGTGGGCACTGTTACAAGTCCTTCGGGTAAGTCAGTGGCCACCAGCCACCATAGAGGGCTGGCAGATAATGCAGACATGTTGTGTCATTACACATAAAATCAAAATACAGAGCATGAATGTGAGAAGTTCTTCAGTACTCCACAAGCACTTGTTCCCACAGGGTACCAGGGTTTGTGACTGACTTCCTTGACTGGTAAATCACAGACCTGACTTGCTAAACTGAGTAAATTGGAAGCCTGTTTTGGAAGCTTCTAAGCTGGTATGTAGGAGTGTGTCGATTCCTTGGGTGAAGAACTGGCAATTCTGTGATGCTGGTTATGTCCTTAAAAATCTATCAGTGTTTACATGGTGGGGTTTTTTGTTTGTTTGTTTTTGTTTTGTGTTAGGTTTGGTTTGTGGGTTTTTTTTTTAATGAAAGTTTATTTCCCCTCCAGTTTCCAAAGAAAACGTAATAAAAGGGTAAACCTACAAGTTCAAAAGTAATTAAAAGTATCTTTTGAATGTATTTATGTGGTATCTCATAATTTGCAGTGAATTCTATGAATTCTGAGGGTAGATGATGGCTTAACCATATGTTTTTTGACAGATACACATCAAGGGTATTTGATGTGTATTTGCTCTTATTGAACTAGATGATTTCCTGAGGTCTCCTCCAGCTGACACATACTTTTGTTCAAATATGAGTCAGAATACAAGTCTGCTTTCTTACCATAAAAATGATGAAGGTTGCATGTCACTGTCATTTCTGTGTACTCAAGACACCCAAGTAGCATTATACAGCAGTCAGAGGACACCTCAGCCTTTGTGATTTTACACTGCAATTTGTCACCTTCACTCAGTGTGTGTTTTGCACACTAACCAAGTCATGCCCATTGGATGGCCAGAACCTTTGGTTTGGTTTTGTCTGATAAAAATGGGGACACTTCCATGCAAAAGCTGAATTCAGTATAAGATGAACTGATAATTAGGGGGTTTGTTGGTTTTGCTTTAGCTAATTACAAGACTGAAAAGGTATACTTTATTCCTTTTTCACTATGTGCTGCGTTTTGGAAATCCTGTTTTTATTGTAATCTTCCTTAATCTTCCTTTTTCACTTCCTCTGGACCTTTTTACAAGACTTGATTTAGGAAACATGCTTTCCTATATGGTCTTAAGGCAAATACAGATAATAATTTGTAATTTTTTTTTTTTATTATTATTTTCCTTTTTTGAGCCACTTAGCCTCACTCTCCACCTCTGACTTTCAAGTATGACTTGAAAGATGCCCCAGGGGGGCATCTGGGGTAGAGCAGTGTGTTAGCTGTAGCCCTGCTGCCTGTTTTTCCTGTGGAGAGCCGTGCTGGTGGCTGACTGGCTGCACAGGGATGGAGATGCTGCAAGGAAGGATGACGGCTTTGTGGCCAGCAGAGTGGGAAGCTTGCCTCCCTCACGCTTGCACCCTCCAGCACCCTCCAGCTGGATCCCTCTCTGTGGCAGAAACCTTGTCCCATCCTGAATCAGAAGCTTGAGGGTGCCAGGCTTGCTTTTTCCTCATCTTCTAGGGGCGTTCCCCAGTGATGCTTTCAGTCCAGCTACTGGGCACTGGAGGAAGCTGCCAGCTTTGCCTGGTACAGAACAGAGAAGGAACTCAACCTTCAAATACACAAACCCCTTGTGTTCTGCTGTGCAGTGTGCTGGCCTGCAGCTCATCTGGAGCTGTGGTAACCAGTGGGTTAGGATACATGAGGTGCTTTCATCTGACTAGCTCACAGGTTCGGTGTAGGGGAAGAAGTGTCAGCACGCAACCCAGTTATACAGTCCCAGTCCCCTGGGATTTGCTCATCCCACATTGATATTCCCATCCCTGCATCTTTGCTGCACTTGGGTGAGCAGGTTCACAGCTTCCAGTGTTGCAGTAGCCAGTGGGAAGTCTAATGAAAGTGAAGTGCAGATGGAAGTCTAAACCAGGCACAAACTGTAGATAGAGCATTTGCCAGAGGGAGGTCCTGTGCCTGCCATTGCTCCCTGACAGTGCTGCCTCAAGTCCTTACAACCACAAGAACACTTGTGCCACAGCAGAGAACACAGGTTCCAAAGTTGGCATGATCTTGCCCTACCCTTTATCTGAGTTGCTTAATAGCAATTTAAGGAAGGTGCAGCTAACAGTATTGGAAAACCTAGTCCAGCAGCGCAACTGAGAGCATTTATTCAACTGGCTCCTCTCTGTATGGATGAGCCAGGCCAGATAATTATAGTTTTGTGGGCCTTCAGATCTTTTGGAGATGAATCATTAGTGTGAACTCTGAAAGAGGGCACACTAGTCCAGCAGGGTTCACTGCTGGGTAGGTGGGTAACTCTGTGGGTTAGGATTTCAATCTTCTCGTTCAGCCAAACCCCAACTTTCTTGAAGTTAGTCATATAAAACTCCATCTGATTTCAACGAAAACGGCAGTTTCCCCACTGATTTTATTGGTATTTATTTGGGTGACAGCAGAGGTAAGGACCTAGAAGCATCATTAGTCAAGCTGCACAAGTTTCTAAAACTTAGAATAGTGGGAGGGTTACATCTTTCATGAATCAGCAGGAATTTCACACACTTCCAATAGCCTCAGGATAGCGGCAGTTTCTAAAGTAGCTAAGTAAATATGAGTGTGTCACAGCACTGTCAATTCACGATGCCAAAACATTACTTAGAAGCTATTGGATTGTGAGGGTTGTTCAAGGCTTTTGCTCTCATTTTCTGTGGCATGATCTAGTCCTTTTTCTGTGCAGCAGCACGATCCTGAAATATTCTCTCAAGTTTTAGCTTGTTTTTCGCTCATGTGTACCTTGTTTTAGCAGATTTCACAGCTGAGGGTGAGGGGAAGGAGGAAAGTGCTTTCTAGGTATCTCCTCTTATCACCTTTATTATCTTGAGTTTTCTCTGGGCTTTTTTTTTTTCTTTCCTGGGCAAATACCCAGAGGGTTTTTCAACTACTTGAGTGTTCCTAGGTGGTCTGAAGTCCCATGTTCTCAGCTATCGGAATATATAGAAACTTATCTACAGCTGAGCTTCTGCAAGACCTTGGGTGTGCTCTTGCACTTTTCAGGGCAGTTGTTCACCTTCTTTTTGCTTCCTAGCACCCCTCCATCCATAATGACCTGGTTGTTTATGAGGAGAGCAGAAGTTTGTATACAAGGAGAGAAGAAACTTTTATATATACACGTGTCTCTTGAATGCTATCAAGCTTCTACACTTCCCTGCAACATTTCCTTAGGTGGCATGACTGTACCCATGGCAGGTAACTCCCACAGGTTCAAAGCTATGCAAACCAAAATATGCACATCTCTGTAATTTTTTGTGGGTATGTCTCTGTGCTTCCCAGAGGAAGGAGGGTGAGGAGTGGGTGACAGGGGAGGTGGGTGGTGTGGTCATGCAGGTGTGTAGGCAGTGCATAGAGGGAAGCCACGTGTGGTCAAGTCAGGTGCATTGTAGTACACAGGACAAATATTTGCTATGTATTCAATTATACATGGTGGGAAAATGTGTTGATTTTAAAAACCACTGACCAAGTTTCATTCTCTAACTGAGCAGGGTGCCACAGTTTTGCAGTCTGGTTTTCTTTGTCTCAAATTGAGGGTAAAAGAAAGGGCAACCTTTGGGGAACAGATGTTCTTTTCTAGTCATATTTATTATTTATATCAGTTTGAAAAGAAAGAGAGCATTGGATTCTGGAGCCTCAGTTACACTACCAAAGACTGAGGTGTTTGGGTTGCTTTGTTTTGAGTTGTTTTTCAGAATTGACTAGAGGATGCATCCAGTTATTTCCTGACAGTGTCTAATTAATTTATTTTGTAAGGACCTTCTGAAAGTGAGTACTCATCCCTTTCTGAAAATTGGGGGTTTTGGAATGATCTGAAGCTAGATATTTACAAATTAAAGCCTCCAAATTTAGTAAGCACTTTGTGGGAAACACAGAGTCTTCCCTTATTTCCCCCTGTGCCTGACTCTAGTCATACGGTGTCCCCCACCCCTGCCCCCCAGAAATACAGTCCAAATTTCAAGAGAAACATTGGTCTCTTCTTTTATGAGATCTGTTGTTGAGATGCCTCTTGTATAATCCCATGAGTGAAAAGTAAGCAGTAGAGGAAGTGTGTTTGCTAGCTAGAATTAAAGAGAGCTTCTGACAAAAAATACGCTCCCTTACTAATAAGGAAACTGTTTTGAAGTTTGAAAATACACATTTTGGTCAGGATGCATTATTTAGAGGATTGATACTGTTTTGTTGCTCACAAACCACAACATGTGACCTCTGTTTCCAAATAGAGGTAATGCAGTCTTTTACAAAAACATCAGAAAGGTGAATTGGGAAAGTAAAATCTACAATTTTATTTATACTTAGAAATAAGTATCAAGCCAAGCAGCCTGGCCTTTGGCAGGGCTTTTTCACCAAGTCACATATGGAAGGCTGCCTTTCTTACTGCATGCAGTTGGTTTCCAGTGCACGTGCTTTCTCATCTCTCATCTTTTTCATTCTTTTACTTTATTCTGGTCTTAGCTGCCTAGATGTTTGGGGCCAGACTCCCTCTGGCTTTTACTGAGAGTGGGCTACTTCCAAAGCCTCCTGTCACTTGCAGCAGGACTTGAGCGGGATGCTGAACACCCACGTGTGCAAACTGAGCAGGTGTTCAAGTTGTTACTGAAACTTAGAGCGCACTAATTGCAAGCATTGTGGTGTAGCATTGAGTGTTATATGAGGTAATAGAGGCTTTTTCTGGTTTTCTAGGGCTACCCAGCCACCTCTGTGTGTGACACTTGGAAGCATTTGCACAAGCAGAACACTGACATATTTGGTCTGTAGCCTGAGCGGATGGATTTCCCCATCGCAGGATTGTCTTTAGGCCATTTGTAGGCTCACCTGTTCTTCATTTGCCATGAAATGTGCTCCTTAACGGGGTGAAGCCTTTGAAGCAAGAGAAGAACTGAATCTGGTTTTCATTTGGAAATTTTGGGACATCTAATGATGTGTGTTCAGAGCTTGCAAATCTACTTACAAGTCCCTGTTGACCTCATCAATGTAAGTGACCATACAGGGATAACAAATTAGTATTGTGGTAGTGTGTAACTGCTGAAAGTGCACTCAAAGTGTTCCCACCCATGAGCTGGTACCTCTTTGTACTGTATGGCTTAACAAGCACCTGAAAAGAAATCCCTTCTTTTGTCACCCATCTTACTTTTCCTGTGCTGCAGTCAATAAATGGATCATGGCAACCTCTTTTTGGAGTCGGGAAATGTTCTTACTGTAATTCAGCCTGTTTGGACCCTGAACCACAGGCAGCTGTGAGGGGCTTGTCATCCCACCATTCTGACAAGAAGCTCCTAGGACAAGAAGCTGCAGACAAAATGCTGATGCACCTTAGTTGGTGGAAGTTTTCTTCTTAGCTTCCAAGAGGCAACCTTTACTGCAATGCTTGTGAGGGTCAGTCCAGTGTGGTGACTATGCCACTTGCCTTTCTTGTCTCAGAGCAGTAAGTTGGCCCTGCTCATTCTGAGTCTGAAGCTGTTCGGTGTGTGACATTCTCCTCAGTCCTCTGCAACTTCAGGTACCCTCTAGTGGTGGTGCAGTTGACAGTGTTAGCACATCTAGTGCTGAAATGAAGGTTGCAAAAATTATTTGCTGGTGGAAGTAAGCGTGAGATCTGGATACAGGCTGTCTTCGTGAAGTGAAACAGTGTTTCTGAAAAATGCTGATTCATTGAAGCCAAAATGGAGACCAAGAGATGAATCCAGGCCCTGACTTATATCAAGAAGCAGAGGCACTGCACCCTTCATTGTGCACACCTCAGGAAAGTGCCTCTGTATTGTTGTGGATGGTGCTGGTTGTGTAGGGGTTTTTTTGTGGAAAAAAAACCCCAAACCCCTCTAAAAGTCTCGATACTGTTCGAAGGTGGTACAAAAGCATCTCTGAAATCATTAAAAGGTTTGTGTGATGGGCAGAAGAGAGTACTCCTCCAGATCTGCTGACAGATACTGCTATATTTCTTACTTGCAATTGTATTAGATTTATTTTCAAATAAAGTGGGGAAAGAAACCCAGTGCAAATCACTTACAAAGATCTTTGGCAGGTATCTTATCAGAATTGTGCTATTCCTATTTCACATGGCAAACCACATTATGATCATTAAGTTCTTTTAGCATGAATAAAATAGGCATCCAGTTATGTTTCTCGAGTCTATCGGGTTACATAGTTAAAGACATAATAATTTTTGTATCATCCTAAACTGCATTAATGCTAACAAACAAATAATGAACATTAACATCAAATAGTCAGAATTCCAGAATTAAGTTTGTTCAAGCATAGGTGTCATTTATTTGAAAGAAATAATTGAAATAATATTTACCCTGTTGTGAAAATGTCAAATAGATCTGCAGTTTACAAAAGTAAAATAAGCACCTTAATAGGGTACAGTGTTTAGAATGAAAACCTAAAAAGAATTCAGAAAGTTTTGCTTTGTTGAACTAGTTGCCTCTTTTGTTGGGTTTTGGGTTTTTTTTTTCCTCTCATGTGGAGTTTTTGCTGTGGCACTTGTTTCAATTCAAGCCAGGAAATATTTAGCAAGTTTAGATTTTGTTCTGGATGACAGTGCTAAAGCTTTAGGCAATGGAAGGACATCTTAGTAGATTTACTTACTCATTGTTCCAATTTGATCTGATATTTTGAATAATTTAAAAGAAAAAAAAGTGGGAGCTCTTACTTAAAATTATTTAAAGTCTTGTAGATTAATGATACTCTGACGATACTGTTTGGCTTTGGGTGGGGATTGGGGAAATAATGAATGAGACTAACGTGAATTTCTTAGTAATAAAAATCATAGGTTAGTTGAAATGCAAGTCTTGGGCTTCTTTGTGTAATTAAAAAAATGTGTCTTTTGTTATGTACAGTAAAGATTAAGGGCAGATAAGAGATTGAAAAGAGACTGTTGAGACGGAAGTTTTTGGGGGGTCACTGCATGTAAGACTAAGATTTGAACTGACACTGTTCTGGTTTTAAAACAACAGATCTGAAAACACGGTTGTTGTTCTTCATGCATTTGTAAGCCTTAAGAAGGAGTTTGGACATTCCATTTAGGGACAAAAGTCTGTCGCAGGGAGGAAGGAAAAAGAAAATCTTTGGAAGAGGTAGTGAGAGCGTGGGTGTCTCTGTGGTGCTCCCCTTCTAGCCCAGTCACATCACCCAGTATCTTGCCCCGAGCCTGAGCACGCAGTGCTACCAGCCATAGCTGAAAGTCAGTGTTGCCTCCACCTGCTCCAGCGAGGGTTTGCTTGGTGACCCTGTGGGTATGTACAGTAGGGAACGGGCTGGGGAGTTGGGCAAGACATCCATGCCTGGGCTTCTGGGTTTGCAGTGCCCGTGGGTGAGGTGTGGTCCTGTGTCTCCGCTACACGAAACTACAAGGTTCTTTCCAGGATTTATTTGTTTACACCCAAAACAGTAATCCCCATTTACAGTTGTTTAGACAATAGAGACATATGAAAAGAAAAGCTATAATGAAAATAAAAGCTATAATGAATGTACTGCTGCAGCAGTTATATCAGGGGGAAACNTGTTTTGCAGAGTTATGTTAGCTTTTAGAGCTGTCTTCCCTTTGAAGCTTTTAGTAGGTCTGCATGGGTGTGTAACCCTTCACCCTAGAACTCACTATTCATCTTAAGTAGGAAGCAGTTACTCTTTGTGGTTAGACAACTCCCAGATTAGACTTAAGGTAGCTGTCCACGGATTTGCAAAATGCTGCGTTGTTATTGTAGGAGTATCCTCCTGCATCGAATGACCTAGGAGACAATTCTCTCCAGTGAAATGTAAAAGTGTCTTCTGTGGTGATCAGTGCTCCAGCAACTACTGCTGCAAGTCGTTTTGCTTATGAGACCCTCCAGTCAGTTAAGAGTATTGATCTGTGTGCCAGCTTAGTCCTTCCCTAGCAAAGTAGGGAGAAGGAAATATTAAGTCTTAAATTTGAAACACTGATGCCCAGACAAATGACACGGGGTTTTACATACAATAAATTGCACACAAGTTGTCACTAGTTTATTTTACTTCAGTAAAATAAGTAAAATAAGTAGACTCAGATAAATATTTGCTGAGAGTGTCTCTCATTGGCAGAGTTGAGTTCACGTTATCTTACAGGATTGTAAATTACATCAAAAATCTTTTTACTTACTGCAATTCAAGATTTGTTTCCATGTATTTTGTTTTATCACTTAGTGATGACTTCTGCCTCTAGTTAACACCTTTGTGGGTTTGGTAGTTCAAAAGCTTCAAAGACTAAATGCAAAGTAAAAGAGATAAAAATCTTATAATCAGGAAATATATAGAAGGACAGGTTGTAACAGTCTTTTGACTTAGTCACACATCTTGCTTTTTGATACTAATTTATTATGTTTATGACAAGCAGTATTATACTAAGCAGAATATTTAACAAGAAAGACAACAGAATATAAGATACTGCAACACAGACAAGGTATCCCAGTGCTGTTGGAAGCTTAATATTTTTTTTTAACTGAACTATAAAACATTGTAGTCTGGTTTCTTTGTTTTAAGCAAACATTTCTATCAATCACAAGCATTTGGAAGGATATAAAATATTTAACAAAGTAGATGCAGTCAGCTTTATAAAAGTCTAGTACCAGTTTTCAAATGAGCTGCTTTGAGTTTATCAAACTGGTCAGTCTAGGAGGTACTACAGCTGTTGAAAATCTGGAGGGTTTTTCTGTTTCCCCATGCTATTTGCTGTCAGACTTGACACCAGTTGGGCAACTGATACATTCCCCACAATGTATTAAACACTAAACCTTTGCATTTCCCAAAGATTGCTGGATAGGAACGATCTGCTTTATTTACAGAGTTCAATTAAAACATAGGTCCTTATGAATGTCTTTTTTGTGAGTATTGCTGCAGCCAGGTTTTCTCTGCATTCTCCACGTCTCTCTGTGCTTCTCATGGGGAATGACTCAAATGCTTGTGAGACACAGGCACGTTTGCGTTTGAGTGTGACTCCAGCAGGAGAAGGTACGTCTTTGTATCAACCGTCGGCAGCTATACGAAGGAGACCAGGACTTGGAATGGCACACAGTGTTGTACTGTTATACCACAACCAAAGCAGTCAGAAATTGTGTTAGATCCTCCAGAAAGTCTAAAAAAGCACAAGGGTTTTTGTTATGCAGGATTTCTTCTGTCTTCTAGTTTCTTTGCCTTCAAGTGACCTTTTTTTTTTTTCCTGAAATCACGGGGACTTAAAAAGTACTTTAATTATTGTGATTAAGACTAAGATTTAATGCCACAGTAAGAAGCTGAAACGTGAAGGAAAAATGCCCAAGACTCAAATTCTGAGAGCTGGTGACACGCAGATTGATTAAAACATTGCATTTCTAGATTCAGAAAACCTCCAAAACCCAGAAAAGATCAGTTGGTTTGAGTGAAATGTTTGTGAGTAAGCTAGGAACCAAAGAGAAGAAAACACACTGAGTAATTTTTTCTTGCTCTGCACAGAGTAGAAACCCGTGTGCATTTAAGTTCAAAGCTTGCCTTGGAGCTGCTTTGCCTGCATCACACAGTTCTTTGCTGTCATTGGTATCACTTGTATTTGAGCATCTGAGTATTTTTCAGTACAGTGGTTTCAGATTTGCACTGTGCCGTGACACAGCGATCGTTCCTAACTGTAATTTGGTGATTACAGTTTCCTAGCTCTCCGTGTTAAAGCATTCCAGCTGCAATACACCTGCACCCCTGTCTTTTCCTACCATCTTTGCAGAGAGAAGTTCCTTCCTCCGCGGCCTCAGCTCCCAGTCAGAGGGACACAGAGCGCTTCCTCTTCCTAGCCGCATACTCCGCTGCCACAAAGTTGGATAAGGAGTGGCTCAAGGTATCGGAGTTGCTGCCGCCGCCGCTGCCGCTGGTCTTCACCCATGGGCACAGGCACTGGAGTATGGCTCTGTGGATGTACTTGTCAAAGCAGTAGTAAATGAAAGGGTTGGCACAGCTGTTGGCAAAAGCCAAAGGGCTGCTCAGATTCATGCCCACCTGGGCAGCCGTGTTGAGAACGCAGTCAGACTGCTTCAGGAGTCCCAAAAAGATGGCCATAAGCTTGAAAAGATTGTAGGGAACCCAGGAGATAACAAAAGCTGCCACTACGATGGAGACGACCTTGATGGACTTTCTCAGTTTCTTATCATGTTTCCCAGCTGTCTGATAATGCACACAGAGTCTCTTGGTGATGGAGCAGTAAAAGGTTAAGATACTCAACAGTGGGAAGAAGAAGGCCACAATTAAAAGCATCAGTGACGCAATCTGCTTGGCTTCAGTCATGACTTTGTCTGTGCAGTAAGTCTTCCCATATTCCTCCTTCAGTTCCCGGAACAAAAGGGTTGGTATCCCGAGGCAGCAGGATAATAACCAGATGCCGAAGCAGAGTCTTTTGGCACAGGATCTCGTTCTGACCTGTCTAGCGAGAGACTGATGCAGGATAGCAAGGTACCGGTCAGCGCTCATACAAGTGAGGAGGAGGATGCTGCAGTACATGTTGACTGAGATGACATAGGAACTAGCTTTACAGAGGAAAGAGCCTAACCTCCAGCTCCCATCCAACACCTCCTTGTCCACCCATAATGGCAGCGTGACGAGAAAGATGAAGTCAGATGCAGCGAGGTTAAGGACAAAGATGTCGATCAGCCTCCGGACCTGTTGCTTGAAGACCAAGGCTGCTATCAGGACGGAGTTGCTGGCAATGCCCACCAGGAATATAGTGGCATACAGGATAGGGAAAGAAACAGACATATATTGCAGTTGCTGATACTCGCAGATGTCGTAGTAGTAGTCGTAGCTGAAAGTGGCTGAAGTCACAGGTGAAAGCTGGGTGAGTTCCATTTCTGGCGAGGCTGTGCTCATCCTGACTCTGAAGAAGGCTCTGAGCTACCCCCTACCCTTCCCCTCAAGGTTGTCTTTAAAAACATGTTAGTGAGTTAGGGTGGAGGAGTGGGGGGGAGGGAGGAGGAGAAAAGTGGTTTTGTGGGGGTAATTTACATACTTTTAGCCAATCATGTAGGCAAAAGGCGAGCAATGGGAGTGTCTGATTAGTCAAGACCCTGTCTGCAGAATAAACGATTTTTTTAAAATCAGGTTTAATTTGACTCATCTTCTATTTTTGCATTTGCCTGTATAAGTGAACCATGCTTGGTGTTTGCTTTTATTTTGCAGTGGGGGAGAAGGTAGTTTCCAAGATACTTAAGAACTCTTAATATCTTTAGGACAGGATATTGTTAGCTTGCAGGGGTATGAGATTATACCAGCACAGGAGAAGTCAGAGAATGGTGAATTCAGGTCCCACATTCTTTGTCTTTACTCAAAATGTTTTGTATAATTTGCTTTGGAGAGCAAATTCAACTCTTCTGAGGCATGGAGTTCCTTTTTTTGTCTGTTTATGATCATTGATTTCTGTTGGGAGTAATTATTTCCCATGAAAATATTTAGGGAACAACGTTTAAAACTACCATCTCCATTCTGCCCCATACTTGGTTGTTCTCCATCAGTCCCAAGCTCTCCACTCCTCTGCCCTGCAGCCCCTCCCATTCCCCTAGCCCTGGGCTCCCCACACTCAGCTTTATGACTATATTAAAAACCTAGAGCACAGTTTTCCCATGTGTGATGTATTCTTCTGCAATTTGAAACTTGACTTGATGTTCCCATCCCTGCAGGGGCTTCCTTATCGGCCACAGTTCTGGTCTACCAGAGCAGTGGTTTTGTTCCTGCTTCTGGCTGTGCAGCCTGCGTGGCTCTTGAGCGCTCTTAGATGCAGCGCTTGCTTCTCTTAAAGAGCTTTGATTTCTTTTATCTTTCATTTGCAATGTCAATATCTTTCCAGCTCAGGTTTACCATACAGGTGGCCCTTCCAGCATTGCATAAATCGAATGAAAATTCTTACTTATTAAACTACTGAATCATTACAACTTTGCGTGCTGATCTGAAAGTTCTGCTACCAGTCTTCATTGTCCTTCCTCTCTGCTGCAGATAGTCATTTTCTCCTTCCCCTCCCTCCCACCTGTGTGTTCACAGACCAGGCAGATCTTCAGGACTCCCAAAGCTTTGAGAAAATCACTTACCAGAGCTAGCTTGAGCCCTGGGCAGATAGATCACATCTGTGTATGTCTCCACAGGCAAAAAGCAGCTCCAGATTGCACAGACAGCAAGTAGTCCCTCCAGCAGTCTGGATGCACTCAGACACGCTGCTGGCACTCAGGTTCCTGTGTGGAAGTTACCTACCTGGTAGACTTCTAGGCACCTGGAAAAGCAGCCAGCTGTTATTAAACAACTGGCTGCTGGATCGAGGAATATCATGTGTAGAGAAGCTAATGTCTAATAAGGAGCTAGCTAGCTATATACAACTGCCTTCCTATCAGTAGGGTATTAGTGGACACTAGCTGACTAATTTTATGGAATGTGTAAAGATTTAATTGTCTTGGAAAGTATAATTCAGCCATTAAAAACTCTGAAAAAAAATCACAGTGTATAAAATCACTCTGTATGAGATTACTGGTTTGCAAACAGTTGCAGACTGAAGGGTGAACACACAAGGAAGCACATGCTAAAATTAATCTTCTCACCATCTGAAGATTACAAAAAGTACACCCATTTCAGCTCTGTTCTCTTGAATTTGCTCTGTATTTCTTGAATGTTCTCAATAGACTCCTGAATGTCACTCTTTGTTGCAGTATTGCAGATGTGATACTTCTGTGTTTGGACAGAACATTTGCAGTGATAATATAAAACATCCTTGTGAATAAGGAAGTTGTCTGTAACTACCTGACTGAAGCAGGAGCAAGTGTAGCTGTCTGTAGTCTATAAGCCTTGTGGGGTTTTTGTGGTACCGATTCACATGTACAGCATCATGTAGGGTCTTACTCTTCCCAGAGCCCATTTCCCTGAGGTAGAGCCAAGCTCTCAGAAGTGCTCAGCACACAGAAATTCCCCTGTAACACTTCTGCACAGGTATTCCATAAAGCTTAGCACCTGACACACTAAGATCCAGGATATGCTGTGAGATGTTTGGTCACTGGCAGGACAGCCCTCCACATTCTCCCCCCAACTCCTAGATTTCCACAGCACTTTCCTCCTACAGGCTGCCCAGAGAGGTTGTGGAGTCTCCTCTGGAGACACTCAAGACCAGTCTGGATGCAGTTCCTGTGTGATCTAATCTAGATGATCCTGCTCAGGCAGGGGGGGTTGGACTGGATGGTCTTTCGAGGTCCATTCCAACTCCTGACATTCTGTGAAACTCTGTGAAACTCCTCCCAGACCTCTCCAGATAGGTGTAAACCCTTTTTGCTAAGAAAATTCTTTGCTGAAACAAGAGCTGCTGGCTTTGGATGCATGTTACTCCGTTTAGAGTACTCAAGTTGTCCACCCCTTGATGCAGCTCTGAAAAAATACAGCTGTTGGGTGCTGAGTAGTTCTAAACCCAAGAGTGAACCTTAAAGCTCTTGTAACCACATGCTCAAGGCATATCCTGTGATCACAGATGCCCATCAGCTTTGGAACGTGTGTTTCTCTGATGGTCCTTCCTTTCTCAGATGCACTCGTGAAGATTGTCGGCGGCAGCGCACCGCTCCGTACATCTTAGGAAGTGCTGAGGTTTTTCCAACAGGAGCAAGGAAGAAGAGGCCATGGTTTTGTTGGCACTTCTGGAATGCTTGTGATACATGTATTATGGTGGCTGCCTGATTCTGCAGCAGAATCAGAGATGCTCGGCAGAACGCTCTGTGCAGGAAGTGTGCAGGTTGTTTGTTTAGTTTGTTACACACGTACGTGCAGTGCCCCCACCCCCACCCCTTCCCCTCCCCCTCACAAATTTCTGCGATTGAAGCATTTCTGGGAGTAAGCTGTGTGTGTTTGGTTTTTGGTGGTTTTTTGTTTTCTTGGAGTTTTTTTACATTCTGTATCTTACTGGTCTTTTAAATGTGGTTTTATTCCAGCCTGTGCGTGTGCTTTTATATAAGCACAGGCATCTAGATAAAATAAGCTGTGTATCTGCAGTTTATTAATTATGATAAATTCTGAGAAGGAACAGAGGTTCATTTGGCTGTAAAAGAAAGTGTAGTAGTTTCTAAATGATTTTGCTTCAAAAACCTGTAAAGAATAGAGATTTGCAGTCATAATTTAAAAAAAAAGCCCAAGCAACCTCCCACCAAAATGGCCACAACTGCCCTGCAATGCTATAGCCTAGGTGAAGGCAGGCTCAGAAGTAACCAGATGAATGCTAACCAACAGAAGTTTCATCCCACAGAGAGGAGAGGGTAGAACTGACTGAGATAAAACTGTGGGTAAAATTCAGGTAAAATGCATCAAAAGAGGTTGACATAGTCTCATACCAAGAGCAGTGGTCTACAAAGCGGAAAGAAAATATTCTTTGTGCACTTAATGACATTTCTTTAAAATAGTTTCTTTCCTCTTTATCTCATCTGGTTTTAATTTTACTTGACAGAGAACATGATAAAAATGTTTGGACACAGCTGACTTAGCAGACATGGGTATCATTAAAACAAACCTGTGTGTTTCATCGTAAGTGGAAGAATAACATCGAGAAGGTCTTGTCCCTGTAAAATTCCACTTATGGTAGGGTTTTCTTAGCCTACCCTATAGTGTGCCACAGATGGAAAAATACCAGAGGCAGAAATAAAACCAGTGAGACAGTATAAAGAGATCTGAAGGGAATACATGGGATTTTCTGCTGCATTATGGCTGTGTGAAATGCTTGTAGATGGTGTCTAAACTGTAAAACCTGAAACTGCCCTTTTTATTATTACAGAAACAATATTTGTTGGGAGAGGCAATTATCTTGTAGTAAAGTAGCCCATATTGTTGGAAGAAGTGTGCAGACTTCTGAGCACCTTTTTCAGGTCAGAATCAATAATTGATGAAGCAAATTTGATATATAAAGAAGTTTTTTATCTCATCATCTGTCAGCTTAGTTTGGTACAGATAGTACTGTCTCCTCCAAATGTTTATGTGATTTCCTTTAGCAAGAGCTAAAATAACACAAAATTTTGATGGAGACTTTCTTTTGCAACATAGAGGGGTTTTGTTTGCTTGAGGGTTTTTTATTTTGTTTGCAGCACTGCTGTTGAACCCTCTTTCAACACCTGAAAACCTCAGTTAGAGGTATTTGTGTGTGGTCCAGGTCAGCTATCTAACAGGCTTTAGTCTCATAAAAATAAGGAATGGCTTTTAAGCAAGAGCCATCAGCATTATTCCCACTGTGCTTTCACGTGCAGACTCCCACACAGATGGTTTCTAAAGCAGTCTTTACTTTGGAAACCTTGCCAAGTGAACCTGCTCTGTAGCTAGACAGATCAACCAGTGGTTCTGTTGAGGCAAACTGTGAAGGTGTGCAAAGAAGACAAAAATGAAAAGAAAATAAAAAAGTAGATGTTAACAATTAATGACTACCTGTGTTCATTCATAGGGTTTTCTATATGGTTACTCTTAATATATGGAGGCGTATTTTTCCAGAGAAAAACCCCAAACCAAACGGGTGAAATCTGTGGAGAGTATTTGAAATTAAATAAATAAAATGAAAACACATCACAGAATCACAGAATGTTAGGAGGTGGAAGGGACCTCAGAAGATCATCTAGTCCAACCACCCTCCCTCTGGCTGTCCTCCAGCAGCTGCACACGTCATACTGATCAGGGCAGGTTATGAAGCAGAAGCGGACACTGCAGTCTTATTCAGCAGCGGAAGTAGCAATGGCTGCAGCATTTTGCAGAATCAGTTCTTATTCTTCGAGATTAGATCTTTTAAGAGAAAACCCTATAGACTTGCAAGTGTTAGGTAATTCACTGCAATTTACAGTAAATGATTCAGAATCTCATTATCCCCTGGCTTAGAATACAGAGGGGGTTTGTTGTGTTATGTGATGTTTTGTGATTTTTTTTTTTTTTGTGGTGGTTTGACTCTGGCTGGAGGCCAGATGCCCACCAGAGTCACTCTTTCACTCCCCTTTTCACCTGGACAGGTAAGAAAATATCTATTGAGAGGCTTCAGAGTCAAGATAAGGGCAGGGAGAGATCATTCTGCAATTAGCATCATGGGCAAAACTGACTCAGCACAGAAGAAAAGCAAGAAAACTCTAATTCATTACACTGCACTACACACACAGAGAAACCAGAGTCAGATAATGAGTAGTACAAATAGATCTTAAAACAGCCTCCTCACTTCTTTGCAGACTGAACTTTATTCATGATTTCTCTCCCTTCTCCCCCCAGGGATGGCATGGGGCAGAGGGGGGCAATGGAAGTTTCAGTCAGTCCCTCATCAGTTATTTTCCTTCTTGGGGGGGAACATTCCTCACACTCTTTCCCTGCGCCAGCATGGGGTCCCACCCATGGGAGGCAGTCCTCCATGAACTTCTTCAATGAGAATTCTCTTCCATGGGGCTTAATCTCTTAACCAACTGCCCCAGCGTGGTTAACTTCTGTGGGGTGCAGTCACAGGCTCATAGAATGTCTCTCAATCTCTCAGGCCTAGACAGATCCAGCCTGGTCCCCCCCAGAGTCACAAGCCTTGCCCCCAGCAAACCTGCCCTGGTGTGAGTCTCTCTCCACAGGCTGCAAATGCTTCCAGGGGCTTGTTCCAGTGAGGATCACAGCATCTTCTATATGTCTCCACCTGCTCCAGCAGGAGGTCTCTCCACAGGCTGCAGGTGGGGTCTCTAGTCCCTGTCATCTTCCATGGGCTCATGGGGGACCCCTGCTCCACGGTGGTCATCTCGACAGGCAGCAGGGGCATGGGGAGTCTTTCTCTCTGGCACCTGGGGCACCTCCTCCCTGCCTTCTTCACTGACCTTGGTGTCTGCAGAGTTTCTTACATCTCAGTCCCTTCTCTGGTGGCAAAAAGCAGCCACTTGTGTTTTATTTTCTCTTAAATAAGTTATCACAGAGGCCCTGTGACTGTCACTGATTGGCTCAGCCTTGGTCAGCAGCGGGTCTGGCCATGAGCCCAGCTGGTGTTTACTCTGTCGGGCCTTGGGAGAGCTTCTAGCTGCTTCTTGCAGAAGCCACCCCTGCAGCCCCCCTCTACACCAGAACCCTGTCACACAAAACCACATTTTTACTTTTAAAATCTACCTTCAGGTTTGGATAGTTTTTCTAGGCATACTGAAAACACTGTTACTGGTTGGGGTATTTTTTGTTGATTACTGCCGTTTCATGCATCTTGTGGTCTTGCAACTCCTTAGCTCTCTCCACTAAGCTGAATGGTCTGACCTTACGTGGTGCATTTTCACTGAGAGATGTTTTCAAATTGCTCAGTGATTTTCATTTCCCTTTTCAGGTTTCTATCAAAATGGTGAAATCAGACTTGTCAAAGCTTTCAGCAGCCACAGTAACTCTACATTTCGTGCAGCTTCATCCTTCTGATATCTCTATTTAGACATTTGAGGTTGCAAGGATGCTGGGGGTTTTTTTTGACCTTGGCACTATCTTAGCAGTTGATAACTCACCACGACTCCATCGTCCTTTCCATTTTGTGCTGCGCAGGATAAAATCTTTTGTCAGATAAGTATAGTCTCCACTCTGCTCTTGAATGAGTGAGCTCATCTGTGACCTTATTGAAATGCATGTTTGTTTGCCCCCGGCGGCTAAATTATCAGGTCACCCTGTACCAGTGCCCTCTCCAAGTCATTATTTACCCTTCCCTCAGGGCTCATGTCATCTGTGAAGTTTATTGGCGATACGCTGCTTTCTTCCAGGCCATTGATAAAGATGTTAAGTAGCATAAATCGCAGTCAGACCCAAATATACATCCTTGCGGAGAGTTAACATTATGTGAGGTGTTGGTGAGATGGTTCCATGGTTAGGAGTGGTGAGGCATATAGGCAGAGGTTTCTTAATAATTTTTTCTGATAATTTATTAAAATAAAAGAGTTTATTTGTCGCAGCAAGTCAGAGAAGTTTCCTAGATACTACCTTCACCATCCTGGCTTAATACCTTGCTGCAAAAGCGCTTCCTGGCTAGTCTGGGAGAGGAGTTGGATGGGGTCACTTCCCAGAAGTCCTGAGAGATGTGAAAACCTCAGGCACAATTCTGTTTTTTTCTGAGTATTTGTTTGTTAGTTTGAAGGTTGTTAAAATCAAAACTGGGTGTGGTGATGTCATGCTTCTAAGAGTCCTCTTGCAATGTGTGTGGGTGTGTGCACCAGGGGTGGGGTAAATGACCGACTTGGGGCATGGCACAGAGCCAGCGTTGGTGATTTTTGCAATTTTTACTAGATATTATTTTTCCTCACTCGGTGCTTTCCCAGGTCACCTTTTTTTACAAGCAGTCAATCTAACTGCCCACGAGGAGACCATGTATCAGAAATAAACGTTCTGTATAGTAAAGAAATCAAGGAATAAAGACACGAGTTCAGAAAAGAGCAGCTTTGCGAGGTCTTGTAAAAATCTCCTGGCAGTTGCAGCGGGCGCAGGACGTTGGGAACGGTGACTCCGGGATGCCAAACGCGCCCATGTGCAATTACGGTATGAATCAGCCCTGAGGTTTGAGATGAGCCGGGCCTGTGTCAGCAGCGCGACAGGCACCTTTGCTGACGCACCGGTGGCCGAAGGGGGAGGCGAGGTCGGTGTCACGGGCACCGCGGAGGCCGGTGGGCATCGGAAGGTGAAGGTAGGCCGCCCCCGGAGGTGGCGGAGGACTACACTTCCCAGCCGGCGTCGCGGCCGGGGCGGGGCGACACGGAGAACTACAGCTCCCAGGACGCGGCCGAGGCTGCCGCGGAAGAG
>VXBZ01012879.1:114229-142716 GCA_013399135.1 Heliornis fulica | reverse complement strand
GGTAGCTCTGCCGGGCGTTGTTCCCCTTCGTGGGGTCGCCTCCGAGAGGCCGGGCGGGCGGGGGGTGAAGCGCGTCGGCAGTCGTTTGGGCGACTGCGGCCGGTGCTTGGAGCGCGGCCCGCGTTAACCGAGCGGCTGCGGAGCTTGCGCGGGGCGAGGGCTCTGCGTACCGTCGCTTACCCGTGCGCGGGTTTGGGCCTGGCGGGGCACGGTGCTGTTGGCCTGAAGGCTTTGCACGTCGTTTATTACCCTCTTTTTAACAATTATTTATTTATTTTTTTCTCTTGACGAGCGATAGAGGGACTTTTCCGTGAAATAACTTGAGAGTGAAACGATGGTATCAACTATGTGGTTTGCTTTCTACTTTTAGATCGCTTTTTGTGAGCTGGCGGCAGTGAATAAACCGAATGAATGGAACAGTTAGGGCAGGTAGGGAGTCTGCGTTTCCCACTCTCCGCTTACCACCCATCGCGAGCGGCACCGTGTCTCTGAAGTGACCAGGAGTCGTGGCAGCTGTGTGGGTCGAAGGACTGTGAGGACCGCTCAAGGTTGGTGTTGGGTGGTGTTCTTTCCCAGTCCTCCGTGTTCGTGGGTATTGAAGAGCGAATCCTGTTCTGTAGCGTCAACAGTGCTTTTTCCCATGTTCACATCATCTTCTAGACCTTCCGCCTGTTCTGCTTTCCCAAAGAGTAGCCGGAGCACAAGGATGTTTTCTGAGAAAATGCTAGCAAATGCAGCCTTACTCTGTTGTGATGTCAGGTGGAAGGAATTCCTTAAATGTGGTGGTCCGCTGTTGGCTGAAGGGAGTGACCGCTGTAGCAGGACAAAAATGTATTTTTGTATTGCCTTCTGTCATGGTACAGTAACTTCTTGAAACGCTTATCTGTTCTCCAGTGTTTTGTTGTTTTTTTTTTCCAGAATGTTTGCTTTTGTGATGCTCTGTGGTTTTGCTTTTTAAACTCTACTGACTTCCCTTTTTTTTCCCTCTTCTACTAAGTGCATGCATCTAGTTATTCCTTTGAATGTCACTACTAGTTTGGCCTTTGCCTTCTTTTTATGAGCTGGAGCTTTGAAATTTTTACATTTTATTTATTTCAAGTGTGTATTGTAATACCCTGTGAAGATCTTCTGCCTGAGTGCCTGTTTACTACTCCTTTGTGTTGTCTTTAAAACAAACCTTTCATAAAAACAATGAAGGTTCTTGCTGTCAGCCTAAAAAGGCAAAGTATTTCCATTTATCAACCACCATTGTGGCTTTATAATTAATGTCATCTTTGGTAGTGGCAGTGTTACCTTTTGATAAATAACTTTATTTTAAGGTGCCTTCTACTTACCTCTTGCAAAGTGTGGTGTAGTCTCGTAAACAGTGCAGTGTCTTCCTGGTCTTCTTGGTAACTATGTCTCATTCACTGTGCTTACTGCTCCTATTGAGCTCTGCCTGGGGCTGGAAGGTTGGCATTCCCTTTAGCAGAGGAAAGGACACTTCATTTAAGTGGGTGTATGGCTGCTGTAAACAAAGATACATTGGACATACATGGTGAATGGGCAGAGTGGCTGTGTCAGGAAGACATTCTACTTCAGAGTTTGCCGAAAGTGTTGTAGAGAATTTCATCTCTTTTGTAAGCACTTGAAGTCTTAGGCAGAAGCATTGAGGGGACCTTTTTTTATAAAGGATGTGTGCTCTTGCCTTGGCACTGTTGTGCCCATATTGAAAATTCATATGTGTTCTTTCTGCGACAAATGCTACACAAAGCCACCCACTAGATTTTGAGGACTATAGCCACCTCAGCTGCTTTCTGCCTGTCCCAGGAGCTGTGCATTACAAGGCTTGAATGTCAGTAGATAGCCATGAGTCTTTTACCAAGTGGGTAATGAACACTGGACAGAGGTTTAATTTACAGTTTGATTTTTAACCTTTCATTTTGCTTGTGAACTGCTCGTGGTTGCCAGCTGACATCACCTCTGCCAAGTCCACAGTTTGCCAACAGGGAGCTGGTCAGAAGTGTGTTTTAATGTTCCCAGCACCAGTGTTCAGCACTTTGCAGCAGAGTTGTTGTATTTGAAAGTAAGACTATTTTAAGCCATTCACTTTGTATCTGTGTTTTAAGTACAGTTGATAGGATGTTGTTATTGCAAAGCATTTACCTTAAAGAGCAGTAGCAGCAGTCTGGTGGCCTGGTAATGTCCTGCTCATGTTCTTATTTGCCCGACACTACTCTTGAGGATAGAGCTTGTAGTTTCTTGCAATTTATTCCTTCAGAGAAAGAACTTTATAGAGAGAGGAGTCAGTTGCAGAGGGTTCCTCTTGCAGTGAATGTGACTGCAGTAGAGTGGAAAATCCAGACCAGCCTGCTCAGCAGCCTGTTCTGCTGCTTGCCCTGAGAGTGGATTCCCAGAGGATCTGCTCTGAGCTCTGCTGGGCAGGAGTCTGGCAGCCAAGCTTTGGCCCTGGAGATGCTGCTCACCCTGTCTGTTTTGTAAGAAGCTTGTGAAGGGGAGGGGATTCCTCAGCAGGCTTCAGTGGGGATGAATGGTGAGGTCAGACCTGTACAGCAACTTGCTTTTCTTATTCTACTCAACAAATCTTCCATGTAGTTTGAACTAGATGCTAGGACCTCAAAGGAGAGTAACTGAGAGTTAAACACTGCACAGAGTATTTGCTTTTAAATCTGGATTTGACTCTGTGTCTTCTAGATAATTAAGGCCAGATTACGATGTTTTCTCCCTCTCATGTTTGTCCTGGTTTATAAGAGTTCACAGCCTGTGGATTATTATTTAAGTACAGTTATGGTATGCACACTTTGCAGTATTTTAAATGGGTTCAGCTTGTTGGCTCACCAAAAATCAGTTCTATTCTCAGGCGTTGCTAAGGATGCATATAAATGGGACACACTCTCTGTAATATCCTTCCTTGAATATGGAAATTGAGCATAGGGAATGATGCAGGCATGCTGTATCTCTCCTGCTCAGCCCTGATAGCCACTTTTGGCCAAAGAGAGGAGCAGATGGGAGGGAAGAGAAATAAGAATAGCATTGTTACCATCAAGTACCGCTGCTGTTGAAACACCTTGCTTTAATTTGCACCTTGTTTCAGAATTTCTTATTGGCAGAAATTACTTGAGTGCTCATGTTTTCTCCTTGTGAATGTTGTATTTTAAAGCCTCTGCTGTTTCCAGTTGCAATTGATTCAGTAGCAAAGAAGCTAAACCAAAATATTTTGATCAAGGTACGTGGGAGAAGGGAGTTAGAACAAGCAATAGACAAGAGCTGATTAGATAGTAGCTCGTGTAACCAGACTATCTCAAGCTTCTGAGTTAACTTCAGTCGACTTTTTTTTTTCTTTTTGGCAAGTGCATCTAGCCTGATTCATCATAATCCATAAAATGAATCAAACACTGGAAACCCATCAGCATGGTGGGCACCTGACAGTCCTCTGATGAATTGCACTAGCTGCAGAGCATTCCACGTACGAGCAGTCGATTGCTTTAGAGTCACAGTATTGTTGTAGACCTGTGTGGGATCTGTATTTTCACATGTCTCCTTTGACCCTGCATTCACATGGTTTGTGAGCACAATGCTGCAAAGGAGGGCATATGTGACCCCTAAATACAGGGAGCCAGAGCAAAGCCCTCACGCCAGCACCTGAAGGCCTTTCAGTTTTGGGAGCTTTTGTCATCATGTTCCCATGGAGCGCAATGCACGCACCCCCAGCCCCCACATTCTTCAGAGACACTGCTGTTACCTGTTATGGCATCATTGCAACATTTGCCATCATTTCCAAATTTGTCTTTCAGCACTTTCTTTGTGTGCTGTCTCTAGTGCTTCCTTAAAGGAATTCCTGCATCTTGACATAGTTGCCCTTTGTGAGCAGCCTGGATTTTTTGGCACGCTTGTGGTTCTCATCTTTGCTGTAAACACAAGCTGTGAAAGCCCTATGGGATGGCAGGCTAAAAATAACTTCTACCCTTTGATAATCTCTTAAGGAAAGATAAGTCTCCTGCCTGGGTGCTGTGGGTGGATTCTCTGTGGTTCCCTATGACCAGGATCACAAATGGCAGTGATCTGTGCCATCTCCTTTGGGGACAGAGATGCTGTTGCTGTGTCAGCTGCTGTCTTGGAGAGAGCAGCTAGTGCAGCATGGTGTGGAGAAGGGTGTATCTGTGTCTTGAACTCGGCGATCCAGCAGATGCTGACTAGTACTGTAGACTAGTACTCACTTGTTCCTTTGATTCCAGCATGATGGAGAAGGAAGATCTCCCTCCTTTTTAGGGAGGTCCCAGGGTCCACAATGGAATAAAGATACTACCAGGGGGGCATTGCATTAGAGAAAAACCATCATGAGTTTGGCACTGCTAGGATAACTTTGTGTTTGCTGTCAGAGGAATTACTCACTTGTCCCTCTCTTCCCTTACAGCAGCAAGGGCGCAATGATGGATAACCGCTTCGCTACAGCGCTAGTAATTGCCTGTGTTCTCAGCCTCATCTCCACCATCTATATGGCAGCTTCCATTGGTACTGACTTTTGGTACGAATACCACACCCTGTCCCCAGCTGAGAACGTTAGTGAAGCTGGTAGGAGCATCTGGGAGGAATTTGTCAGTGAAGAGGCGGATGAGAAGACCTACACAGATGCGCTCTTCCGGTGCAATGGCACGGTTGGATTGTGGCGGAGGTGTATCACTGTGCCCAAAAACTCTCACTGGTACAGCCCACCAGGTATCTGCAGAGCCTTTAACACTTCCCTAGTTTGCTTGGGTGGTATTTGCTAAGTTGCTTGCATCATAGTCATGCCACTCTGTTCCTCCAGAAGGTGTTTGTTGGGTTTTATTTTTTAAGACAGTCTAAATTTTGAAAGAAGCAAAAGGAAAAAATGGTCTGTAGCTGTCAGTGTTACAGACTCTGGATACACACATTACTTGATCTAAATTTACTTTAGTGTAACTTGATTTTTTTTTGCATCTGCTCTCCATCTGGGGACAGTTACAGTTGCTCTGCCAGTCACTGTCTTTTTAGGGGGGTCCTGGGGTCTGGGGTGGAATAAAGATGCTTCTTTGTCAGGGAAGTACTCGCTTCTTTTAGCTGGTCATTAATTTTGCTTGCATGTCACAAATGTCCCACTGTTGCATCAGTACATTTTGGACTCTTTGTACTGTGGTGCTAGATAAAGAATGAAATGTTTGTACTATTTTTCACAAAGGTTATTTTGGAAGACACTTAAACCAATTCTGCTCAGTAGTATTCTCAAAGCAAAATCTGACTGAGGTGTAAAAGGGGAGAAGTTTAGTGTAAAGTAGTAAATGTTTTTCTCTTCTTTAAAGAGTTCTTTCCCATTTTTCAGTGAGGTGTTTAGTATGATACCACATTTGGCATATAGAGATAAGCACAGCTGAGTTAAGGGGCTTTGGCTACAAGAATATGTTTCAACACAGTTGAGCATAGTATGCTACATTTGTTTCCCAGTCTGTCAAACATGGCACATGTGGCATATCCACATGGCTCTGTGGGTAACTCAGGTAAACTTGGAAGATTCTGCATGTTTGAATGATGTCCTTATTTTAGTAACTACATTATGCTAATTACATTATGATAAGGCATCATACAAATCTGTTTGGAGAGGTATTTTTTTTTCTCTAAAATAGGACTGCTAGGAGCTTTCCTGCTTAAATGATTGGGAAAGGAGGAGTTGAAGGGGAGGGCATGTGGGAGGAAGACACACAATGGTATCTGTTGTTTTGGTTTGTTGTTTGGTTCTTTTTCCCCAGAAACTGATATGACTACAAACTGCATCAGTTTTTCCCTTTCTGACCAGTTTATTGAGAAGTACATAGAGCCTGGAAATCACAATAGCGGCACGGATTTGAATCGGACTTGTAAGTGTGTTTCACTTCTGGCTGTATGGTTTAAAATTTTAAAAATTTTAAGTATGGTTTAAAAATTAAAAAAAAATGCTTCTTCTATACATTCATTAGTGAAGAAAGCATTTTCTTGCTCTGTATTTGTTTATTTGCACAGCACAGACGGTAGGTCAGAGTTTAAAAGGAAAATGTGATTGTGTTAGCAAAAGGGTCGCCCATGAATGCAAGGGCAGAATTTGAGAGTTAGCAAATGGAGGTCTTACTTCTTCAGTGGAGGTTTTGATCCTTTTAAGCTGTGAATGTAAAATGTCTGATAAAGCAGAAGAAGCATGAGTAGAAGGAAGTATAAGATGGTGGGAGAAGACCAGTCTCTAGCACGTCTTCAAAAACGTGTGTGTTTCTTTCACATGCAGATCTCTGGCGATTGCAGTTTCTCCTGCCCTTTGTCAGCCTGGGCCTCATGTGCTTTGGGGCTTTGATTGGGCTCTGTGCTTGTGCCTGTCGCAGCCTTTACCCAGCCATTGCCACCGGAGTCCTCCATTTCCTAGCAGGTAAGTCTCCTGCCATCCTCCTCCAGAAGCTCATAGCGACAGCTAGAACACATCAACAGCGAGCTCATTGTGTTTTACTGCTCCCCTCCCCAGGGCTTTGTACGCTGGGCCTGGTTGGCTGCTATGTAGCTGGGATTGAGCTGCTCCACAAGAAGCTGCCACTGCCCGATGATGTGAGGGGTGAATTCGGCTGGTCCTTCTGCCTAGCCTGTGTCTCGGCACCTTTGCAGTTCATGGCGGCTGCTCTCTTCATCTGGGCCGCTCGCACCAACAGGAAGGAGTTCACGCTCTTGAAAGCGTACCGAGTAGCATAAGCACTGCTACTGAAGTGTTGGGTTTCCATGTTCTAGCCTCTTCTCCCCTCAGCCCTTACTGGTTTGGGATTTTTTTTTTGCTTTTAGTCAGAATTTCACCCTGCGCTGCGTGCTTCTTGCCAGTTGAGACGGTTTAGCCTGCGGGCTCTGAAGACAAAGACCTCTGGGCTAAATGACCAAACTGTGCCAGAAGTCTGCAGGTTTTGATCAGGTTTTTTTAATTGTTGTTAGGGTTTTTTTTAAGACTTTAATATTTTTTAAGCTTCACTTGGTTGTTGAATACCTCCTTGGTTAGGTGTACGTGCCCCTTCCTAATTTTATTACCCTGTCAGCCTCGAGGAAATAGGAGCGGCGGTGGGGTGGGGTGGAAGAGAGATAGGAAAAGATCCAAGAGTGAGGATCTCAGTGCACAAATAATAAATAATGGGGAGCTGTCTGCTGTGTAACACAAGCACATGCAGATTGCACCCAGGATACATGGGGAAACTCAGAAACCTCTGTAATGGAAATACTGTAGTTGAGTCAGTCTCATAGCTTCACCTGGGGACTCTCACTCCTTTGCTACCACCAGCACTGACGCAGCCGGCTGCGTGAGCGGCCGTGCGTGCACCAGCCTGAGGGCAGACCCTGTGCTCACCTTTGAGGAGTGGGATAGGTAGTCCCATGTGTGGAGCTTTGTGCTGCTCTAGCTACAGTCTAGGTTTGGTATCTGCACTACATCTGACTGTGCACTCCACAGGTTAACATGTGGTGCTTTTGCTTGCTGTGAAATACATCTTTCCCCTCTCTTTTGTTGTCAGTGACCCTTCACAATTTTAATTTGGTTTTAATTTGGTTTAGTGTATGTGTGTATATGTACATATTATGTACTTACTTTTTTTTAAAGCTCACCTATTTATCCTACATAGCACACAACAGGGTTTTTTTTAAAAGGTGCTGCTCTTCTCCCATCTTGCCCCAAACCTATTGTTTAAATGAAATAATAATAATAATTATTAATAATAAAAAACCCTGAGAAATTTTCAGCGTTGCATGAGTCTAATGGGAATATGAGAGAATGGTCTGAAATTAATTCTACTGGGGGAAAGACAAGCCAATGTCTGGATTGTTCTTTGTTTCCAGGGAAATGTCACCAGAAGCAAAGATGTTTGGTTAGGGTGAGGTTTTTATTAAATTCTTGGGCTCCTGCTAACTTTACATGTTCTCATGCTCATCACTGGCAGGGGTGGCAGAGGGAGAAAGGGCACAACACCCCATAATTTCTAATTATTTTTCCAAATTCTGCTTATATTTATTCTAAATCACTAGAACTCTCCCCAGACTGGGTGGCATATCTTAGTTAAACAACCTTTCAAGCCTAAATTCTTCAATTCTGAGGCCTTAACTCTCTTCTTTACTCTGTGCTTAACCATATTTGGTTTGCATGGCAAGGTATTAGTAGCATAGGGGCTGGAGGGGTGGGAGGGGTGCTTCTGTGAGAAGCTGCTCGAAGCTTCCCTTGTGTCTGACAGATCCAGTGTCGTCTGGCTCCAAGATGGACTTGCTGGCCAAGTTCTGATCCCATCAGTGATAGTGGTAGTGCCTCCAGGATAAGTTATTTAAGGGGGTAAAAAATCCTAAACCACACAATTGCAGCTGGAGAGAGGAGTGGGAATATGTGAGAAGAACAACTCTGCAGACACCCAGGTCAGTGCAGAAAGAGAGGGAGGAGGTGCCTCTGGTGCCAGAGCAGAGATTCCCCTGTGGCCTGTGGGGAAGACAATGTTGAGGTAAGCTAGCCCCCTGCAGCCTATGAAGGTTGATGGTGGAGCAGATATCCACCTGCAGCCCATGGAGGACCCAAAAGTGGAGCAGGTGGATGCATCTTCAGGAGGCTGTGACCTGGTGGGACCCACAGCCTGTGGACAGAGGAGCCCAGGTTGGAGCAGGTTTGCTGGCAGGACTTGTGACCCCATGGAAGGAACCCACGCTGGGGCAGTCTGAAGAACTGCAGCCTGTGAAAAGGACTCATATTGGAGAAGTTGATGGAAGATTGTCTCCTGTGTGAGGAACTCCACACTGGAGCAGAAGTGTGAGGAGTCCTTCCCCTGCGGAGGAAGGAGTGGCAGAGAGTGATGAACTGACCAAAACCCCAATTCCACATTCCCCTGTTGCTGCAGAGGTAGAGAAATTGGGAGTGAAGCTAAGCCCAGGAATAAGGGAGGGGAGAGTGGAAGGTGTGTTTAAGACTGGTTTTATTTCTCATTACCACTCTGATGTGATTTGTAATAAATTAATTTTCCTGAGTTGAGTCTGTTTTCCCCATGATGGTAATTGCTGGATGATCTTTCCCTGTCCTGTCAACCCACAAGCCTTTCAGTATATTTTTCCTCTGCTGCCCAGCTGAGAAGGGGAGAGATAAGGTAACTTCAATGGGCACCTAGCCTTCAGCCACAGTCAACCCACCACATCAATAAAAGAAGTATGTCTTGGAGGAAATAAACCCTGATGAAATGGGTAAGTGTGTTGGCAGGGATTCTGTGATACTGTTGAAGACTGATAGAGAAATAGTTGTTCATTTTTTTCTCTCATGGCCGTGTTCTTGGTTTGTTTGTGGTGGTTCTTGTTTGGTTTTGTTTTTTGTTTTCTTTCTTTCTTTCAGTAGGTGCTTCTACCCAGGCTGTATTTTCTGGGTCAGCAAATGACCCTGTTCATGAGCTATCTGAAAATCAGGGATATCTGCTAGTATTGTTTGGGGATTTTTAATTTTTTTTTTAATTATTATTGTGTGTGTGATAAGAATCGACCTACTTCTTATCATCTTTGGAATCTTTACAGAACAAGGATGCTGTTGAAGAGCAGCTGTGGGCTGTTCAAGATAATCCTCTTCCTCCCGTGGTTGAGTAATTTTCCACCTTTTTATCCTAAACCATCTGTTTTCCCTCCCTACAATCGCTGGGCCTATTCTAACCCCATCAGAAGGGATGTAGTATTTTCCTGCAGTGTCTGAAAGCAAATCAAAATTTGGGCTGTTGCTGCTACTTACTGGTACAGCACTTCCCCCTCCACCCACCCCAGTCATTAGCTACCCCTGACTTGGGTAAGGCCTGACTGCCCAGGCAGTGTGGTTCCTCGTTCATCAGACACTAGTGTGTACAATCCTCAGCTCATCGAGAGGACTGGGAGGTGTGAATCCTCACTCTGAGAGCAAACATTGCTGGTTATTTCATCTAGTACAGTTTGGGCTGTGCCATCTTTTCCATGTTTCAGGAACTGGCAGAATAGTCTTGTCTGTCTCGGATGAACGCTACTGACTTTCTCTGCTGCCAGTGAAGAAAACCGGCATTAATTGGTCCTTGATGTGCACCAGTTAACTAAAATAAGGGTCACCTTTCAGGGTGGGTTGTTTTTTTCCTTTGCTGTTGTGTGAAGATTTCTCCATTGGAGTGGATTTCGGCAAGAGGCAGATTTCCTACAGAGAAAGGGCTCCCGCTTGTCTGGGGTGATGGATCTGTGTGTAGCCACCTTGCTGGTTTGTGTTCCTCAGTATGAGATGTTTCCTGATTCTGGTTCAGTGTTGGAGGTAGGGATGAGGCAGATACAGTGAGATCAAAAGAGATTGGGAAAAAAGGGATGTCTGTGTGCACTCAGGGGCAGTGGCACCCATCTCTTGTACGACTGCCTGTGCCAGTGAAGGTACAGAGAAGGCATAGTGGAGGAAAAGGAGAAACAGAAGAGGAGGAGGAATCCTGTCACACTGTGAGAACCAAGGATTCTTGACACTGTGTTGTGGAAACAAGCTCCTGGGACATCAGCATGAACTCCCCATGTGCACAGAGAAGGCGAGCTGCTGTTCCTCCACCACCACCACCTTCTTCCTCCCCACCCATGGCATCATCGCAGTGGTGGCATAAGCAAGTGGGTAAACCTTACCCCTGTGCTTAAAAGAAGCCCCTGAAGGTTCTGTCCCTTCAAACCAATGTGTGAAAACTGTGGGTTTTTTTCCTTCAGACCTTCCCCTATGATAGTGTTTCTTCTTCACAGGGTTGGGCTTACTTTCCTGCCGTGCTGTGAAACCACTAGGGAAAGCATGGTTAGCAGGAAGCTGCACAGAGCAAGGAAGAGCTTAGTCTAGGTATCAGCTTCTTCTGCCTCCCTCAAAGTGACATTTTCCCTGTCCTCTCATGCTGCCCCAAACAAGTCTGTGGCGGGGCTGGTCAGTAAATCTGCAAGGACAGGTTTTATTATAGTGGCTGTAAGGGCAGCTCCCACTGGTATTCTGAATACTTGCTGAAAACAGAATAGTCAATCCTATTTCCTTAATTTAATTAAAAAAATACATATTTTGAGGACATGCAAAATTCCCTTGTTACACAAGTTTGTAAGAATTGGGGGACAGTTTACCACCTAAGAAAGGAGTAGTATGTTGTACAAGTGATAGTGGAGTCTTAGGTGACCCCAGAGGCCCTTTCTAATCTGATTTTGTGCTAGAAACTGGGTGGTCTCATTTTCCCTCTGGGTTGTGCTGGCCAGGTGGTCCTTGCAAGGTCTTTTGCAGTCTTTTTGCCGTGGGGTTAATGCTTCATCTCCCCTCATCTAAAATGCACTGGTGTGTGGTTTGAGAAAGGTGTTTGGACTGGGCTGGTTTAATTTACTTTTGTTCTTTGTCACTTAACGGTTGGCACCAAGTTGGGCAGCAGCTCACCATCTCCTTTGCAGTGCTGTCTCAGGGGTGTGGTTCGAGGTGATGACTTCTGGAAAGCTCTTTCCTGCTCGCTAGCAGCATTGTGTGAGCTCAGCCAGCACTTGCTGTTCAAAGAGAAAATGTGAAATGTCAGCAGCTTGTCATCGGCCTATCTCAGGCTGATTGTCCACCTCTATCTGTCTGTGTTTCCTGCTTGAGTAGATTGTTTATCTCAGCAGAGAGAGAGAGTAACATCTTGAACCTGCTTCCCTCCACCATGCCCTAAATAGCTATAGTTCTATGCTGTAGTGTGTCTTTATAACCTGGTTTCTAATAGGATCAAAGGTTTGTGTGTTTACTCCTAAGTTTGTTTTTACCATAGAACATTCCTGCCCTATGTTTTTAAACTACAAGTTTCAAAACTACAGGGACTAAAGTGAAGCCTTTGTTCAAGTTACGGTTCAGATGCTGGATGGTTGAAGAACAGGTAGCCTGTAACTAGAAGACTGTGTGGATACCTGTATATGATAATAACAGCCATATGCAAAATTCATAGAATC
Source organism: Heliornis fulica (assembly GCA_013399135.1). Classification (NCBI taxonomy): domain Eukaryota; kingdom Metazoa; phylum Chordata; class Aves; order Gruiformes; family Heliornithidae; genus Heliornis; species Heliornis fulica. Next base: position 130,773 of record VXBZ01012879.1, on the reverse strand, counting down.
ATAGAATCATAGAATGATTAGGGTTAGAAGCGACTCCCAGAGGTCATCTAGTCCAACCCCCTGCAAGAAGCAGGGACACCCCCAACTAGATCAGGTTGCTCAGGGCCTCATCCAACCTGGCCTTGAACGTCTCCAGGGATGGGGCATCCACCTCCTCTCTGGGCACCCTGTTCCAGTGCTCCACCACTCTCACAGGAAAGAACTTTTTTCTAATATCCAATCTAAATCTCCCTTGCTCTATTTTGAAACCATTACCCCTTGTCCTGTCACAACAGGCCCTACTGGACAGCCTCTCCCCATCTTTCTTGTAGGCCCCCTTGAGGTACTGGCAGAGCGCTAGAAGGTCTCCCCAGAGCCTCCTCTTCTCCAGGCTGAACAGCCCCACCCCTCTCAGCCTGTCCTTTTAAATTCCACTTAAAGAGCACCTCTCTGTCTGCCAGTGCACACCAAGCCTTTATATGAACCACAACCATTGAAAAAAATCTGACAGCGATAATATATTCTTCCACTCCACTCCAGTCTCTCATCTTCCCTTATAAAATTACTACTTTTAAAAACAACTGTGGGGACAGTTGTACTTATTGATCAGGTTAAAACAAAGAGATGACAGATGTCTCTGCGCTCTCTGTTTTCTGTGTACAGACAAAAGGGTGAAGGGGATGATAATTGATGTTTGCAGAGGATCCAAGCATCTATGTAGCCTTGGGCTTTCTGAGCTGAAGACTGAATGTTTTCAAGAACACTACAGCCATTTGTTTAACAAAAATTAATTACTACTTAATCAGATCCCTCCTAAAAGAAAAAGTCAGTGATTTCTAGTAGCTTTGTTTCTAGCTTTCTTAAGTCTTTCATCTCCTTTGAAAGTCTTTTAGACTTACGTGGTTTTAGATCATTATCTCTTTTAGATTGATGTTTGCAAAGAAGATAATGTGCTGCTGTATTTTACATCGCTGTCAGAAGAGGAATCCTTTACATACACAACACTTTAATGGACCTGCCTGTTACATCTGTAATTTGGGCTGGCTCTTAATAGAAGTGCTTTTATTATTTTTTTTTAATTTGCAATACCTGTTAAAAATAAGATTGATCAAAACATCTTTAATAGCCTTTAAAAAAATCTACATGATGAGGGAGTGTTTCCAGAGCATGTCATTATCAAGGACTCCCTCTATGCCATGTTATGTCCTAGCATGTGTCTGGACCTTCACAATCGGTCTCTTTCCATTCACCTTCCGCAGCTGAATGCACCTGAGTATATTTTGCAGCTTGCTTGAGCCATGGCTGAGAACCATTCCCCACTGTAATTTCATTTGTTGTCATCCTCATTATAAAAGGGTTACATGACAATGCCCCTGTTGTTAGATGATGGAAGGGTCCTGTGAAGAAGCAGCATGGGGTTTCTTTGTGGAAGGTTTGGTGGCTCTCTGCCTGGAGGAACCAAGACAGACCTTTCTCAACTGAGTGAGTGTAGCTGTTCACCAGTACCCCATTGTTTTTCTCCATACCCATAAGCTCAGTGCTGGACCTATACATGCTATACATGTCAGTATCAGGCATCTTTTGCACTGAGGTGAGCATGATGAAAGCTTTTCTCAGTAGTGTCCATCTGTGATGTGCCATGAGTATACCCTTGGGCTAAGCTGCTGAATCAGGTCTGCGCCAAGTGATGGGATTTTTTCCTACTTCAGAGGTCAAGTACAGCTTGGACCTTTAGCCAATTCAATTCTTTGGGAGATTACTCTCCAGAGTCTGGTAGCTGACTCTGGTGACTAAATGACTGTGGCAATATCTTTTTTATATAAATTGGTTTCTGTGTAAACTCACTGAAAAACATGACTCGTTATCAGAGGATTATGACTGGACAAATGCATGTAAAGAGCATCAAAGCTGTGACCATCGTGTTTACATCATGACCATGGTGTTTACAGCACTGCTGATTTAATCATCAATTGACTCTACCATTTAGCCACCAGACTTAATGTGGAGTGCTGGCTGGTTCAGACCAGAGGAGTGCTGGAGTGGCAGTGAGGAGCAGGTGCCAAACTTTCTGGGATGTCTCAGCTCTGCCAAAGCCTTCCTGCCTCCTGGAGATACCTACAGCAGATGCTGGAGAACTGGTTCCACCACCTCCCCAAAGTCTCCATGGGTCTCAGCCCTGCACCATACCGTGCTCCCTTACCACTGCTGATTCCCTGATTTGAACAAACGACTTTGTGTGGGTGATACTGCGGTCCCTGCAACCCTCCTTAAATGGCTTTGGTTGAGAAAAGGGCGGGGTTGGTTTTCACCAGAAACAAGCTCGGCTCTTTTGAGGCTTTCTGGGGCTGTTGCTGTAGGTTCTTTTGCAAACAGCTCCCTTTTGTCTTGCTCTCAAACAAGCGATTTAACTAGCTGGTTTTGATTTGCATTTTGATGTTTGCTTCCACACAAAGCAGCAGCAGCAGTATGAAACCACAGCATCTGCCCAGCGCTAGAGCTGCTTGGGTTCTGTAAAGGTCTTTGAGTTCTGGGAAGTGGTGAACAGCCAGCAAACCATGAGGAGGGACATCATGAATGGTGTCAGTAGCAGGGTGCTGCTGGCAGAGCTGCCCCAGCCTCCCTGTGCAGGACTGGGAGGTGAGGCAGGACGAGGTGGTGAACAGGGCACAGGCTGTGGTGGGAAAAGAGCAGTCCCTGAGAGTGTGTCACAGGTTCTGGAGCAGCTGCTCCTGCTGGAGCCACTGCAGACCTGTCTGGGAATAGCACTTGGACAACCATATCAACCGTGTGAAGGGCAGCATGGGCTGTGCCAGCCAGGGCCGTCCTCGACAGGGAGCAGGAGGAAACTTGTAGTGTTATGGGGAGAGGAGGCCAAACCTGTTCTGGAGCAGACAGGTGTGTTTTACCTCCAGACACTTCTGTGAGCTGACAGGAGCATCATCATCCGGGCAACAGACATGTTATTCTCCTTCTGTGTATCCTCTCTCCCTTGTCCCAGCTCCATCCTCCCCCTGGATCCTCTCTTTTTCACAGCTTCTTTTGCCACAATAAATAACCTCGCTGCTTGCTTCCGGGGCGAGTTGCGCTGTGCTCCGAGGACTTGAGGTCTGTGCCCAGCCCGGTTACACACCCAGCTGGGTGTGTCTGGAAGCCTACAGCCGGCTAATTGGAAATGCTAGGCTTGGGAGCGTTATGTTGGGGCAGGCAGCTGTAGCCCTGAACACCTTTAAAGCACTGGCACCCTTTTTAACGTGCCCTGGATGCTGTCAGCTCTGCTGGGTGCTCAGCTTCTGGTTGAAGTTCTCTGTGTGCAGTGTTTACAGAATGAGAAATCAGACCTTAATTAGCGGTAAAAGTTCTGCATAGTGCAGCCTGGGCTTTAAAGGCGCTCTTGTTCCTGCCAGCTGTCTGTTACGGTCCCTACCCTGGGTCATCTTCACCCCAGGAGATGCCCTCAGGGAGCTGACAGCTCCTTGATATTTGGGCATTGTTCGTGTTCAGCAAGCTAGCAAGGAAACAGAGATCAGCTGATTGACTGGTAAAAGATTCTGGTCTATTGGTAAAGATGGTTTGTGGGGAATTCCTCCACACCCCCTTTTCAGGGGCTGCATCATATATTTAGCTCAAGTTTTTCCTTTATTGACAGTAGTTTTAGATTAACTGTTGGGGTTTCTAGAAATTATGTGAGCCACCTTTGTCTTCTCACTGAAATTCAAGGCAAAGTTTTAACAAAGATGTCACTGTTTTCAAGCTCCCTGGCTAGGAGAGCTTTTCCAGCAGAAAATCCTGTGGGTTATTTGAAGGAGTGAAAAAATAAATGGAACAAAGTCACTGATAATGAAGATTCAAGATGTTTAATTTGGGTAATGTTTTGTGTTGATTTCATATTCTAGGATGTAGCAACCTGTGAGTTGTACAGAAGATGCAGGAAATAATCCTTGTTCTTCACTTGACCATGATCAGCCTTGGCTGACATTGTACATCCTTGTTGAAGTTGTAGATAGTTGAGGGTGTCCTGAGAGTAATGAACAGCACCTTTAGCAGGTTTAGAAACTATAACCTACAAGATAAGTGAGCAATGGATCCACTCTGTAGAAGGACAAACTCTTTGAGTGGGGCAAATAGTATTTTTCACAAAAAGAATTGATACAGACAATGGCTAGTAGTTCTAGCTTATGAGAAGGAAAAAAACCTAAGCTCATGAGAAGAAAAAAAAAAATCTTGGTCTAGGTGTGCCTGATCCTCAGCTAGATGATGATTTGTCCCTTCAGCCCTACCCTCACATTCCTGATACAAGCTGTCTTCAGAAAAAAATTCCTCCTATCCAAGTTTGTTACTTCCATCCACTAAGTGTTAGTGTGAGCCAGCCATTTCTGGTTTTTGCCTTACTCTGCGACAGAATTATTAATGAAATACAAATACCCCCAAAAAAGGAAGTGTGCATGGACCCTCAAATGAGTGCTGTGGAATTTGGGAAGATCCAGTTACCTGTTTCACCCAAGACTCTGGCTCAGAACATGTTCCAAAAAGCCACTTGCATAGACTTCCCTAAAATTTGTGTTTATTGTCTCTTTGAGGTTTCATTTAGTTTGGGGCTTATTTAATCTAGTTTTTCAGACAAGCCTGAGGAAACTATGATGTCTAGGTACATATGATTATTGGCTTTCCTTCCCCTTTATCACTTCAGAATCTTTTGGCTGGTTCAAGCCAGGGTTGCTGAAACACTGATTCTTAGGGGTTTCCAGATCTTACAGAGGTCAGGGACTGTCAGTGCCTCCACTGAAGGAAGCATTGCATCTGAGTGCTTGCTAAACACAATAGTTTTTTGTCTCAATTACAATTCATTATAATCTTTTTTTTAATGATTGGTATCACTGTTGCACAGTGAACAAGGGGTAGTTATGTTTTGTGGCTTCTTTTGGTGATGTTGCAGGGAGTGAATGAAGTGCCTTGGGACGGGCTCCTCCTGGTTTTAGCACAAAACATCGGCTTTGAAATCCGGCAGATGCTTGAGCAATGCCACACAGATCTGATCTGTAAAATTCAGTCCCTTTTATGTATAACTGTTTTGAACCTTGGTGCAGCATTTGAAGTCAGCAGACACTTGATGTGATGAAGAAGCCATCTCTCACCAATTCACTCTTTGCAGTACTTCCCATGTTATGTTTGCCTGTCCCATTTATGACATTTCCCAGAGAGGTGAAGTGAGACCACACACACCTCTTATTTGTGACCCAAAATTGCTCTCTTTTAAACACTGATAAATGAATTCATATGGAGTGATGTTAAAAATTGTCATAAATAAGACAATAATAGCAGATGTTTGATATGCAATGAGACTTCTTTTTGATGTTTGTTACGCTGAGTCACACCGAGATGAAAGTGATCAAGGGAAAGCATCAGAAAGAAGAGGTGACAGAGAACTTGACAAAAGCAAGGTTTGGAAATTAAGGCTGAACTGCAAATAATAAAGCTGACATTCCTACTGACCTTGCAGAAAATAAATTAGTTTCGTGCTAGTAATACAATAATATCTGATCTGAAATAGCATTCTTCTTGAGCTCGTTCACACAGAAGGGCTTGTCAGCTGGGTCCCTGAAAACCTCTTTGAAATTTGCCTCTGAAAATGAGATTAGTGAAGCAAGAGTTCTTCCTTGCTACTGATTTATTAGACAGAATTCATTATTTTTCAAATAGGTAATGTTTGTTTCTCATCATAGTGCTCTTCTAACAATGGATTCTGCCCTATCTGAATTCATTGTGTCTTATCAGACGTGCTCCGTTCCCGAGCTCCCCTTTGTTCTCTGTGTCTGTTGGTTTTGGTAGGGTTTTTTTTTTTTTTCAAGTAAAGTTCTTCCTAACCTTCTACTGGCTTCTCTCAGCTGAGTTCTTTGAGCTCTTTCCAGCTCGTGTAGTTGAGCAAAATCCTTCTCATAGTGCCAACATTTTAACAAACAAAATGAGAGTACTGAAGAGGTAAGTACATCAAAATCGTGAGCAGTTAAGCCCAGAGATGAGAGCCAACTAGAAATAATAAAATGTGAAGAGAGTTTCTAGTCCCTCAGTGCAGTGCTGGTGGGCGCTTTTATGTGCTCTGTGGGTATATGAAGCTGATGAAGTTCTTATATTCAGAATTTGCAAGGAAATGCTGGGAGCACAACTTGGGTGTGACTGAGTCACTCATTGAAGGGCTATAAGTTTAAGATTGTAGTGTGAGATGTTAATTTTACTTCAGAATCTTTCCCTAAGCCTTGTAGGAAAAAAAAAAAAAAAGGAGAAACCTTGGGACTTTGCTTGCCTAGAGCGAGCGGTATAGGGATTGGTTTTGAAATGGTGTTGTGGTTTTTCAGCTTGTGGGGTTTGTTTGGTTTTGACTTTTTGTTTGGTTTTGAGGCAAAGAAAACCTTAGTGGGCGGTTCAGAGAAAGGTCTCCCTGGAGATCAGTGCACAAAAACATTTCAGCTGTAGGGTTACATTGCTTTGTCCATTGTCATAGTGTGCTGGCGTTGACTAAAACCTTGTCTGAGGCTTCACCCTGTGAATACTTCCAAAAAACATTGGTGAAGGGGAAGTGTTGGCTGGTTGAGCACTTTCAGTCCATATATTTTCACAATGCCATAAGCCTCTTAATATCAAGCTTCCAGTTAAAGCTCTGATGATGGTACAGGGCTACTTCAGCAAACAGCACAAGAGAGCCCTGAATGCAGAGGAAAAATAAATGCAGAGGTACAGAGCTACAGCCATGAGCAAAAGGTAAGACTTGGTGCCTTCTCCCCAGCCCCACATGTAGGAAGGAAATACAAATTCATGCATGTTCTTTTGCTAGTAACTGTAGCCAGAAAAGGTTTGAAAAGCAGAGGAGAAAATCTAAAAAAAAAAAAATTTTCCCCTTTTTTTTGATGACTTTTTTTTTTTTAAAGAAAGTGATGGCTCAGAAGACAGGATTTTGATCATATCTGGCATTAACATAGTGCAGATAAGCAAAAAAATAATTCAGGAGTAGTTTTAGAAAAAAAACAATTGCTCCCCACACAAACAGGAAGCGAAGCACCAAACATGCGATTTGGCAGTGCTTGAATGTGTGAAAGCAGGCTCAGCGCTGTGCAGGAGAGGGTAGCAGGCTTGCCAAGCCAAATTTAAACTAGAATCTGCCAGGGAAAGCCAAACTGCAATACCAAGGAAAAGCATAAAGTTTAAAATACCAGGAAATACAGAGATTTTCAGAGCACTGAGTTTTGATCGACAGACGTATGTATTTACAGCTAAGCTTACTGAACCAGTGAGAAATCATGCCCTCAGTAGGTCTACAGACAAAACAAGTGCTAGGGAAGAGCTTACTTGGGATTCTGGGTTTTCCACAGCAGAGCTGTGAAAAAAAAAATTAATGTTTTGGAAGGAAAACAAGTTTAAATGCTGAATTTTCACTCCAAGCGGTAGACTGCTAGACTCCAGCAGAGCTTTGTGGAGTACTTATTGAAGGGAAAAAAACCAAAAAAATCTGTCCTTCTAAATTAATGGAAGCAATTTAAGCAAATAGACAGAATCCTTGTCCTGAAGTATGAAGTCAGGTGCCCAGCTCTGGTTGCCCAAGGAAACACAGCCAAAATGCGGGTTTGCCTTGAACAATTTAAACTCACTGGAGAGTTGAATGTCAGATGCACGCAATGAAAGACATGACACATGATCTGATTCAGGGACAAGACACAGTATTCTTACAGTTTGGTGCCAGAATGAGTATCAGCAGTTTAGCTAGAGTGCTCCCTAGGAAAAATAATAGCAGGTCGGAGGGTTTGAGAGTGCCCCTGGGAACCTGATTTAGGGAATATACCAACCGTCACAGCACAGTAGCTGTTTTATTAGAATGTCATCTGCAATGACAAATTGATGGCTGTGGGGACAACTGGTTGAATGATTCTTGTGTCTCCTAGAAGGAGCCAACAAAACAAAACTAAAGTGTTTGTGGGATACGTGCAACATCATACGTGGCAGACCTCCTCATCACCAGGGCCTACAATGCAAGGCTGGAAGAGTCACCACAAAAAGCCCTTGTGTCTGTAGATCTTGTCTATGTTCTAGTATGCTGCCTGCAGGAGAATTTGAGAACCAAACCAATTGATGTCCTCAGTCCAATGGAAGTAGGAGTAAATATCAATCAAGCCACCTCTGAGCAGGTTTCCAGGCAGAAGCTAGGAAGAAGCTGTGAGTAGGAAAAGAAGTGGAATGAGCTTTCTCAGCATTCACACTTGTTTTTCTGACTGGAGAAAAGAGAAGCTTCATCTTCTCATGCATCCAAAACTATCACTATGGATTCAGTGTCTGTTATAGCATCGCTTATGAAGGTATGGAAACCTTCAATAAATCTCATGTCAGAGAGTTCAGAAGCTGATTGCAACAATTCTCAGAGCTCTCCAGAACAAGAAGAATGTCTCCAGGCAGAGACTGATGTGGCTTACTGGGCAAATGGGACTGTGATAGACATCGGGGACTTGGCGTCCACTGGGATATACGCATAGGGACTAGATACAAAAAGAGACAGTGAAAATACACAGCTTCCAAACACAAGTGGAACAAATTGGGAAGGATGAGTGGCTCAACTGCACGTGAAAAATCACTGAAACTGTGTGTAGCCTTTTTAACTAGGGCTATACAGAGGTGACCTGCTCTTTGCTGCCCAGCCTGGAAGGCCAAAAGTCCTGCATGGGTTACCCATTTCTTTCAGTTTCTTGGTGTGACAGGAACACGATGAACTCCTGAACTCCCAAGCAATGACTAGCATCCCTGAAGCAATAAGGCATCTCAGCAGGCACAGTCTGCTAGCTCCTTTCACCATGTCACAACCAACAACATTCTATTAACAAATTAAGACTTAAAATGTGCAGCCTTCAGAGCACAGCAGCATACAGCCCTCACCTAACCCGCCCTTGGGTGCAAGAGTGCAGGCTTTGTGGAGATAAATCCTCGCCACGTAACGGAGGACTGGCTCTGGGACCACAGGTGTGGCCAGTAACCCACTGCAAGCACAAAGCCTGAAGGTGAGATGCAACACACATGACATGCCTGCAGCTGGGGGCTCCTCAGACAGGAAAGGAACACAGACCACCTAGATGACCACAGTGACCAACCAAGAGCGTCGCCTTCCCAGCATAACAAATTGCAGAGCCGTCCCCACTCTTCCTCCTGAAAGGTGGAGCTCCTTCTACCATCCTTGTCTTTTTTTCAATTTTTTTCTTTTCTAAAACCTTTTTATAGAAATAAAACCACACGAAACCGAGAAAGCAACAATTTCCACAGCGGCGATGTGTCACGCAGCGAAACCAATACGAGCGTGGGCGCAGGGGCGTGGGCGTGCAAAGGGAGGCTCTGCCTGGACTCTGAAATGCAAAGTTCCTTGAGTTGCAGTCCCTGAGCTTGGGCTCGATAATTCAGGTTACAACAAAGAAGAGTTTCCCAACAGAGTATTTTAAGAAATGTAAATGTGATGGTATGTCTCTAGGGCGGTGGTTAACAAAGCACTGACCCTACGAACAGCAGAGGGCATCTAGGAATGCTTTAAAAACTTGCCATGTGTGGTGCTGGTTGACATCAAGAAAAGAAAGCGGCCCTTGTTCTCTCTCCAGTGCCTCTCCTAACAAACCTACAGCAGTAACCTTGAGCTCGTGGCCAGCCTCCAGAAGGCCTGCAGGAGAGAAGGCTGTGAAGAATCATTGTAGCACCTTCAGGGAGTGCTTGATTTCATGTTTCCTGTAGCAGTAGCAGTGTCACCTAAAATTTGATCCCTTAGTTTCTTTTTATTTATATATTCAGCTATCAAACATAAAAGACACTGGTCTGTCTCTGGATGCACCTCAGTAAAGCAACCTGGATAATGGAGCAGAGTAACATACAACCTCTTTTCTTCAAGAAGCCTGTCCTGTCTCTGTAAGTACCCGAGGCTTGAGACAGTACCAGTGTGAGTCTTCAGCTTGTTTATGGTGATGTAGGTGAAAATGATAGCTTGTGACAAGAGGTAGAAGGAGAAAGGTGTGAGATGGTGATTTCAGAAGCAGGAAAACTTTTAGCAACTGAAAAACGAGGAAAACAAAGCCTGAGCAATGGGGAGATGAGAAGCTAAAGCGGGTAGCTTTGGAGGAGATGTCAGTGCACAGCAGACTGCATAGATAGGCAGCACTGGAATATGCTGGCAGAGAAGAGTGGGGCTGGTGCTCTAGACCTGTCAGGGTTGAAATGTACTTGCAAAAGTGGAAATAGAGTTTTAGGTGCTCCTGATCTGTACTGTACCTTCCCCACCCAGGCCATCCCTTCCTCTATCTCCCAGGAGGAGGCACAAACACACCTTTGTTTACATTATCTTTACAACCAGAAAAGAAAAATGTAATTTTGCTCTGTTGAGGACTGCCCATGAATTTAAAAACCAGACTTTGAAACACTGACAGGTCAAAACAAGTATTTTAATGGACTTCAGATTCTGGATGGGTATCATGAATCTTGGTGTTGGTATGAACTGGTATCAGGGGTTTCCTAGCTTTGTCTCTGACGGGGGGTCCTGTTAAATGGACACAAGTTATTTGTGTTAGATGTTTCTTTTCAGGGAAGTTGGAGGCATTTCAGGAACTTGTCTTGGATGTCAGAGTGTACATTTACCCCCGTGTCCATGTCCATTCCCTGAGCTGTGTCGGTATTTAAATAGTACACCTTAATTCAGCCTGTTCCTGGCTTGGATGTACTTTAATTCTGTAACTTGTGCTCTCTTTTAAATGGGAAATGTCTCCAGGGCTCTAAACTGAGACCCGACTGTCTGAGGATGCTCAGCTGCTAAGTTAGGCCCCTTTTTCTCCCATCCCTTTGAATCGCTACGGGCAGCGGCTCCAGGGAGACTCTCCCTGGTTTGTACTGGCAGCAATGCCCCCAGGTGGTGACATCAGCCCTGCCACGGTGTCCTGGCCACCAGCGGGCAAGGGACTTTGCAGTCTTGAAAATCTTTGTGAGGTCATGGCCCCGTTGCCCTAAGAGGGTTCTCTGATGTCCTCTGAAGCCTGATGGTTTCTGGAGGACCTGAGAGCCTCTCTGTTCTGGAGCAAAGCCACAGGACGTCCTCCTGCACTGCAACAAAAGGGAGTTACTGTCAGACCAGTAACTGCTGGGGAATGGAAACTACTGTATATATATGTGTGTGTGCCAGTCTGACTATTCAGAAATGCCACTGTCAGGATGAGACTGAGGGTCACAGCAGCAGTGAAGCTCAAGGAGAGACACACAGGGCACCCCCAAACCAGGAGCCGCTTTTAAAAACCACATTTCTTTAGGGGCTGAGTTATAAAATGGAAATAATAATAATAGTGATGGTGATATTGTCTTTCCTCATCAAAGTCTGACTAGGCTGTATCATCACTAAAACATGGGCAGCCCTTCCATCCAAGGTGATAGTCAATAAGACTGTTTGCTTAAAACGTTGTTACAATAGCTCTGTTGCTTGTGTAACTGGTTATGTCACCACAAATCATGTGGCACTCTTAGATATGGATTTTTTTCCCCCTCTGAACAGGTACTGTGGAGTTTGTTTCCCTTCAGAACTGATTTTCTATCAGAAAAGTGACTACCCAAACTGTCACTCTGTATCCTTGAGTTGTTTTAACCATCGTCCTATAAATCAGTCTTTAGGGGTTCAGTGCCTTTAGGGGCCCTCTAATAATTGTACTGCAGAAAAGCTTCCTCTGCTCCTTGTGGGAAAAGCCCTTGGCAGCAAATGGATCATTGAATCTGCTGGTTCTGACCAGAGACTTCTTACTGCAGTGAGTGGTGACATCCAAAGAGATGTCTGGATATTTCATTTGAGGAAGAACAGCCTCTATGAGATAAAGGACAGCCCAGCTTCTACAAGATCTGACATCTTGATGCCACAGAGTCACAGACTGGTTTGGGTTGGAAGGGACCTCAAAGACCATCTAGTTCTAAGCCCCTGCCATGGGCAGGGAAACCCTCCACTAGCCCACTTTGCCCAAACCCCCATCCAATCTGGCCTTGAACACTGCCAGGGAGAGGACAGCCACAGCTTCTCTGGGCAACCTGTGCCAGGGCCTCACCACCTGCACAGGGAAGAATTTCTTCCTAATGTCTAATCTAAATCTCCCCTCTTTCAGCTTAAACCTATTACCCCTCATCCTATCACTACAATCCCTGATAAACAGCCCCTCNCCAGAGCTGGATGCAGTACTCCTGTTGGGGTCGCACCAGAACAGGGCAGAGGGGCAGAATCACCTCCCTTGACCTGCTGGTGACCGGTTTTGATGCAGCCCAGGACACAGTTTGCTTTCTGGGTTACATGTTGCTGGGTCATGTTGAGCTTCTCATCCACCAACACTCCCAAGTTGTTCTCATCAGGCATGCTCTCAATCCACTCTCTGCCCGGCCAAGCTGTGCTTGGGACTGCCCTGACCCATGAGCAGGATCTTGCACTTGACCTCATTGAACTTCCTGCAGTTCATCCATCTCTCAATCCTGTCGAGGTCCCTCTAGATGGCATCCCTTCCCCCTAGCACGTCAACTGCACCACCAGGCTTGGTGTCATCTGTAAACTTGCTGAGGGGGCTCTCAATCCCAGTCATTAAAAATTGTGCAGATCATATAATTCCTCTCCCCTTTGACTGAAGACTTTTCCCTAATAAGTGTCTTTCAGTAACAAGTAGCCCAAGAGCATGGCATCATCCCTGAGGGCCAGCTGCTTTGGAGGTAGCAAACCAATGGAACATGGCAACAGAACTAGTTCATCTGGAGAAAAACCCTCCAACAGTGCAACTTGATTGCCCCGTGAAGCGGCCCGAGGCTCGGGGTAAGTTTATTTGGAGAGCCAGCAGCAGCTTGGTTTGCTGAGACCAAATCCAAAGCCTCTTGCTACCAGTGAGGATGAGGAGTGGAGATCAAGCAGGTAGCGTTCAAACAGCACGTGAAGAGACCAGGGAATTCATGTTGCCTCCCTGAATGGTAATGAAAGTCTTTGTGATCCCAGTGCTCTTGCCATAACACAGTAAGACCACGATTAGCCCTTAATACTGTTTAATAACTATGCTGATTAACTTCGCCAACGCTAATCAGTGACTGTTTGGACAAACACCAGACAGGGCCCGTCGGCTGTGTGAACCCACCACAAGGAAACAGTGTGTTGCTGCTGCTCTCCATTTTAAGTGTGAATTTGGGCATCCCTCTTGAACACCCTGCCTAAGCCTTCTTCCAGGGTTGCTGATGCACTGGCGAGGCAGCCTGTGCTTCTTGGTGTTTATTACTGAACCGGGGACAGGAACCTCATCTGTTATTTGGGGTGCAGGGGGCTGTGAGAACAGGAAGAACAGAATTGAACTGTGGTCTGACAATTTGTGGAGCCTTTTTTTGGTCAGGTTTGTAAGTCAGGGAGGCTTTGAAAGGGCAAGATTAAATGTAGATTTAAAACCCAAATGACTCCGATAAATCCAAGTCATGGAGCAGACACTCTGGGCACTTGAGGGCACTTCCCCAGGACCCTGGGGATCTTGTAAAGCATCGGCAGAGCTTCCTCACAGCCACCCCTTGGTCCCTGCCAGGTATGTCTCAGGGATGGAGCTTGCTCTAGCAGGGTGTCACGTTCAGCCAGGCACTACGTGGTGTTTCAAACCTGCCTCCTCCTCTGGGCTTCCCATTTTGAGGACCTGCATTTGCAGGGCCTTCCAATACACCCATCCTCCAGCGTCCTCCTTCCACAAACTGATACTCTTCTATTCCTAAGGTTAAATATTAGCCAGCAACAGGCCACATACATAGGATCTGCCTTTATTACTTGAGTAAATTGAAGGGAGTTTCCGAGGTAGGTCTAAGCCGCACCACTCCTCCTGGGCCCCTGTGATGTTGAGGAGGAGCCCCGGGGCACATGTCAGGGGTGTGCTTGCCTCGCCCTCCTCCCTCACCTGCCGCCAGTGCACGGCCCCTCACGGGCTCACAGTTGGCATGAGAGTTACCTGGTTCTGCCATCCCATTTACCCACTGTCGAAGGCACCCGAGACATACTTTATCTCGGTGCAGAGTGCCAGCTCCTGTGGTGGGGCTGGTCTCAGCAGAAAGCAGCCCCAGAAGTGACTTGCTGATGATCTTTAATTGGAGTACCAATATTTAGTGAGCAAATAGTGAAAACCACGCCATTAAGATGGGAGGCACAGCTTTACCACAGGAAACTCAAGCAAAGGGTGCTGCTGAGAAGGGCTGGGACTTTGCAAGATAAGGGTAAAGCAGCCTTCATCTCCTCCTCTCCCTCTCCCAGCAGAGCAGCCAGCCCTGCCCATCATACCCATGCTGGGGAAGGGCAGATGCTTAGACCCTGGCAAGGCAGATGGCTGCTATACCAAGCAAGGTGGGAGTGTAAAGCCTTTGGAGGCTGGGTGAAGCTATTTCAACCTCAAAGACAAAGCTGCCATTTTTTTGGCCACACACCTCCCCCTCGCCTCGCTGACGCTGCTGCCTGCTGCCCTGCATGGCTGTATGACTGGGAGGACACCTTGCTGATCCAGCTGACCAGTGTCACTGGAACTTGCCTGGCCCCAGGGGATTGTCCTCAACCTCTGGTCTGTTGCTGTGGCTGGAAACCCTGTTGTGGGTTTGCAGGGCAAGGTTTTGGTGGTGGAGAGGGGGCTGCAAGAAGCAGCTAGAAACTTCCCCTAGGCCTGACAGGGTAAACACCAGCTGGGCTCAAAGCTGGACTCTACAACTAACCAAGGCTGAGACAATCATCGACGGTCACAGCACCTCTGTGATAACATATTTAAGAAGGAAAAAACCCACAAGCAGCAGCTTTTTGTCACCAGAGAAGGGAATGTAAGAGTCTCTGCAGGGGAGGGAGGAAGCACCAAAGGAGAGAGATTCCTCTGCAGATGGTGGAGACAACCATGGTGGAGCAGGTGTCCTCCCACAGCCCATGGAAGATAACAGGGAGCAGAGACCCCACCTGAAGCCTGTGGAGAGACCTCTTGCTGGAGCAGGTGGAGGCACATGAAGGACATGTTGGAACAAGCTCCTGGCAGGTCCTGCAGCCTGTGGAGAGACCCACACTGGAGCAGGTTTGCTGGGGCAACTTGTGATCCTGTGGGAGCCCAGGCTGGAGCAGTCTGGTCCTGAAAGTTGGCACCCCTTGGAAGGGACCCACATGGGGGCAGTTCATGAAGAACTGAAGCCCTATGGGGAAAAACGTTGGAGAAGTTCATGGAGGACTGTCTCCAGTAGGAAGGACCCCATGCTGGAGGAGGGGAATAATCTGACAAGTCTTCAAGAAATCAATTGGTCTCATCAGGTGCAGCACCAGGTCAAGAGGTATTTTTCCCTCAGGAGCGGAGCAGAATTAGCTCTTTTGGTCAGTTTATAATTAGATGCTTGCACCTAACAGTATTCTTTCTGTTGAGTGTTTATAGTTTTGTCTCTTCTTTTTTAAACATGAAAAATAATCAGTCTTAAAATAATTTAAAAGAAAAAATAAAATACCCTGGAAAGAGTGGTCTATAAAAAGAGAAGATCCTTGCCCGGGGGACGCCACAGCAGCGAGCCCAAGCCGCAGAGAGCCCGGTTGCTGGCTTCCCTTTTCCACAGCTACTCAGAGGTTAACCAGGGTCTGTAAGCAAACAGCTTAAAGAAGGAGCCCGGCTTAGTGCCTGTGTGTCTGGGGCTGTCCCAGGGGCTGCCAGCCTAATGCCCCTTCCAGCAGCCCCTCCCTCCCAAAGGTGATGCTGGGCCAACCCTTGCCCAGCAAGGAGCCTGCTGCGGGGACCGACTGGACCCGGGCTGGCGCTGAGGGACATCGCAGAAGAGGGTGTTCCGCTCGGGACGGGCGCAGAGCCATGTGTCTATAAAACCTGGAGTGGCCTGGGAGGATCGTTAAGCACACCCACACCTCAGCTCGCTTGGCAGCGGGGCGAGGTGCTACCGGGAGTCCCAGCAGCCGAACCCCCGGCGTACAGGAGTGCGGGAGCGATCTGCCCATGGGCTCCCGCCTGCTGCTGATGCTGATGCTGCTGCTTCAGGCAGGTGAGTACCACCTCTCAGTCCCCCTCCTACGCCTCCATCCCACCCCACACCCTCCCAGCCTGGGACAGCCTTTAGCTTTGCCTTGCTCACAGCAGGCACCCTGGTGTCGTTTTGCCAAATGAGGGAAAAAACAAAACAAAACAAAAAACCCGCTGCTTGCCTTTTTTCAGCTTTCTAGCAAGGGGCTGTGTACGTGAGCTGCCTGCCTCGCTTTCCTGTTTTTTTACGGAGCTGGGGCTGGATAAATACCGGTCATTTTCCTTTTGGATACTTTTCTGCTACATAGTTGCTGGTATCTGCGTTCCCTCATAGAAATACCTTTGTTCCTTATCAGCGGCTGTGGAGTAAGCAGTCTTCAACTCCTCTGCATTTAAAATATTTCTTTAAAAGCCATAAATACCTGCTTAAAATATCTGGTTTAAAAAGCCGTTAATATCTGCTACCATGAAGCTGTCACACACAGAGACAATGTGACACCAAACTGGCGTGTCTGAGGTGGTACTTGCCGTGGTTTTAAAACAACAAACCTCCCC
>VXBZ01012879.1:99781-114219 GCA_013399135.1 Heliornis fulica | reverse complement strand
CACCCCCCCCCCCCCCCCCCCCCAAACCTTGCCTTCATCTGCAGCGCTGGCAGCAGCCTGTTTGAGCAGGAAATGGAAAGCACAAGTAGTTGAACCACCTCCTCTCACCTCCCTGCAGGTATTTTCTCAGCTAAGGTGCCCGTTAGCAGCGTAACTAACGACGGGACACGCTTCCTAACAGGGGATGTGGCTAAATTCAGGCTGCTGTGGAGACTTTTTCAAGGCTTTCCCAGCTGTGTTAGCTTGGCTGCCCGGCACAGAAAGAGTAATTTCAGTTCTTGGTCAAGTTATAAGCTCTATACCTGAATATCAAAACGGGCTTTGCTGGGGCTGACCTCTCAGCTGCAGCACCCGCTGTCAGCTCAAAACCCATCCAGCTTTCAAAGAACAGAACAGGAACATCAGAGGCTGCCTGCCTGCTTGTGGTGGTATTTCAGGCTCCTGCAGAGCACACAGCCCCAGAGCACCATCTTTTGGAATCAGTTCCCTTTGGGGCTTTCTCTCCGCTTTCATGAGCAGCTCTGCGCTGTCATAACGGTTCCTTGATCCTCAGAGGTATCCCCAGAAGAAGAATGGCCTTCTTCTTCTGAGCAAGGTGCAGTTACCTTACACCAGCTTCACCAGTTTTCAGCCAGCAGACCAAGTCCAGTGGACTGGGCTTGAGAGCTAAAAAACCTGCAAGCTGCTCCTCAGGAAGCCTGAATGCCTACAAAGGAGGTTTTGTCTCCGTTTGAGCCTTTTCAGGGCCTCTGAACTCGGGTTGAAAAGCCTGTGTTTTAATCTGAAATCCAGATCCACTCACTGCTTGTCACCCCCCCCGGGCTGCCGAGAGCTGAGCCCACTCCCAACCTCGGAGCCCCTGCTGTTTGGACAAGGGAAACAGGTCACCTCTTCAATCCTCAATAACACCCATCTGAAGCATTTTTAGCAGGAAAACTGAACACTCAAGCAGTGTTTAGGTGAGCAGCACGGTCTGTTTTTCAGGAATGTGCATTTAATCCTCAAGGAATGCCCCAGGAAACAGTGTGAGGAGGCTGTGCAAAACCTCAGCACCCTTCACCTGCCAGGAAATTGGTGGGGGGAAGCGCTTGTTCCTGCTGGAAGTTGGGGAGAGGGAGCAGAGCCCTGTGTCGTCCTTCACAGGGAGAGACCCTCTTTGTCCTCACTGTGGTTTGGCTCAGGCTGGGAGGGCGAGCCAGCCCAGGAGGAGCGTGGAGAGGCCCAAGCAAAGGGATTAGAGGCAAGGTTTTAAAAGGAAAGCGACGGTTTTAATAATAGTATTGAGTCCTCGAGTGGTTTAGGGGATTAATTAGTCCATGTTTGCACAGCAGTTTGAAGAGGTCAAGTGTGCTGCAATACCCAGGGGCAGGTGGCAAAGCCACTTCAGTGGTGGGATCCCAGCTCCCAAGTACCACCTCCCACTCCATCCACGCCTGCCACAACATTCCGCTGTTTAGAATCATAGAATCATAGAATGGCTAGAGTTGGAAGGGACTCCCAGAGGTCATCCAGTCCAACCCCCCTGCAAGAAGCAGGGACACCCCCAACTAGGTCAGGTTGCTCAGGGCCTCATCCAACCTGGCCTTGAACGTCTCCAGGGATCTAGGGGCATCTACCACCTCCCTGGGCAACCTGTTCCAGTGCTCCACCATTCTCACAGGAAAGAACTTTTTTCTAATATCCAATCTAAATCTCCCTCCCCCTATTTTGAAACCATCACCCCTTGTCCTGTCACAACAGGCCCTACTGAACAGCCTCTCCCCATCTTTCTTGTAGGCCCCTTGAGGTACTGGCAGACTGCTGTAAGGTCTCCCCAGAGCCTCCTCTTCTTCAGGCTGAGCAGCCCCAACTCTCTCAGCCTGTCCTCGTAGGAAAGGTGCTCCAGCCCCTTTATCATCTTTGTGGCCTCCTCTGGACCCTCTCCAACTGGTCCAGAGTTTAGGCAGACATTGTCTAAGAGTTTAGGCAGACATTGTCCAAGCGTATGGGTTGGGCAATTGGTCCAAGAGATTTGATGCTACTGGTGAGTAGCTCTGCCATCGAGTAGTGCAAAGCACACTCGGTCCTTCATGGTACTCCCCATCAGTCGGTATTGTTAACGTGATAAGCATCAAAGGTTGCAGCTGAGCATTGCTGTGGTTTGAGTATGACAGGCAGGGGACTTTTGGTTTCTGTAGCAGTTACTGCAAGGTAGAGGCTGTGGTGACTAAACTGGTTGCAAATTAAGATGTGAAATCACAACACTGTTTGAAAGACTTGGAACCCAAAAAACTCCAGACTAGTCTGGGTGGCCATTTGCATGCTTCAGCTGGCACAGAGCTCCTTTGTCTATTTGTCCAAATTCATGCAGCTGACCTGATGTTACAGCTTAAATGGATCATAATAATGGAGTGGATTAAGTGTTGCCAGCACTTCCAAACACTCAAGAGAAAGACAATATACGTACATGTTGGCTAATGCAGGCGCTTTATCCTTGGCCACAAAGTATACCTCAAGGGCTCGAGGACTTGTAGCTATCCCTGTACACAAATTAATAGTCCCTAAATTAATAGGACAGTCAGCTTTTTGCCATCTGGAGAATGGCTTCAAATACCCTGAGTAGTGAGGGAAACATGGATAATATGTCTTGAGCAACATAGAAACTTCTTT
Source organism: Heliornis fulica (assembly GCA_013399135.1). Taxonomy (NCBI): domain Eukaryota; kingdom Metazoa; phylum Chordata; class Aves; order Gruiformes; family Heliornithidae; genus Heliornis; species Heliornis fulica. The sequence continues at coordinate 111,570 of VXBZ01012879.1, read as the reverse complement.
TTTGGTTTTTTTTCTGTAGAGTCCAGGTTAGGTCTGGTTGTGGACTTATCCTCTGGTGTTTTCCATCCTACTTGGGACCACAGTGTCTCCAGCAAGCTTTCCCAGGTTTGGGAGCTCTGGGGTAGAGTGAAGCCTAGCTGGCTCTGCGTGGTGCTGGGCCCTGCTAAGCTTAACAGCTCAGGCTCCCTGTTGTGCAAAACAGGGCATACTGCTCCCAGATTAATATATCTGCAGTCACATACTAGCACACCAGAGCTGGTCAGTCTTTCTTGAACTGAGCTCCCTCTGCAGAAATACTCAAGCAGGGTATTTCCTGGAGAGCTCAGCCCTCAGGTGAGGCTCCTACAGTGTGAATGTCACACTGTTAATTAGATCCTCAAAGCTGCACCTAAGGAACCAGTCAAAACAAAACCAAATCAAAAAATCCCCCTTTATTAAGAAAATCAGTTGCAGGTGTGTTTAATCCCTGTGTGAAGGCTGTGTCCTGTCTTTTCAGCTTGGAAAGGTGCTCTGGGCAAATCCCATTCGCTGCACACCCGAGGAATCATCGAACTGGCAGGAGCTATATCGTGTGGCACTGGACGGTCTCCCTTGGCATATATTGGCTATGGATGCTACTGTGGACTTGGAGGACAAGGCTGGCCTAAAGATAGAACAGACTGGTAAGAAGAACTTCAAATATGTGCCCAGAACTGGTGTAGACCTGCCCACTCTTACCTGTTTGTACTCTTGTGACTCCATGGACTCGTTACTGCCTCATGGAGCGGGAACTTGGTATTTATGAACAGCAATGGGGAGCTCTGGGTGAGGCCCCACATGTCACTTGGGGTTTGAGTGAGGGTTTAACCACCTTCGGGACAGAAGTAGAGCTCTTGGGACCTAGTACTATGTGTGGTGGAGGGCAAAGGAGGAATCAGGGTGTGGTTTCATGAAACAGCTTCATGTTTATTCATAGAGAGCAGGATCTACCTGGAAAAAAGGGGAGTGACCAAGGTATTTGGAGTTATTTGTCCCAGGTCCTGAAAATGGCAGCAACAGGAATATCACTGTTAATGCTCTGGAGAAAATGACCTGGCAGGTCATTGTGAGGAGTAACCAATCAAACCTGTTGCCTGTTAGTTTGCCCTGGATCAAGGAAGAGCAACAATAGGAGAGAGCATGGTGCTATTTCCCTTTTTCTGTGAGCGGGGAAGATGCTGTGATTGTTATTCCCTAGGCTAAAAGCAATTAGCCCAGGAGGGCTATCAATCAAAGGTTGCTTTCGTGTACTTTGCAATTAGCATACATGTAAATCTTGAGCATGATGAACCCCTGTGTGCTCTGAGACTTTTATTTGCAGACCTCTCTGGTTTTAAACCTCAAAGACAGAGCACACAAGTCTATCGATGCTACCAATAAGGAAGCTTTTAGTGGGAGTGAAGGCAACGTGCAGCTCACTGGGAAGGGAACTAGGCCACTGGAGACACTTTGTGTTGATACAAAACCAAACTTTTTGCTGAACTATCAGGGCAGAAGAAGGATAAAAGGGAGGAAAAGATGCCAAGGTTAAAGGCCAACTCCTCTGTGTGCATAAAAGAGCGAGTATCCCCTAAAACTGGTGGAGATGTCTTCATTAACTCAATTTCATTCTCAAAACCCTTCTCTTCACATCCCTGGTTTGTACCTATGAAACATTTCATCTGTGAGACAGTCAACTGGACTGAGACAGGACTTACAAATAACAAGTAACTGCCTACAAAGTGTTGCAGTTTTCAGGTGTAGAGATTCCTTTTAATTATCAGTAATATCTCTTGACCTGCTTGTTACCACCTACAGCAGCATCTGTAAATGTGTTTATTATCTTGTTAGCCCTTTGCCAACTCTCAGACTCAAGTTCAGGTCACAGAATTACAGAATCACAGACTGGTCTGGGTTGGAAGGGACCCCAAGGATCACTGAGTTCCAATCCCCCTGCCACAGGCAGGACCAACAACCTCCAAGGTTGTAGACAAGGTTGCCCACTGCTTCACCCAACCTGGCCTTGAACACCTCCAGGGTTGGAGCATCCACCACCTCTCTGGGCAGCCTGTTCCAGCACCTCACCACTCTTTCCATGAAGAACTTCCCCCTGATATCTAACCTAAACCTTCCCTCCTCCAGATTAAACCCATTCCCCCTTGTCCTACCACTATCTACCCTTGTACAAATCCGATTCCTCTCCTGTCTGTATGCTCACTTTAAGTACTGGAAGGCTGCAGTGAGGTCCCCCCGCAGCCTTGTCTTCTCCAAGCTGAACAAGCTTGCCTGTCCTCACAGGGGAGGTGTTCCAGCCCGCTGATCATCTTTGTGGCCTCTTCTGAACCCTCTCTAACAGCTCCACATCTTTCTTGAATTGGGGGCTCCAGCTCTGGACACAGCACTCCAGATGGGACCTCACGAGGGCAGAGCAGAGAGGGACAATCCCCTCCCTGTTCCTGCTGGCCACCCCTCTTCTAATGGAGCTCAGGATACCATCTGCCTTCCGAGCTGCAAGAGCACACAGCTGGCTCATGCTCAGTTTCTCCTCCACCAGGACCCCCAAGTCCTTCTCAGCAGGGCTGCTCTCAAGTTGCTCTTCTCCCATCCTGTGTATGTATCTGGGATTGCTCTGGTCTTTAAAGGAAAACCTGTTGCACTGATTTGGAATACTTTTACCAAAGGGCTGAGGGGAGTCACCTAAAAGCTGTTTTCCATAGGCTGGAAAACACAGGTGACCCCCGTGTTTAGGTGATTCTGGGAGACTTGAGTGGTGAACATGCCTGAAAAAGAGACAGTGAGAGTAAAATAGGGCCATGTACTTGTCAGCCAGTGTTTCTGCTTCTGGTTGATTTCCATGGGATGTGGATTTTATCCTAACAGCAGAAAACGAGACCCTGTAACTGGAAACGCCTCAAAAATACCCAACAGTTGTAAAAGGGAAGCTCAGTCCTTCATTTGCACTCATTGTCATTCCTTAGCTGCAGTGCCTGCAGAAAAACCCAACCAAACAGACCCCACACAGATAAAAGGAACATTTAGGTAGGTCCTTAACTGGGAAGAACTGGTAACGCCCCTACTATATTTAGCCCTGAAATTTTCCATTTTATGTTTGCTGAGGGAATCTTCTGATACCTGTTGCTGAGAGCGACTGAAAAAAAAAAAACCCAGAGGAGTTGAGTCCCTGTGCCCATCAAAGCAAGTTCTTGTCCATATTTGCCATTCTGAAAACAAGGAAAGAAGCAGAGTAGCAAAATGACCGGTGTTGAGTGGCAAACGCTGTTTGAAATGACTCAGCCCCGTGACACTTCTAGGTTTGTTACTGAGACCCCTACAAAAGGAGCAATTTTCTTGTAATTCAGCCAATCTGTCTAGACAGGGCTAGAGTGCTTCTAGGCACCTCTCTTTTATGGGGGAAGAAAACAAAAAAGGCTGTAGTAATGAGTGGGTAATCCTTTTATAAGGTTTATTTCACACGCTGACTTTGATGTGGCACTGTCAATAATTGCCTTTCCCCTTTTGTTCCCCTCTCTCAGTCCCATCACTTCAAGATGTGATGGTATCTCTTCCACCTAAAGTTAATACACTTGATTCTCCTTCCACCCCATCCTGAGACTGCTGCAGCACCCATTTTGTAAAGCAGGACCTGATGGTGCTCAGCATCTCCCTGAAAACACCCAGTGCCGCGGGTGTTTAAAAGGCTCACCCAAGTCATGGAAAACTCATAGGGAAGAACAACATTTCCCCTCGGCTGCTGAGATAAAGCAAAGCAAAAGGACACCAGGTGGTGTCTGTGCCATTAGGGTGACAAATTCTTCCCTTGATGGCATTTGCTCAGCGGTGGGGGTCTGGCAGGTGATCCCTCTGGGCCAGCTGGAGCTGTCTGTAGCCATTAGGGCTGTCTGGTAGCCCAGTTGTGATGAATAGGTAACTTGCTAACTGGGTGACACGGCTGTATTTGTTTCCCACACCCTCTGAGCACACCTCTGCCATAGTGGTGGGTGACTCTGCGTAGGTCTAACCCAGCATCAGAAGGTTCTTAAAAGCTTAACACCATGCTGTGACCCCAAAGAGCAGGAAAAGGTGTTTCCAGGCAGGACATGGCCACTGAAGGTGGCAAAGGATAACTACAGGTTTCCTCGCTCTCCATTCCTTTTATAGAGCACCTGAAAGAGATGATTGTAAAATAAGAGCCAAAGCCTTCTTGCTTTGTGTTGGTGTAAGCTACATGCTGCCCACTGCAGGGATGGCTGTCACTGGGAGGAGATGGTCTTAAGTGGAAGGAGAATTGTGCTTCAAATCATGTGGTCCTGCAGAATTTACACAATGCCCCTGATTTTGCCAAGCCAGTTAAGGAGCAGGGAGTTCTCACAGCCAGCTAACGTACCTCTCTTGTGCTTCTGTTTTTCTTGCCGAATTCACAGAGCATCTGCCCCTTCCAAGATACCCTCTCACTAATCTCCTACCTCTTTCTCTGTTCGTTCCCTCCAGCTCTTCAGGAAGATCAGTTTCATTGCCTTGACCCACAGGTGTCTAACCCTTTGCCCACCTACCTTTGTGTTGTTCCTCCTCCCCACAGTCACAGAATCACAGAACGTTAGGAGTCAGAAGGGACCTTAAAAGATCATCTAGTCCAATGCCCCTGCCAGAGCAGGATCAGCTAGATTAGGTCACACCAGAGCATGTGCAGGTGGGATCTGAATGTCTCCAGAGAAGGAGACTCCACAACCACTTTGGGCAGCCTGTTCCAGTGCAGAGTGACAGACTGCAGACCTCACAAACCCTACACTCTCTTCAGCTGGAACTCCACCTCACCTTAGCCTGATTCCTGGCTCTCCACCTGGGCCTCTTGTGCTCTGTGTCCCATACAGGAGACACTCATGGTGTGCTCACTCTGCCATCTACCTCCCTGAGGGTGGATGAGGCTGTGCTGCAGCTTCAGTTACGTTAGCCAGGGTGTCCTGAGCTACAGGACCTCCTCCAGATGACACATGCTGCAGTGGTTGCTGTGTCATAGTCTATCCCAAGACCTGACTCACTGTCTGTTATTACTGTCACGTCCAACAGAACAGGTTCCATGAGCTGAATAAGGTCTTCTCAATTACAGCAACTGACACGACTCCTCATGGGAAAATTTCTGGATATGTATATCCTATAGGGTTTAGTCTCATTCTGAAGTCCTTCAAGGAGCTGTCATGGAGGGAGACACTAGTCTGCTCCCAGTAACTTACATTTTCTAGGTTTCACAAGGCAGTCAGTAGTCTGGTCATAACCATCACACAGTTTTCATCTTTGTAAGCTGAGGAAAAAAAAAAAAACAAACCAAAAACCCAACAAAAAAAAAAAAAGCATTTTGTTTGCAGACTCATTTGTGGAATGAAATTGCTACTTTAACTACTAAACTGGGAGCTCAGTCAGTAGGGAGAGCACAACTGGACTAAATTCAGCCCGTGTGTAAGCGCAGGCATTACTTGAAGGCAGAATTTGGTCTGAGTGGTCTCATTCTGTCTCATTTTTCACATGATCCACCTGATCTAGTTCCAGTCATCTTATTAGAATTTGCATCGTCTCCTTTGCACTTCAAAAAGTGGTTGGATTTTTTTTCTCCTGGGCTTTATCAGTCCACACATCCCACTAGCCCTCACGTCCATAAACCAATTTATAAAAGAGCAGACTCCTCCTGTAGCAGTGGGTGATGGAGTTCCTGGTGTTCCTGAGCTCTTGAGTAAGGTACTGGCAGCTCCCAGCAGGTCTCCAGAGACACCCCACTTCCTGCACAAGGGACCTTTACCCCTCTTGCAGGGTTCTTCCACTTTTTCAGCAGGGTGTAATGGTGGTTCCCAGAGAGAGTCACAGATTTTATGGATTTTTCAGGTAACCTGCCCTCAGGCCTTGAAGATAGTGATGAAGGTTTCAACTGGATTTGAGCAGCCAGCACAACCATGCTCCCTTTTGGCCAGCTTATCCAAGCCTTGAAGACATTCACATGTAGGACTCAAGAGCTTCTCTAAAAGCTGTCTGCTCTCATTTACCCCTAAGATCAGCCTGCCTCGATGCTTCCCAACTAGTAGAGTGGTTTCACTGTAGAGTCCCAGTAATCTTGCAGGGACAGCTTCTGGACACGCAGGAGCTCATTCCTCCCTGGCTTAAGCATCCTTGCTTAAACAGCCTTTGTTACCTGGCAGTGCTGAATGTTTTCTTGGTGCATTTTCAGCCACTAAACTAGGAGAATAAAATTCAAGTGGGGTCAAGTTTTCTATAAATTCTGAAATAACTGATAGTGGGAATTACCTCATCGACTAGCCTTTAGAACAGAGGTCATCAGCTGAACTAGCCACCCTCAGCCCCCTCTATAGTCAATGAAAAGCAATTGCACTTTTAAATGCACTGGTCTTCACCTCTGTTCCATCTCTGCAGCTTGGTAAAATTAACTGTGTCCCAGACATGCATAAAGGCAGCTTAGGTGCCTTATATGGAGATGGGAGATTGAGGGATCTGAAGTTAATTGATATGAATTCCACCATGGAGGCTGACGAGCTTGTAGCTACTTCTCAGAAACCGGGTGGGTCAAAGAGCACTTGGCAGAGAGAAGTGAACTGGAGAGATGAAGCTGCTTGATGATGCTGAGGAAGGCAAAAAATACATCTTGACTCCGAATTATGTGCTGGGTCTAAGCCCAAGCACTTTAGCCACCATCATGCACCTCACAGTAACTCTGTTTCAGTGAGCGGGATTACCATGTATCGACCACACCTGCCTTTCTGAGGGCAAAAGCTCTAAGGACGAAGCACAGTGGTTATGGGAACAAATATGGCATTCATGAGCTCCTGATAGTGCCCCTTCCAAAGAGGTGGGACATTGGATTAACACTTGGGCCATCAACATGTGGTTTATTGGCTGGCTGGGGCCAACACTGCTGTCAGAAGCAGTGTGCGAGTGGAGCACTCCTGGAGTACGTACAGACCCCCCTGAGCAAAACATGTAGAGGATGCCTGAGCCCAAACCCTTGTCTTTTACTCTCTCCCAGGTGCTGCCACAGGCACGACTGCTGCTATGACAAGGCAGAGAAGGAAGGCTGCAGCCCCAAGGCACAGCGGTACCAGTGGGCGTGTGAGAAGAACACCGTGCGGTGCGGTAAGAACATGCCCACTGGTGTTGGGTTCATTTTGCTCCTCCTCTGCAGGAACATAGGCTGATCTAAGAGCCTTGTAGGCCTCAGAAGTAGGTCTGTGTATGCTGAGATGGGTTTAAAGGTGTTTCGGGCAACAGGTGTCCTCTTCTGAGCAATCTTCCCATCCCTTGCCTGGATCACTAGGCCTGCCAAGAGTCCCAGGCTGGATCTGGGAGGAAGGCTGGAGCTCCAGCCGGCACCACCTGTTCCAGGTAACCTGAGTCCTCCCCAGGCTGAAGAGTAGGACTAGGGTCCATGGAGCCCACAAGCTGTCTCAGTTTGGCAGGGATGCAGATGCCTCTCTGGCAGCTCTTCGTCCATCTGCATTGCCTTCTCCTCACTGTCACCATCGCACAGCTGTGCAGCAGTCTGCAGGGGTGGTCTTCCCACAGCAACTGCAGCCATCCCTCCAGTGGGACTGGTCACTGTTTTACTTACTAGCAGGTACTGCTGGAGAAGAGCTGTGCCACTATGCATGGCTGTAAGAAAGCTCAAACAGGGAGCACCTCTGCCACATGTGGGGCTCCAGCCTAAAGCCCTAGAGGTTCAGCTGGGATTTGGAAGTACACAGAGTGGAATGCTCTGGAGTGCTGAAGGCATACAGGGAGCGTAGGCTGTGCTCAGCTCTGCAGCTGGTACCCAGGCAGGAAGGTCTTGAATTGCACAGTCACAGCCCGTCAGTGCCTCCCGCCAGCTTGTTTTGACATAGACCAGATGACTTGAGTCGTAGAATCTGTCGCTTCTATTTCTAAGTCTCAAAAAAATTCCTGATGGTAAAATCCATTGTAGAACACTCTGGAAGTTTGAAAAGAAACATGTGAGAGTAAAACTTGTTGCTGTACTGTCAAAGCTACTTGTTTGAATGTTAAAAGACAGTTTCTGTCTTGTCAGCACAACACATTCAAATGGTGCAACCCTCAGCTTCTCCAGAGGCTGAATATCTGTCGGCAGATATGAGATACTGCACAGCACATCTGCAGCTGCTCTTCTCCAAGTGCCAGAAAACCTATTAAATGCAGAGGTCTGGCTAAGGAACACACTGTGTTGATGTGGAACTGCCCTCCCTCCCACTTACCCAGGTTTCCACAGCTGACTGGTATTTTCCACTAGCTATTTTTATAGGGAGGGGAGAAAAACCCCATTTTCTTTTTGCTGTGAAGGAACAATCCTAGTTGTGCAAAGAATGTCCCATAAGAGTGTGCTGGGCTGCAGGTGCTCCAACCTGGCTAGCAAATGTTAAATAAATGCCACAAAGTCCTTCACTTATGTCCAGGCAAAGCCTGAGAAGCATCCACCAACTGTTGTCCAAAAGCCCTCAGCAGGCTTCACTTCTCTTGACATCCCCCAGAGGGAGGAACATCAGAAATGCTTTCTGAAGACAAACCTCCTGCCCTGGGCCTACAGCACAGCAGGTTCTATTGAGGCTGAAGGTATAATGTCCGATCCCATCCATACCAAAGAAACATTAAATTTCCAGGCATGCTTGCTGGGCCTAGGGTAGTGATGTCCCAAAAAATTAGAAGCAGAACTGTTTGTCCTTTAAAAGCAAGAGGAAATAAATGCCTGTTGCCTGGTGCTGAATCAAACACAGATATTTTTTTTTCAGGGAAATACATTTTACTCAGGACATCATTCCTCACCATGGGTGCCTTTCCTGGAGCCCCCCATACTCAGGCATAGTGGGTCGCACACTCGGAAAGACGGGGTGGTTTCTGAAATATCTGACTAGATTAGGTCACATTATTAATAATTGATTAATATTAATAATAGATTAATAATCTATTGTGCACAGATTACTTCTGTCAGTGCACGAAGACAGTAGCAATATTAGGAAATAGGAAGCATGAGGTTCCCTATGGAAGCATCAGGGGTAGATTTCTAACAGGCTTGCAGCCAAATACACACAATTGAATAAATTTTAATACTATCAATAATTTCTGAGTCCAGAGGAGGTGATCAGAGAGTTGGAGCACCTCTCCTATGTAGACAAGCTGAGAGAGTTGGGCTTGATCAGCCTGGAGAAGAGAAGACTCTGGGGACATCTAATTGCAGACTTCCAGTACCTAAAGGGGTCCTACAAGAAACTGGGAGAGGGACTGTTCATCAGGGATTGTAGTGGTAGGACAAGGAGTAATGTCTTCAAGCTGAAAGAAGGATTAGATTAGGTGTTAGGAAGAAATTCCTCCTTGTGAGGGTGATGAGATCCTGTCAGAGGCTGCCAAGAGAGGTTGCAGAAGCCCCATCCCTGAAGTGTTTAAGGCCAGGTTGGATGGGGCTTTGGGCAACCTGAGCTAGTGGAGGGTGTCCCTGCCCATAGCAGGGGGGTTGGAACTGGATGGTCTTTGAGGTCCCTTCCAACACAAAGCAATATGTGACTCTGTGATTCTCTCTCCCCCTCTCCAATTTTTGCCACTGTTCGTCAGTTTTGTTTCTGGAATGAAAAAAAAAAAAAAAGGCAGACACCTATTTCTCAGTTCAGATATTCCATTCAACAAGTATCTGGAATATAGAAAAGGCTGTAATCTGTGGGGGCAGGTCAAAAAATATCCTTCTGGTCTAACAGAAATGACTGCCAAGCCAGTCAAGGGTACTCACAAGTGGACAGTGTAGGAAGTGCACAGCGTAGGAAGAACTGGTGGAGCAGAAGGCAAGAACTGGTAGCTAAGGAAAAAAAATGACTTTGTGCCAGTCCTCATCAGTGGGACCCTTGAAACACTTTTTACTGGTAAACAAGTGATTCTTTTCAGAAAACTTAAAAAATATGAGCTCTTCTTATTTATCAGATACAGGGTTGATCCAGCAGTGAAATCTGGAAAGATTCCTACACCCATCACAGTTGGGTTTGGAGCAAAGCCCACATGCACTGGCGGAAAGCTACACTTTAAACTTTGAGTAGTGTGGGGTTTGGTGGGTTTTGGGTATCTACAGTAGCAGCCTCAAATAAACTTTGAAGTAACATTAGCCCAATGGCTGCACTACAGCTGCATGTAAGCGGGATGGGGTTCATTAACCCCAAATCAGCCATTTGCAGTGTAGCTACCCGAGCCAGTTGCTTTGATGTACCTTATCGTCCTTACCTGGTCATGTCAGTCAGATAATAGCATTATAAATAGTTCCATACATATGACTTTGATCAGCTTTGTGCAGGTACATGACCCTGCTGCAGGGCTTCTTGTCTCCTCTGCCGTGATCAGAGACATGTAAGAGCAGTTTGTGGAGCATGAGTGGAGGATGCCTGGAGGGTGCTTCTGTCCCCTCAGGTTTCCAAAGGTCCCTCTGGGAGACTCCTGCTTTCAAAGCAGCATTTTAAATCTTTTATTTATTTTAAAATCAGCCTGATTTGCAGAGGGAGGAATTAAAAGGGGAGTTGACTGACTCAGGGAAGATGGAATATTTTTTATTTCAGGCTAAGCTAAAATAATTTTCATTTTTAGCTTTGGCCGCTGAACTAAACCCCCGTTGTTCACACAAGCTCTGGAAGCGTGGAGAGCTCTGTGCTGGGCAGATTTTGATAGGTATTGTCAACTCACATTTCACTGCTACTTTCTGACACTCTTGCTCACAGTTAAGGTCAGACCTGTTGACAGACACAGAACAGGGGAAGGTCAGGTCCACACACAGCACGACAGGTTGTTCCTTCTCTCTTCCTGCTCCCACAGCCTCTGTTCCCTCAGAACTGCTTTATTAGGGTATTATTCCTCTTGTAACTGTTTCTTGCCTTCTGTCTGATACAGAATCTCTCATCTCCTGCTTACATTTTCTTTTTCAGATAACCTGACAGACCGATGTGAAAAAATGGTGTGTCTGTGTGACCAGGAAGCAGCCCAGTGCTGGGGAGCAGCCCCGTACAACCCACACTTCATCCTCTGGCCAGACTTTTTATGTGGACAGACTCATCCCACCTGCCATTTCAGATATGGGGGGGCAGAATAGTCTTTTTGGGGACTTTCCTTCTAACACTTTGAATCTGATGGTGCTGGAATAAAATTTTACCTCTTTTACCAGAGCTACCAATGGTGTGAGAGAATTTCTACCAGTCCAGGGTCTATGGGGAGGAGCAACAGGGTAAAATATATGCTGAACTAAGGGTAATGCCCTGCTCTGGTCACTGCCTTTGCAGAAAGGGAGGGTTTGATCTGCAAGTGCAGTGACAACACATTACCCATCACCAAATAGCTTTCTTTTGTCCTTTCACACTGCCTGACCTTCAGCTCCCACACGTTTGTGCATCTAGTAAAAAGGTAAGGACTTCTGCTGGACTCTTTTTTTTAAAAAGTAAATAAATACCTCCACCTCTGTGAAAAGTTACACTGACCTCTGAAGACCCCAGGCATGCCAGTCTAGTAGTAGAGGGTACACTTTATTTTCCTAGACCTGCAGGAGTGGGAACATCAAAGAAGTAGGATTCCTCCTTATTCCTTATTTGTGCTCAAAGGGTGTTCTGCTTCCTACCAAAAGAAAAAGCAGAGTCTGGCCTAGGGAGGGCTCCATCCTTTCTCACAGGGTGTAGGTATGTGTGTGTGTTTCTTAGCTCATGGTTTTATTGCTTATGTTCCTGCCTCACAGCGCTGGGGAGCGTTCAAAGGCAAGTTGAGTTAACACCAGGCTTTTGCACTTGCAAAGC
>VXBZ01012879.1:32331-87568 GCA_013399135.1 Heliornis fulica | reverse complement strand
TGAGGCAGTTAGCGGGTGCCGCGCCGCCCTCGTCCCCCTCTATGGTAAGCGCCGCGGTTTGCCCGCTCTCCGGCAGCTCTCGCCCACCCCTCCGGTGGGCTCCATGCCCCCCCAGGTCGTTGCCCCGGCGCCGCGCCGCCCCCTGGGTGAGCCGGCCGGCGGCGGCGGGCTGCGCAGGTAGGTGCGGGGGTGGCGGGGGGGACCCCCGCTTCTTCTCCCGAGGGATGAAACGGACGGGTCGAGGACGAGGGGCCGCTCCGGAGGCCCAGCGGCGGAGTGTCCCCCCGCGGGCAGTGCTGGGAAGCACCGCCCGGGGGTGCGGGTCCGCCACGGTCCGTCCGCCGCCATCATCACCCGCCTTTCCGAAAGTTTTTTGTGGGGCGAGGCGGGTAACAGCGGCCGTGTGGGGGTGGCGAGCATCCCCCGGGCTTTCGCGGCTCCCTGCGGGGGTCGGGACCCGCTTGGGAAGAGACCCAGCCGCGCTTCGGGGAGGAGACTTTGGGGGTTGCTGTGGCAGCCGCTGAACTCCACCGACATGGTGGGTGGGGGAGCGTCTCTCCCGCGGCATTAACGGGTCCGCCCGCTGTGTGGGGAGCCGGGCCGTGAACTGCAGCTGGTGGAAGTTGTAGCGAGTTCGTGCCTTTGCGTGGAAAACCTCTGCCGAGCAGCCCTTCTTGTCACGCCACGTAGCTCGGGGGTCTGTCCTCGGGGCGGTGACCCCTTGCTGCCTCGCCCGGTTGTCTTCCCTCGTCCCCGGCCTGGGCCGCGGGTTTGTCGGGAGCCCCGGCGGAGCACTGGCCTGCTGGCAGGGTGTTTGCACCCGCCTAGCCAGGGGCGTGCGGCTGTGCCAGCATCGCTGCGGGTCTGCCTGGCCGTCTATGGGCTTAGTGCGAGTTTGGACTTGAAGCCTGGCTTCTGTCTCTCGTCGATGGATCCAGTAGGTCGGGTGGTGTTAGTGACTGGTTATGGCCCTGGACTGGTTGTGTGCCAGGTCGTTAGGTGGCTTGGGACAAGTGTGTTCGCTTTCATGAAGTAAAACTGGCCTCCAGAGTGAAGAACCTGGGTATCAAGGGCAAGCACTACAGAAGAATGCTTATATTAGTTCCCTACTCATATCGCTCATTACAATTTGCCTCTGAAACGTTGTGGTCATATTTATACGTGACAAAATTACAAATTATAGTGTTAATGTTAACTGTAAACCCTTGCTGTATTTGTATTGTAATCAATGTTGCTCCTTTGGCAAATGCTACACCTGTGTGACTGTGCCTCAGATTCTAGAGACATGCTGCGTGCTATGCACTGGTGTCTCCTGTTGATGTTGCTCTGGCTCTCAGTGTCTGGGCAGCTTCACTGTGCGAGTTGAAGGGGCTGCTGTGGGGATAAAATAGTCTGATTAAAAAAAATGTAAAAAATATAGTATGGTTTGGGGGTAAAAAAGTAAAATCAATTAAAAAGCTGTCAGTGGGAAGTATTTCCGTGCCACTCGCTGAAGCTAGTATACCAAGCTTCGTTTATTGTACAGTTGTTATATGGATTAGCCATCTTGTTTCACCTTTCTCCTCTTCTTGTTGAATTACATACCTTGCTTCTTTGTTCACAGGAAGTTCATGAAGTGGATCATGGTCTTATTAGCCAGCTACTTGCTGATTCAGAGGAGCCTCTTAGTTCGTGCACAGAGAAAATGCAGGGTCCCGCTCAATATAGTTGGAGCGCTGACTGGAGCTTTTGGGTAATGTGGTTTATCTTTCTTCTAAACTATGTTTTATTTTAAAATATATGTGTATTTTGAACTTGTGTGTATGTGTACTAGCTTTATATCTGCCATTCTCAAGTTTCTTTGTAGTCATGAATTAGTAAAGCATTCTCCACCCATGTAGTGAGGTAGGTAATTTTATCATTATCAGCTTACAAAAGTGTAAGCTGAGACTGAGAGGGGATGAAGTTGTTTACCTGATGTCACATATCAAGTTAGTGACAGGACTTCTGACTTCTGTGCCTGATCCTGTCTTGCACTTCCTTCCATGGTTCACTAATCTATCCAATATCTCTTTATACCTTTAGAAAGACATTGTAGATGTTTTTGACAGTAGTAATGGTTGAATTTTGATTCTCAGTGTTGGGTAGCTGAGATGTGCTCTCCTAGTGTCTATTTTTTTTGTTGTCAAGTAAACATGTTTGTTTTTAACAAGAGTAAATAAGCTTCATGTGTTCTGTATAAAGAATGGGATTTGTGAATAAGAAATGTGGAAAGGAGTGATTTCATTTTGCTTTTGTCCAGGAAGATGCCTTACTGAAATTGGAGGGTGTAATAATCACAGAATATTAGGAGCTGGGAGAGACCTCAAAGATCATCCAGTCCAACCCCTCTGCCCGAGCAGGATCATCTAGATTAGATCACACAGGAACGTGTCCAGATTGGTCTTGAGTGTCTCCAGAGAAGGAGACTCCACAACCTCTCTGGGCAGCCTGTTCCAGTGCTCTGACACCCTCACAGTGAAAAAGTTCCTCCTTATATTAAGATGGAACTTTCTGTGTTCCAGTTTGGAACCATTTCCCCTTGTTGTGTCACTGGCCATCACCGAGAAGAGCCCGGATCCATCCTCCTGACACTCACTCTTTATATATTTATAAATGTTAATGAGGTCACCCCTCAGTCTCCTCCAAGTTGAGGAGACCCAGCTCCCTCAGCCTGTCCTCAGAAGGAAGATAATAAATACTGTTGTACATGCTTTTGATGGCTTTCTAGTTTGAAGGGTTTTTTTTCCAGTGCCGCAAGAAAAGGTGTGGTATGGGTGTGGTCTTAAAGTTTGTTTTGCTCCTAGCTTGGTGGATGGATTGCTGCTGTTGGGTGGGAAAGGGTAATGCTTGTGTGTGCAGCTGCAGGCAGGGTAGCACCTGATCTCATGAGAGACATAAGATTCCCTTCCTCACAGCTCTGACAGTCTGACTTGGGTTCTGCATCAGGTGGCTCAAATAAATTGGCACGCTTCAGCCGGAGTACAGGAACATCTGGATTGCCATGTCCTTGCCCTGATGAGGTCATTGGAGTGTTCATTGTGCTCAGGAGGTGAAAGATTAGCAAAGGCTGTAGGGAATATGTGGCAGAGCTGTGAGCAAAACCAGGCTTCCCAACTTCTTATTTACTAAATGTAATTTGTACATCCCTCCTGTTCAGACTAAGCGACTGTCATAGAGGTCACAACGTTAATTATGTACTTCTGGCCCTACCATAAACTTCCCCCAAAAGGCATGTATACTTTTGAACTGAGCAACAGTAGTCTGAGCTTGGTGGGGGTGGGTGGATGGGACAGGCCATACAGAATGGTGTTGGTAGAGAGTCAGTGCTTGGGTCAGTCAGTATTTTTGACAGTGTTTCTATAGTGCCAAATGTGATACAGGGCTGTTCTGCCTGTGCTCAGCTGTATCGCTGTACTCAGATCAATAGGAAATCATGCTGCATGGGCATTGTAGCTGCCAGCTGTGCTCTCATTACATGGCAAATTAGAGTGTGTAAAATACCTCTTGATGGCTTGTATACAACCATTGATGCAGCTGGTAGCTTATGTGAGGAAGGAACCTGTTTAGGTCTTGGGGTCACTTTTTTGGTCTTGCAGTTAGTCTTTCCTTGATAAGCTTGGCGGAGCTGCCATCCAAAAATCAGTATATGTAAAGGATAAAACTGTGTTAATGACTTTGCATTTTTAGGTTTGAAATGCATGCCAAAAGTTTTAAGTCTCTTTGAACAGAGCTTTAGGTGTGTACAGTGCAGGGTATTGTGTGTCCTCACAGTGCCACTTCTTGCTTTCCGTAGCAACGTGTGCCTGCAAACTTCAGGGGAGTTGGGTTCTTCAGCACAGTGGCAGCTGCTAAGAGCGTGAGGGTTCTCCAGTGTGATTAAATAGCTGCCCTCTGTCTATGATTTATACTTCAAGACCTCAGTATTTGTTTGAAGCTAGCATTTATCTGGTTCTGCAAATAAGACCTTGCAGTTAAAACAAAGGAATTGTGTAAATACTTGCCTCATGTGAGATAGAGCTGTGGCTTGTAAAATTCCAGCTATACTGTTTATGTGACTGAACAGTTTTAGAACCAAACTGATAGAGGTTTTTAGGAGGCTGCGGTGCTCACTTTCTCTGGCTCAAGGGATTTAGAAGTAGCAAGAGGCAGGAAGTCACGAATTCAAGGCAAAAATTAAATTCTTCTAATTAAAATGTTATGTCATTGATGTCTTTCCTTGCTCCTCTAGACAGAAAGTGTTTTAATAACTTCCATGATTTATGATCAGCTGTGGAGTATATAAACAAATCATTAAAACTCCCCAAATACTGAGTCACAGTAAATGTGTAGGTGATAACATGGAAGGCAGCTTGTTCCAGTGTGCAAAGCATGTGTCATTAACATCTGACAGAGGGTGATCTGTGTCCTGTGGCAGGTGAGGGGTAGTTAAGCTCCTTCCTACTCTTAACTCAGTAGAACTAAGGAATTGCTACAGCAGCAAGATGAGCCTGCAGTAGCATCCTGAGATTGGCCTTGGTTGCCTGGGTTATTAGGTTTGAGAAGCTGCATGGTTCTGACAACTCTGGCTTGCTCCAAGGACTCATTTCTTAAGAGTGTATGCTCTTGGTGATAGAAACCAAACATAGATGTTAGAGCCTGACTGGTTTGACTTCAATTTTTCATGGATTTGAGTGGGAGTAGGCAGTTGTGCCATGCCTCTGGAAGTCAGGCCAGGTATCATGAATGCTCAGGAGGTGCTGTGAGCACATGTAATTAGCAGTAAGCTAGGGTTGGGAGCTGCTGGGATACAGTCTCTTTCCTGGCTCTGGTGAGTGGGGAGAAGGAAAGGTAGCAGAAAAATTAGCAGGGGAGAAAAGAAGATACTACAATGCATAGTTTGTCTCCATCTCCTTAAAAGAAAAACCCAACCAAACACTTTGTATAGCGTTATGGATAAATTTTGAGAAAGAATTGTTTTCCTGTACTACTGTAAGCAGTTCTTGAGCTGGTAGCACTACTGACTGCTGTGAAGGTGGGTGTTTTTTGGGTTTTGAGGTTTTTCTGTTGCTGTTGTATGTTTTTTGGGGCTTTTTTTTTTTAAAGACTATTCCCTGGAGGTGGACAAAGCTAGACTTTTATAACCTCACTGGAGGAAGTGGGGAAAAAAGTTTTCTTCTGGAAATAATCTCAGGTGTTTCCCTCTGCTGGAATCTGGAAAGCTTGCATCTACTTTTGATTAAATGGTTCTAGTTTTGTCAACAGCAGATAGAAATGATGAAAGCCAAAGATTCTTTGGAAATTGTTACATCTGGAAGATTCTGAATTTGCACTTTATCCTTTTTACATTCTTCATACTGAAATATGATTAAATATAATATCCTTCAAAGAAGAAGCCCATGAAAATATTGTGTTCTACTGTGATGAAGAAACTAAAGGTGAATGAGGAAGCTAACAAAAAGGATTCTGACATAAAAAATAAGGTCTTTTGTCTGGGGACTCTAGTTTCTATTAATAAACAATCAAAGAAAATTCTTATGTATCTACAATAAGAAGAATGCCCGTGGAAAGAAAGAATAAAAAAGTAAGTCCTTTCCTTGTAATGAAAAGGTAGGTGGAAAGAGTTGAAATAATGAGCATCTTGGAAAATTGCTTTTATCTGGGCTGCTTGTTCAAGGTTTTGGAAATGTGAGGTGCCAAGAAGGTGTTGGAAAGATAACAAAAGAGACTTTTAAAAAGCCAGTTTGATTGGAATGTAATGACAGTTTAAAGAATTGGTCAGTGTGAAGGAGTGTGACAAGAGAAGTAGGCAAATGATACAGTGAAAAGTGAAAGTAAGCCTCTTTATTTTTCATGACACAAGAATAAGTGAGGTTGCACAGGAATTAGGAAAGGATCTTGAGTTTTGACAAACATGTGTTTGGTTTCTATGAGAGCACTAGTCTGTGGGAGCATGTGAGAGTATGTATGCCAAGAACACAATAAACATATATGACTCAAACCTGTATGGGAGAGATGCAGATAGAGGTTACAATTTGGACGGTAACTTACTGCAGCACAGATATAAGTTGGTATACTTTGAGGCCCAAGTCTAGTAAGGGTTAGATGAAACTTCTTGCATCTCTGATTGTTTGAATGTTCCTTCCACCTTTCTCTGAAGACTCATGTTCGCTCTGGGAATGGTTTACTGGACTTGTTAAATTGGTAGCTGTGTTTGGGCAGGCTGGTATTTAAGGCCCTCTGACTGTTGCCTCATCTCCTGTGTTGTATACTTGCCACTTCTGAAGAAATCTCTTCTTGTCCGTGCCTCCAAATGCTTGGGTTGTGAAGGAGAAATAATCACTGCTTTTAATATTGGAGGACAATTTCTAGCTGCTTATTTGCTGATATGAAGCAGTCTGCTTGAGGAGACTGAGCATTGTATGAATGCTGTAGACCTCTGAAGAGAATAAAGGTTTTAAGCAGGCTTACACTTTTTCTGAAAGGTTGTAACTTCAGTATTAAAAGCTTTGGCTGTACTTGTAGCACTGGTACATCTGTCTATGATCTGTAGGACAGGTATGGCTTTTTTTTTAAGCCTTGTGATAGCACTGACTATACAGAAGAAGTCTTTTAAAATGTAAAGGCAAGACAAACTTAGTTCTGACTAGCCCTTGAACATGGCTGATGGGGCCAAAGTGTTTTTTTTTTCTCATTTTTTTTCTTCCTGGGAATCTCTCTTTACACCTGTTGATGCAGCCCTGAACTGCTAGGTCTGACTGGCATTGAGTTTCAGCCTGTTCTCACAAAGACTGCAGTTGGTGCACTGTCTTTCCCCAGCTTCAGCAGTGGAAAATTCTATATAATATGAATGACTGTTACACAGACTTAAAAATTAGTCTAGAATCAGGAAGTTATGTTTCATAGATGAGGAACTTCAACCTTGTTGCTTTACCTATTTTGTAAGTCAGTGGGGACAACTTTCAGAAATGCAGTACAACTCAGAAAATCAGCATGGACTTGGTTGAATTATATCTGTTTAATGAGAGAGGAGTTCATAGCTTATTTGTCTCTACAAGACAAATCTAGGAGATGGAAGTTAAGTTCCTTTTGGTCTTCTGTTTAGTTACATCTATTTTCAGTGTATCTGCAGGAAAACAGTGGTGTAGTGTCTCTAGGTGACCTACTTGCATCTCTTTGGCTGGAAAGAGGATGGGTAGAAATCTACTGGATATGACTGTTTATCAGTACACTTAAGTCACTAGCAGCAACTATGAGCAGAAAATTCCCCAGAAAATATTTAAAAAAAATAAATAATCCTAACAAAACACCCCAAATCTTTGATCTTTTGTCCAGGTTTAGGTTACTTGTGACTAATACCTGCCAATCTAAAAACATAATAGCATTCTGTACAAGAGTAAATGGCTTTTCTTCTAATGACTATTCTGGAAGTTATATTTTGTCCCATCTTATGCAGCAGATGGCTGTACAGTATTTAAGCTATGTCAGGATTAAGCTATGTTCTTGGTGGTACTGGCAGGATTTTTGGAGTAAGTTGTTTTTTCAACATAGTGCTTTTTTTTTTTAATTGAAGAGCCTCACAGAGTCATATTAGGGATATTCATGCACAGGTTTTAACATAAACTCAGATGATTGTGTATTTGTTACTGCAACCCCTTAAAGCTGCTATGGTGTTGACAGATAAAGTCGTTCAGGACTGTCTGTAAGTATATTACCTCTTGGCTTCTGTTTTCTGCTGTTCCTGCCCACTAGGACTACAGTTATCACCCGTTGTTTAGAATTGAGAGGAGGCATGAGATCATGAATGTGTGGTCAGCTCCTACTGATGTATCTCCCAAAACATCTAACCCTTTGCATTGTTCCGTTTTTGTGTAATGTTGAAGAAACATTGTGGCCTGTCTTGGCTGAGAATGGCTCAGTCCAATCGGGAGGCAGCTTTCAATGTAGAAATGGCTAAGAGTAAAATCTGCAGTTGGTTTCTAAGGTAGAAAAGGAAGAGATATCTATCAAATCAGATATTTGATCAAGAAAAATAGGTTTGGGGCAGTTGCTTGGTGAGTTCTATTTTCCATGCAGTTTCAAATGTGGTAGGGCTGTTTGCAGGCTTAATGAGAGAAACTCTGGGTATAAATTATTTTGGTTGTGTAGTTGGCTACAGTCACTACTGCATTAACTATGTAACCGCTGTTGTAGTTTGGCTGATATGCAGTTCTGATTCAAAATGTTTATCCTCCCAAGAGTTGCTGAAAAGTAAATGGGACAGATCAGTTACTACATCTGAAGTGCAAAGTGAAAGTAAATCTCTTGAAGTCCTGTTTTTTCAAAATATATCTTGCTGTCACTCTTCCTGCCAAGAAGATTGTTCCCCTCATGACCTTTTTTCTGACTATTTGGGGAGTGTTACTAAACTTAAACACAGATCAGAGGTGTCCAAGTCCCATCCTGGATGAGTAAAGAGGAAGAAGTGACTGAGGTGTGACATTCTTGAGTAAATCTTGGTGGGACTTTGTGGTGGGTAAGGGAGTCTTCAGAGGTAAGGAAGATGATACTTCAGAAGTAATGGGTTTTTAGTTATCTTATTGTATGAGGTTGTCCCTGTACACCCTCCCCAGTCAGGATTTCCTCCCCACCACAACCCCACCCTCCCATTAAATAGATCTAAGTCTAAGGCAAGCAGTTAAGACTTTTTTTTTCACTGTTTGTGATGCCTGCAGTGAAAGATCAAGTGAAGCAGCTGATCTTCTTAACAAGTGACATTGGCTAATTGTTTAGCATGCATGCTATAGGAAGAAATATGAGTCAGATGAAACTGCTCTTCAGAGAGGATTGAATTTTTTTTTAATCCAAAAGGAAATAATCTCGACTGAGCTTTTAATTGCCATTGCATCATATTGGTACACTTGTAGCTGTTGAAACCTGGGCAGTGTAGTTGTAAGACTTGAAACTAAACTGAGGAGCAGACGGTTGTCATGTGATGTAAAGGATAAGTTGGTGTGAGGAGGGTGACAAACTCGTTTCAGTTAAATTTTGATATAGTAACTGTAGAGTTTATATGAACACATTTGGGTTTATTTGTATTGCTTGGTTTAGAACTTGGCGTATAGGTTTCTCTATTTTTATTGTGTGGTTTTTCTAATTCTGTAAGTCCTGTTTTTGGTTTGTTTTTTTTCCCACTCTCAAAATGAAGTCAGGAAAGTAGGTGTGGATTCACACTAAAGTGAAAAGTAGCTGGGCATTTAAGATTCCTGGCATCTTGGCTTGTACTAGTGTCTTGTGGAGGCAGGATGGAACATGGCCTCTGGTAGAAACATTATAGGCATGCCAAGCACAAATGGTGTCAGTGAGGATGCCGAGTAAATCTGAGATCCTTGGAAGTCTGTCTTCCTTGGAAGAGGTAAAACCACCGTGGTTTCTGTTTCAGTTTGTGAAGATGTTTTTCTACAGAAGTGTCCGAATCTCTTGAGTTTCTTGCTTCACCTTATTTACAGTTTAAATGGTTGTTTCACAGAAAGTCAGAGGTACTTGGTAGCAGTTATATAACTCAGCTTCACACACAATTACCAGCCTTGTTGCTAATTGCTGCCTTACAGCTCAGGTGTTCAGTCAGCTGAAGGTGTTATCTTGTAAACAGGAAATCCCGCACCCCCTGCTCCACCCGAGGCCGGAGTCACACTGGTACCCAGGCTCTGCCAGGGCCTTTCCGAGATCAGTTTCAGCCCCTGTACCCTCTGGCTGATGGAAAGAAATCCCCAATTCCTGTTTTTCTGTGTAGACTTCCCTCCCAGTATCTTGCTGCGCTGTCAGCACACAGCGATTCCCTGTGGTGTATCCGAGCCTTGTTTTGGGAAGGCGGGAGAGCTGCCTCGTTCTTCTGGTGAAACCAGTTCCAGGTCTGTACATACGGGGCTGATCTTGACGACAGGGAGGACCTGAAGCACCACCACCCAGTGGTAGATGCACAAAGTCAACCCCTTAGTCCTAGGGAGCAGCAGTGGCTGGCAAAATGACTGTAAATACGGGCCCAGTGTGTACAATTATCTCCTCCTTTCAAGGGTTTGCATCGAAATCTGATTGTACGAGTGATTAAAATGCATTGTACTGTTTCTTCTTTCGGGTTCCTCGGCAGGGCTGTGCTAGGAGAGGGATCTCTCTTCCATAAATGAGTCATGAGGTCTGGCTCAGCCCAGCGCCCAAGGGGATTCCTCCTGTAGGAGGCTGGGCCTTCAGTGGGTGTGGAGGATGCACCCTAGAGATCCCGGCCTCTTCTGCAGCTCTGAAGCCATACCTGCGTTGTGATCGCTTCTGGGGGACACAGTCTCCCAGCTGGGGATGGGAGTGGTGGTACCACGCAGCAAAGAGGGGCTCACAGCTGCCCCCTCACTGCTGTAGTGGTTCATAGTCTGTACAGGATGAAATGCTACTAACCCTGTTTCCTCCTTAGTCTTCCTAGCTTCCAGAACAGCCCCCTACACAAATGGCATTGAGAGCATGACTTGATGTAGTTACTTGGAGAAATGCAGCAGGCAGGTCCTGGGTAAGCAGATGGCAAGGGACAGCCAGCATAAAGGAAGCAGAATGGATGTGTGCCTGCTGTTCCCTTTCAGAGCAGGCAGAGAGGTCTGATGGGCACGCAAAGCCCAATACCCCTCGCCTCAAAGTGTCTGCTCTGCACCCGCAGAGGCCTGAGCTCTGGGCAGCTGGTGGAGGGCTGGGTGGCTGCATACATATGTTTTGGGGGCTTGACTGAGCATAAAGCATGCCTTGATCTCACTGCTTTGCTGACTTGCCATGACTGAGGAGGTCTTCTAGCAAGTGCTTGACTTAGGAAGCAGATGATGGTTAAGTCTTGTGTGAGAGTAGATTTGGGTCCATGCCGAGTTACCAGGTGTAGGTGTAATCTGTCTTTAAGACTGATGCATGGGCTGTAGCCTTCAGTGATGCAGGGAGGAGGAGCTGAGCTTTGAGCGCTCCTTTCCAAGCTGGTGTTTCCCTGGTGATAGTACTTTCCTCTGCTGTTCCCTTTGGGACTTTTGTGAACTTGGAATGACCTATGCTATTGCAGCCTGTCTCTCAAAATCCATTTAGATCATAGGAATTTTTCGATTAGAGCTGTGCAGCTCTATACCCTCCCACCTCTTAAATTTTTTGGGCCACTCCCTGGGACACTGGTGTGTGTGTGTGCTGCAAGGCCAGTGTGTTTCAGCCTGTTTTCCAGGTTGGCATGCAAGCAGAGTCTGGCAGAACGCTAGCTAGCTCTGCTGGATGGTGTCCAGCACCAGCTCTGAACAAGTGGGTGAGGGTTGGGAGGAGAGGGGGGAGCTGTAGAGGCTGCCTGACTGTTGGCCGGGATTTATTTGCATGGGTTGGAACAGACTGCAGGCAGCTAGAGGAGGTGATATGTGTAGGGGGTGTGTATCTTCTGACTTTGTTAGCTTCATGCCGCAGTTTTATTTCTGAAGTGGAGCATATGCTTTGCTCCTCGCTGTATGTGTCAAACTTGAGATTTTAAAATCCAAATCAGAGTTGTTAAAGTACATTGGCTTCACCATTTAAAAATTGCTTTAGAATGCTTATTTGTAGAAAGTACTGAATACTACAAAGCAACTGCTTCAGAATAAACTGGGGGTATTATCTATCCAAACAATTTTTTTTTTCCTGTGAAAAGTCTATCAAACTATTCAGGACAAGAGGCTTTCTTATTGATAAGAAGGTTATCAGCTTGTTTCCCAACAACATTGTTGGAGTAGTTTCAATTGAACTCTGTTTCAGTGAAATGTAATGCTTGTGAGATTGATCCTGATAGCATCTTGAGGGAGAAGCTTGGGACAGGACCTCACATGTTTAGATTATGCCACTTGTTACAAAATTCTTCTAAAAATCTTTTCTACTGTTGTTTTTTTTTCCAAAGTACATTTTAAAACCCCCAATCTTTAACTGTGACTTAGAAGTTCTTCAAAGAAATACTGTTGCATCTTTCCTCTTTTAAAAAATTAGGTCTCTGCATGGGAAGGAAGCCAAGTTAAAATTATTCACAAAAATGGAACTTCTGTTCTAACTGTATAACCTCATGTTAGCAATATAGTTCCCAGTATTTCAATGATTAAATTTTTCTTGCAACAATTACAATCTTGACAGACAACTTTGGTTGTGGTTTTTGTAGGCTGTTCTCCAAGCCCTGCTTGAACATGATTTGATATTTGTACCTACATGGTGTGAGACCACCTTTCCACCTTTCAGAAGGACAGGGTGGCTGGTGAGGTGCAGGAAATGACCAGGCCTTTGTGAGAAAGACTCCAGTCCAGCCGAGTTCACGTCAAATATGGGGTACACAGGTGTGATGCAGGTCCCTCTGGTCAAACAGAACTGCTTTTCAGAACAGCAGTGTCTTGTGTGTTAGGTCAACAGTGGTGTGATGAGACTGATGAATTGTGGTGCTGGACTGCACAGTGCTTCTGGTGTATTAGACACTCAGCCTTTACAATGAATAGGAGTAGCTTCCCTTTTGGAAATTCCCAATGTCATGAAACTTACTGAATGTAAGTGTCCAGTACTTGAAGTGGGGATCCAACATTTCAGAAATTATCCATGGTGAAGTAGTTCTGGGAGTTTTTTTTCCTGCATGGATATTTGGAAGCCAATTTATTTCTTAGTGGTAAACAATAGTCTGCCTAGCATGTTCAGCATGCCTGCCACTGCATCTGTGAGAACTGGTTAGTATAAAATTGATTTTGAGGGCACTAGAGATTCTGTCTTTAGCTTTGTTTGTGGGATCTTGCAGGACTTAAAAAATCAACCAACCAAACAAAAAACCCCAACAAATCCCCCAAGCAAACAAAACCCTAGAAAATGGAGTAGCTTGGGTATTTGCTTGTGACCCGTTTTAATATCTCTTCCCTGGAATTTTACATGCAGTATTTCCAGCAGAAAAGAGAGATGGCTGCACCAAGATTCATACAATGTGCTGCTCTGCCTGTACACAGATGCCACTGAAGGAGAACTGCCATTGGTTTGTTCTCTGCTCAGTTACTAAGAAATACTAAAACCTGTTTCTCCTTCAGCCCCTGAAAATAAGAGGGGGGCAGGGCCACAGAAGGGGGTGCAATGACCCTGTGCCTGTCAGTGGCCCACTGGAAGAGTGCTCTGTGTCTGAGACTTCCCTCTCGAAGTTACAGGTCAATGAAGAAAAGCATATAATGAATGTAAGTAAAATAGTCCTGGCTCCTTAAACTCTTCCCCCTCTTACTGTGGTTGTGAGTGCTCTCTCTCTCCTTGAGAGCATGGGAACTTTTGAAAAGTAGGTCCTGAGGGAATACAGTGTTCAAGCCAACTGTAGCAGTAGCTGCTTATTTTTGTAGGTGGCTTTTTTTGTTGTTGTTTGCTTGATATGCCTTGTGTGAGCTGTGAATGAAATATAGCCATGCAGGTGATCAGGTGTGATCAAATAGCTAATTTTTAAAAAATGTCTCAGTAAGTCACCCTAAGAAAGGTGGTGTTGCTTTTCAGGTCTGGTGAATGGTTCTTTCCCTATGCAAGTTCAGTGGAGTTTTGTGCTTGAAAAGAAAGAAAAAACAATCCAATAAGTCACTGCTAGTAGAGCTTGTGAGCACCCAATAACTGAAATTTATTTCTAGCCCACAGTTTTTCTGTGATTCTGTCAAGGAACGGTTAGTGGAACTAGAACACTGAGAAAGTGGATCCAGACTCTTTGCTTGTGAGAGGGTTAAACAGAGAACAAGTCTGACACTTTGAGAATACACACTCATGTTTGTTTTGAGAAGAAATAAGAAGCTGTGCCCTAGAACTGTGAAAAGATAAGGGAGACTGGTAGTCACGTGGATATGATCTTCCCCACTGTGATTCTGTGCCTAAAAGCAAGTGTGACTTGCATTTACGTGTGTTTGCTATGTCTAGCCCTCAAAGCACACTGAAACCAGAAGGGGGTTCAGAAGGGCCATGTGGATAAGGCTGAAATAAATCTTCTGTGAAAAGACTTGAAGCTTAATCCCTACCTCAGAAGATGATGTGGGGTAACTTGCTCACAATCCAAAACTAATTCATAAAGTGAAGATGAACCAATAGACTACTAAGAGAACTGTCCAAAGCAAGGATGGATGTTCCCATCGGGGTGACTTAATTTAAGATGGTAATATACATTACATATATTTTATATAAAAGTTAATATACATATATAAATATTTTAATGTAACTTTTTTCCAAGGGGAAATTTGGTCATTGCAGCTCTGGTTTTAAAACAGGAGCTAAATAGGAAGATAGCTGTGACCTGTATGTTACAGGTTAGATTGAAGTGGGTTATAGGTTAGATTCAGTTGTAATAATGAACTTTGCTGAACTGAAGAAATGGCTGTTCTCTTTTATTTTCTTTTTTTACCCTGAGGCTAAGTAGGATTTGAAGAGTGGAGGAAAATCAATGCATTCGTAAGTATTAATGCAAATGTTTTTGCCAGTATTATAAATTAAGTATTTAATGTGCGGGTTTTTTAATGTGCTAGTGTAGGATTAAAAAGTACTTTTATCCTAACCTTACTAATACCTCCAAACTTGTTTTTGACCATGTATAGAAGTTTCATAGGAAAGTACAGGTCCAGCTCTGCTGTTTTGGGGGATTAGTGGCATGAATTTACTTGCTTGTAGCCAGAAGATCAAAGCTGTGTGTCTTGCTGACCATACTTTGATGGGTAAGTGAGGCTTCAGAGTATAGAAGGGGAAGAAGTTGGGCATCTTCTAGATTTGTTTGATTCTGGGACCTCAAGCACTTGGTAGTAACACAGCAAGACTGAAGCTCAGTGGGAAGCATGTGTGTGTCTTTTTTTTTTTTTAAACGAGGTGATGTC
Organism: Heliornis fulica; assembly: GCA_013399135.1. Lineage (NCBI taxonomy): Eukaryota > Metazoa > Chordata > Aves > Gruiformes > Heliornithidae > Heliornis > Heliornis fulica. The sequence continues at coordinate 72,719 of VXBZ01012879.1, read as the reverse complement.
AGAATTGTATTACTCTGGTGAGGTCAGTTTACCTGTGTTCTCAGCTGTTTGTGTTCATAGCTGCTTGGCAAAACTATAGAATGCAAATTGTTGGGTGACATGCAGGTTTTGTGGTGTCTCAAAACAACAGGAGAACACTAACAAAACAAATGCAAAATTATTACTCTCATTAGTAAATGTTAAATGTGCACACGGTTCTGCAGAGGTTGATTGACTATTAGCATGCTTAGTGATATGTGCAATCAAATAATTTCCTAATGATTAGCATTTTTGCTGTACTCAAGGGAGATGTAGCTTAATTTCCCTCTGCAGTTTGTTAAATAACTCAAATTCCTTGCCATGTCCACATTTGAAAATGTAAATGTGAAGGAAAGCTGTTTTTTTAAAGGCTGCTGTCATATAAATAAATGTGCTTTGTCCTATTTAAGTTAATGCTTTTTTCTGGAACATGACTTTCTTTAGTTGGTCTCTGGTCTGTTTCTAAACAAGGTATGAAAATCACTTTGTTATGGGTCTTCAAGTAGTATTTGTTGTTTACATAACTCTCTTCTCTAAACCTTTCTGGGCGAGACTGAAGAGGTTTTTCTGCTTAAGTTATTTTACAGGTTTCTGGTATATTTTGTGGCTTCAGCTAAAGAATGCTAACATGTTGTTGACTGCACTTAATAATTTTCTTAGTGATTAAATATAGCATACCCATAAATGGTGAAGATTATCCTCAGGCAAAGTGTTTGCCTGATGACTTATAATTATACTTAGAAATGTGTGTGTTAAAAATGACTTTCTGTTTTCAGCTCTTAAATGCCATTCTACAGCCTAATTTATGCCTTTCTTCTTTTAATATTTGATGGTAAGTTTTGTAACCCAGAGGTGGCAACCTACCTCAAATGCTGTCATGCCTTGGATATCATATTAGTTATGAGAGATGTTCTATTTGTAGAAATATAGAAGTGAAGAAAATATTCTTCACTTTTCACAGGAAATGGTTAGTACTGATAGTGTTGAAATGGTTCCTGTTGTTTCCCAAATCTATTGAGTAATCTTTTAATTGCCAAGCCATGTACTGAGTATGTAATAATTACAGATCTGAGTTTTCATACAAAGAAAGAAAAAGATAAAATGTAAACATTTTGATGTGCTCAGTTCTTACCTAATGAGAATTCGGAGCAAGCTCTTCATAAATGTCTGAAGAGCTCAGTAGACTTCTACAATTAGTAAAAGGATTTCTTACTGCATGTTTGTCACTGACAATGAACACTTCTAAATACCAGCAGGGCTTTCTTGGACAAGCTATAGCAGGTTTTATGCTCTAGAAGAATTCAGTTTCTAAGTAAAACTGAAGTTATCTTGAGTTTGAATTCCTGGAGCTGTTGAACCGGATGATTTGGACACTAATGTAAACGTGTCTATGGTACTGTAATGATCCTGTTCTCCTCTTCCTGGTTCCTTTTGTCTTAAAACCACAAAAATATTTGATTTCCCTGTAGCTCTTAAGTCTTGTATACATTGCAGTTTGAGAAACTGCTTCTCTCCTTAAAGGCATGGCTTCTTAAATCATTATTTCATGTATCAGGCTGGAAATTCATGAACTTTTTTCGTCTCACATGGCAGACCAGTTTTGTGGGGCTTTTTTCCGCTTATGTTACAATTGCGATCACTAGCTCAGGTTTGAGTCAAATGAGGTATAACTGTAAAATGTGGGGTCTCTGGAGTTGTAGGTGGAAATTTTATAGATCTGAGGTAACTTCATTTTTCCTGTGTCTCTTCCTAGAGTAATTGCAAAGAATTTCTTCAGAGTGGTGCAGTCATTGGATACCTGTTTAGATGGTCAGTTAAAGGTGGAGCATTTCAGGGCGCAGTGAGCCTGTGCCAAGAAACCATTCCCCCATCAACTTTACTAGATGACATGCTTTGAGAAACTTATTTTCATAATCTGATGAATAGCTGAATCCTAACTGGAAGTAGATTCATAGAATGGCTAGAGTTGGAAGGGACTCCCAGAGGTCATCCAGTCCAACCCCCCTGCAAGAAGCAGGGACACTCCCAACTAGATCAGGTTGCTCAGGGCCTCATCCAACCTGGCCTTGAATGTCTCCAGGGATGGGGCATCCACCACCTCCCTGGGCAACCTGTTCCAGTGCTCCACCACTCTCACAGGAAAGAACTTTTTTCTAATATCCAATCTAAATCTCCCTCCCTCTATTTTGAAACCATCACCCCTTGTCCTGTCACAACAGGCCCTACTGAACAGCCTCTCCCCATCTTTCTTGTAGGCCCCCTTGAGGTACTGGCAGACCGCTAGAAGGTCTCCCCGGAGCCTCCTCTTCTCCAGGCTCAACAGCCCCAACTCTCTCAGCCTGTCCTCGTAGGAAAGGTGCTCCAGCCCCTTTATCATCTTTGTGGCCCTCCTCTGGACCCTCTCCAACTGGTCCATGTCCTTCTTGTGTTGGGGGTTCCAGAACTGATCAGTATTGCAGGTGAGGTCTCACGAGGGCAGAGTAGAGGGGATATATCAGTTATATCAGTAGATCAGTTGGAGAACGAGCCTTACATGTTGCTGTTAGCTGCACCTGAAGCTTTTGTGCTTAACACCCTCAGAAGGAGAGGGGTGGATGTGTTTTCTGACTCACTTGCTTTTTTTGTAGTTTAATGCTCAGAATGTTAGTGGACAGAAAATGTGTACTCACCAGGGCCAGACATAAAGACTTTCTTTTATTGATGGTAATAAAAGGTAACTTTCACTTTTTCTTAAGCTTGAACTAAAAGCAACTTTGTCCTCCCCTGTGTATATGCACTTAAACACCTGACCCTGAAGTAGCACTTACCTGCTCTTGTGGATGAAGAGCTGGATTCTGGAGGATTGGTAGATGACAGACCATCATAAGCTCTCTGTATAGGGTGGTGTTCAGGGAACATTTGAACTGTAAGAAGCTGGAATCTCTTCTGTGGGGTGGGGGAAGCAAAAAATGTAACAACTGTTGGTACTAACTTATTAAAAGAACCTTAAGCTGAAAATGAATTATGTCTTTGTTTAAGGACTGTTTTGACAAGAAGCACAGAGGTAATGAAAGGGCAGTGACCAGTTAATTTGTTGCAGGAGTGTGCTAAAATTGTTTGGTTTCGGTAAACATGCTGCAAGGTGGTACAGTCAGAAGGGTTTCTTTGCCTCCTTTTTTCTTTCTTTTCCCACCCTAAACACAAATAGCCACTGATGTTGTGGTAGAGATGGGTTTAAAGGTGAATGTCAAGTTTTGGAGTAATACAGGTGCTCAAGGAGAGAACAGCAGCCATATGCTGAGGATCATTAAAAGGTTTTTAAAAAAAAAGTAAGAGGCTTTTATAGTATATTTATACCTGGCTTTGGTAACAATTTTAAGTGGCCTCTTCCTTTCTTAGCTGTATGCCAGATAAATCATTGCCTTATACAGCTTTTTAGTTAGGTCCCTAAAATAAGTGACCATTGCCTGTTAAGTGAAAAATATGACCATGTTATTACTGGAAAAATAGGGTTTTAACAGTAGAATCATTTTTGGAGGAGGAGCTGAAGCTCTTTATTGGAATGGGAGCTGGGGGCTTCATCCATAAGAATAAGGGTTAAACTCTACCAAGACAAATGTTCTTTGCTTTAAGTTTGTTGCCTAATTTGAATCTTCAGTGAAGCATGAACAGTGATCTTTTTAATAGGGTGTGAAACGTAGAACATGTCAGGAAAACAAGAGGTGGTGGTGCTGCTGCTGTTTTTGTTTATTGGAGGAAAATTTGGCCTTTTTTCCTACAGGTCTAATTATAGCAACTGGCAAAAAAAATCCAACACATTCTAATTTTCCCAAAATGGTATTCCAGTTAAACCAGTGTTCTGGGTTGTGTCCTTGTGTGCAGCTGGTGACCTGCTTAGAAGACCTTGGTTTGCTCAGTCATCTTCTGTGTTGTGGCATTGCTGACTCTCCAGTTGGTCTGTGCTAGAAGACTTAGCCCTGGAGGTGTTGCCTGTGTTACTGAGTGAAGCAGGTTGCCATCATACAACTGTACTGTCTTGTAGTTGGCCCCTGGCTCAATACAAGGAACAGTGCAGCCCATCCTATACCAGATACTGAAAACACACTCTTACATAAGTGACCACATTTAGATACCTCCTGTCCTTTATTGCTCTTTTGATGCTCATTTGCTCTTTGAGATAAAATTACACATCCTGTATGAAGACAGTTGATGGCTGAAAATAAATTTGTTTGCTTAACCTTTTACTATTCTTTGTTGCAGCTCTCAAGTTCCACTTACAAGTATAGGAGTGAGGAATTCAAGAGACAGTTTTCTCATCTGCCAGACTCAGAAAGACTCATAGTAGGTAAGGGGTAAATAACACCAGAAGTGCTTGTTGGACTGATAACTCCAGGTTGCACTAGTGCTAATGTGGGGGTTTGGGGTTTTTTTTGCATTTGTATTTTTGCAAATTCTAATTACAGCTGATACATTCCTATTCAGCTGTCTCTGAACTAGCATCCTATACCTTTAGGGAAAAGTCAGGTCCCTACTCCCCTCCTGTACTGTCCACTTTTTTTGGGGGCAAAAAAAAAGATTCCTTTTGGGGTTGAGAAGTGAAGGAAAGTGTACAGAGGCCTCCAGTTTATCTAGCTATGGGATGAGAGCCTCTTAATGTCTATTCCTCTGATACTTTTTAGTAGGTCTTCAGACAAAACCATTCCTGACAGCAGTGGAGATGTGACTGACAGCTGATGAACTGGAAAGAAAGGTCACTGTCCAGGGTCGGGATGAGCACTGAGCACAAACTCAGTGTGTGTGCACTGATGGGCTTGTGTGAGAAGAACAGAGAGTTAAATCCTGGGAGTGTTGAATTTATGTTCTTTCCAGCACAGACAACCAACATGGTCCCATCTTGCAGTGTCATTATAATTTATTTTCTGTTCTGTGAGTGTCTGAGTCCTCTCTCTGTTTACTAGTTAGGAGTCAGTTGCCATAGATGTTGGGGAGGAGGGAATGATTCCATAGTTGTAATTGTCTGGCACTTGGATACAAAGCTAGGGGATGTTGCTTCAGTGACTCTGTTAAGTATGTAGATCATCCTTAGTAGAAGCTTTTCACTTGGTCCCTGAAAATAAGCATAGACCCATGCCCCAAGTACCTTGATTGATGTGGTGCTTGGGACTGTGTAGACACAGAAGATGCTCATAATTTAAAATACTCTTTTCAGAGACAAATTTTAGTATTTAAGTCTGTAACTCCCCTCAGCCATCATAGGGCACTCTTGGAAAAGACAAACCAACTTTCATTTTGTCCTGACTTAAAAGGATGAGCACTTACCATGCTGACAAATGCATCTATATTGAGGGTAGATAAAAACATCTTATGCCTCATGCTGGTCTGTGCAGTTGTAGTCACTGTCCAGGCCAGTGCTGAGCATGGAGAACATACAGGTGCTCTGCAGAAATCTTAGTTCTGGATTGGGTCATGTCTGGACAGAGGTTTCTCACAGCACAGTATACCAGGTTAGCTAATCCATAGGCTGATGGCATGGATGTAGCTCAGCTGGAAGAGTGGAAGTGGTGGTGGGAGGGGACAGAAGCCAGTGTCAGAGAATATCAGGCTGTGGTGCGTAACTTCCAGGCACTGAAATGTTCCTTTTGAGCTCTGGCTCTGTTTTGCCTCGCTGCAAAAGCCAAAGGCAGCAAGCACCTACCTCCTTTACATGCAGTGATGCACTTTATTCTGTCTTTTATCACTTGCCTGACAGGTAAGCCTGCCTGCACTGCCTGAGGATTGTCTAACAAATAGACTGTTCAAGAATTGGGTTTTTTTTTATACAGAAGTGGTACTGTGACTGTTTAAAGTTCATCTCTCATCTTATGCAACCTTCAAGGAAGTGACTATTGAGAGACTGTCAGCTTATGTTTGCAGTGTGCTGAGTTCCTTTCAGGCTAAGAAAGCAAATTAGAGCTTTGACTTGCAAAGAAACAGTTAAATCCTTTTGTACTTTCCCAGCCTCAGAAGGAGGCTGATATCCTGGAAGATGCCTTCTTCATTTTTTAAATACTTGAGTTCAGTACAAAAGAAAAGGATATTACTTCAAAGCATTGTTTTGATTTTTTTTTTCCTTTTCCAGGATTCCTATAGAAAACTAGAGAGCAAACTGTGAAGCACAGCTTCAATGAACTGCCTAGGACTTGAGGAAAGATCTAGTAATGGGTTGATCTCAACAATGTAGCACCTGTTTTCATCAAAAGCAAAGTCATTACTTTGTATGACTGCTTTTACCCCATAAAAAAATAGTGCTTCTTTGGAAGGACGTTTTTCATCCTCCAAACAAATAGCTCTTCATTTGCTTCATGCAGAGAAACTTATCACAGGCTTTACAGTGCTCAAAGTAGTAATTACTTGCTATTCATTAAAAAAAAACAAACCCAAAAAAACCCCAAACCAAAACAACCAACCCCAAACCAAAAACACAACCTGTAATTGCTCCTGTTAACTTAGCTGTTAAAAAAGAGATTATTCCACTGTAATGAGCACTGTATGTAAAGATTGTGTGGAATATAATTATTTTCTTACAATGAAAGAAATTGGGCTTTCAACATGACAGTTTAAAGGATTGCTACCAATGTTAATTTGTCTGAAAACTTGGTTTACAAGCAGCATCTTGAGGTACTGAATCTGAAAACCTAGGAGGAGAAATGCTAATCTCTCAGTCTGTTTTAATACTCTCTTGGGTGTGTACATCATAGCATTGCTCATCACTTGCCCAGTACCTCTATCTATAGGTCTGAATCCCTCTCCCTCCCCAAAACACAGGAGTTTGGTGCAACCTTCTTGGTAATGCTTTCAAGTCTAACCTCAAACTCAGGTGGCCTTTCTTCCCTGCTCTCCTAGCATTTTGGTATCTGACTTTTCTGTCAACATGCATTTGAAACTTACTGGTTTGGATTTCTTTTTAAGTTTGTGTAATTCTGTTTGCAGTTAAGCCTCCTAGAGCTTGTATACATGCATCATGCTTGTTGCAAGAAACTTTTTCCACTCTATTATTGGAGAGGAAAAAAAAACAAACCAAGAGAATTAAAAAAATAATGAAAGCTTCTGCAGATGCAGGCTCACCTTGATGTTGGGATTATGAGGGACTTCAAAACCTCTTGGTACTTGAATATCTTGTTGCACACAAAATTCTGTCTCAAAATAGCACTCAGTACTTTTCAATATAACAGAACTCTTTGTCTAAAGTTAGTCATTATCATCCTGCATTAATGGGGCAATCTGGATATTTTTTATGTGATAGGATAACCTTCTTGAGGTTGGAGCTTCTAAAAGCTCTCTCTCAACTTTATAGCAGTAGTACTTCTGAAAATTAATTTTGTTTGAATATTCAGACTCTGAAATGATGAAAGCTCTCTCAGGTTTTTAAGAAGTGCAACCAAATGCTCTGCTCTTGTTTCTAATTAGCAGGTATCTGATAATGGGTAATTGCATTCCAGATGAAATCTGTTTCTCAGTAGGGATGTTTCAGCCAGAGGCAGTATCACAATAAAAATGACAGTCAGCTTCTGAAAATATCCCCTGCCTGAAGAACTGAATAGCTTCAAGCTGCCATTTAGTGTCTCATTGCAGGTAGTTTTAATTAATGATAGATCCGTTTGTTGGAAAATCATTATTTTATCATAACACATGGCCTACTGCTACGTAGGAGTTGACAATATAATCTGTTATACTACAGAATGTTGGTTTATTCTGTTGTTTCAGTGCTTTAAAGTTTGACTTGTGGATATTTCTCTCACATATTCCTGATCCTGTCTGATAATGCACAAGGGGTCCATACATGAAGTGTATTCTCACACAGATACTTCCTTTAGTTCTGGCACTGGGGTGTCTCCAGGACAATGGCTTGGACACAACCCAGTACAAGTCTGTCTTCAGACTCGAGTGTGAAAGAAATAGATTTTTATTTGTATTGTAACACCCTTATCTTAACAGGCTTGGGTCAACTGAGCTGCAGTAAGTCAGTAAACTTGTTCTTGCCTTCTACGTAGATTACGCCTGTGCACTCCAGAAGGACATCCTGCTACAAGGACGCTTGTATCTCTCTGAGAACTGGCTCTGTTTCCACAGCAACATTTTCCGATGGGAGACCACAGTAAGATCTCTTGGCTCACTTGAATCCCACCTCTTCTTTGTCCTGGACTATCAGGAAATGAGAGTCCTTCAGACAAATCTTCTCCTGTCAATCTTATGGTAGTAACTTTGTGCTGAAAAGAAGGATTCCTGGAGTGGAAATGCAGATCTGTTGCTCCATGAAGTGAGAGTAGCACTGGAGACATGTAAACATTTAAATAAGCTTACTCAGCATAGGAAGGGATAAAGGAGTTTAGTATAACTTGATCCTTTATGCTTCTGGATAACAATTTGCCTCTCCTCACCAAGGAGAGTTGCTCTGTAAAGGGATGTAATGTGTGACATCCCCCTGTAAGACAGGGAACATGGTGCAGTACACGGTGTTCCCCTGCTCAGTGCTGGAGTTCTTGAACCTTAATTTGGTTTAGTCTCACATGTAAATATTGACATCTAAGAATAGCTGAACAGCCTTTGCAAGTTCTCATATTGTGGTCTGTAGCTTTTGAACTGTAAACAAAAGTAGGTAGTTGTGATGTGTTGGCCCTCTATTTCTGTCAAATTAGATGGAGTTAAAACTTCTCAAACAGTTGAGTCTCCTGTAGAAATAGTATGGGGCAGGGAATGAGAAAGGGAAAGTGGCTTAGCTAATAGATAATGGAGATGTAAAATGTTTTGTCTCTGTGAGACTGCATGTACCTTCAGTTATCCATTTAAATCCTGTGTGCTTCCCTTCCTGTGAAGTACACAGGACAGAGAATGAATAGCTTCTCTACTGAAGCATTTCTGTAGCTCCTCTTTGTCTTAGCTGAAAATCAAGCTTAATTTCATTGATGGATTTGATGACTGAGTATTTCTTATTGTAGACTTGATTTTCTTTAAATTCCCTTTGAAATGACATCCTTGAATATACATATATACATAGACTGCTTTTTTTTAAGTCAGAGCAGTGTTCAACCTGGTAACCTGTTCATGTCCACCTAGTAGAGTCATATCTTAAGGTGGTGTAAGCTAGAGTCAAGCTTTGGGACCTCCCAGGTTGTACTGATGCAGAGAGAGGCACATTAAGAGAACCTTCTGTACACACAGGAAAAAGCAAAATCCAGCTGCATCCTTTGTCTAAGCTGAATGGCAGTGCAGCCTTATCTTTGAGGGAAGGGGGGAGGCTGAAATGAAATGGCTTGTTGCAGCCACTCAGACTGTGCATTTCTAAATGGAAACATTTTGGGTAGTAAAACTAAAGGCAAATACAAGCAGAAGACTTCATTGCAGTGCCTAGACTGTAAATAAACCCTCTGAAAATGGACTGAACTGCAGACTTCTGTGAGATGACATAGATAGTCTGTTATCTGATCTATGTACCACCTTGTGTAGAGCCTACAGATTGGGACTGTAGGTCCCAATCTGTAGGCTTTGTGGTTTGTATGGTTGGAGTTGTAAGTGGTGGTGGTGAAGTAGAAAGGAAGAATTACTTTCTTTCCTGGTCCTAGTATGTAAGAAGAGGAAATTACTCTTAAGTCATCTACTTGAAAATGCTTGATGTTAAGGTTACCAGGTGGAGACAGTAATTATCTTTGCTCTCAGCTGAATTGCCTCCCAGGGCTTGGGGTTAGTTTGAGTTCTTCTTGCATGTTCTGTGATGTCTTAAATTTTTAGTCTCACCAGTTATTTTAATATACTTTGTCATATCTGTTTCTGCTTAGATTTCTATTGCCTTGAAGGATATCACTTTCATGACAAAGGAGAAGACTGCTCGTCTCATTCCAAACGCCATACAAATAGCAACAAAAGGAGAGAAGGTGAAATCCTGTGTTTTAAATATTATCTTTAAACTATAATGTCCAGCACAGAAAACTTGTAGTTTTAAGTGCGCATTAGTAACTTCTCTGTCAAATCTTTACAAATAATTAGGATTAGAAGAAAGTCTCAGTGTTTTGGACCCTGTACTTGACAATACTGACTTGACAATTCAGCTTTTCTTTGACTGCAGACTAGTGTTGATGCAGTAACCAGAAAGTAGGGAAGTTTTTGTCCTATTGATGATCAAACCTATTTGAAAGCTAAAAGCTCAGGGCATGAATTTGGAACATGTGTCCTTGAGTTTGGTATTTTTATGATTTCATTGGATTTAAAGTGCCCCTGAAAGAAAATTGCTGAAAACGAAAGGGCTATGATAAAGGTTTCAAAGCACAGAGAAATCTACCCATAGAACATGGAAATTTATATTCTGGGAAGCGTAGGTTTAGGGTGTGTATTTGGAAAAACTGATAGGCATGACACAGAATGCTTAAGTGCAACACACTTAATGATACTTCTCTCACTGCCTTGAAAAATAATAATGCTTGGCTGGATACAGAGAATAGTTTCCCTGATGAATTTGGAGCTGTTCTCTGTGAATGAACTGTGATTCCTCCTATTAGGCTATTCTCTCTCTATTAATTAAAAATTAAATTAAAAAATTCATCATCAAGGAAGATAAACCTTCCTTTGCTAAACAAGCTCTCAAAGGGAAAGACTTTAATACTGCAAATGATGCATCTAATTTGATCTCCTATTTTAATTATTTAAATTTCACATGTTCCCATGTGAAAAGATTAGTAAAAGGAATATGTGGTGGAAGGATGGAAAGAAAGGGCTGTGGCCAGTAGCAGATAAGCTCCTGCATCTCTGATTTGTTCCACTTCCTATTTGGAAGTGGAGGAAAGATTTAACTGTGTAGTTAGTTGATGGGGAGCTCTCCCTTCACACTAAAGGCACATGATGGCAGTTGGATTCCCAGAAGTGTCTATATGCTATATGAATGTTGGGGAACTCTTTCCTATTAAAAGTGATAAAAAGTGGGTAGAATGAGGAATGTGAGTCCAGGTTTGAGTGTTGAGGAGCATACCATTGTGAAAACCTTAGGATATTCAGGATGCAAGGGAATGTTCAGAGCTTCTTTCAAATAGCTACAAGTGAACTTTTTGCACCTTGTTTTTCCTGCAGTTTTTCTTCACATCATTCAGTGCGAGAGATAGAAGCTATCTCAGTATCTTCCGCTTATGGCAGAATGTGTTGCTGGATAAGGTAAGCCTGTAAGTGCTGGTCCCTGTGGTTAAGTAACAAAATAGTATTTTTTTTTTTTCTAAGAAAAGCAGATGTCTTTGGAGGATAAGAGACTTTCCTTGAGAAATTGGCTTTTTCTGACAAATCTAATCTGATGTTCTGCTTTGAATCCTTGTACTTTAGATCCCAGATAAACTTCCCATCTTTGCCTTCTCATGCTGCCATCTACAACTTTGCTCTTGAGGAAGCGTTTTGTCTTTACATCCTTCTCTTTACTACCAGCTCAAGCAGTTATTACTAAATTGGCATGCATTTGATCATGCTTATTATGGCTAATTTTTGATCAAAAAGACAAGTGGCTTTTTCAGTGAGAGCTTTTTTCTTAAGGAAAAAGCCAAAAGTCACCTTCTTAGATAAGTTAGCTGAACCTTTGCCAGGCAACTCATTACAACTCCCCTGACCTTGAATAAATGCAACATAGGCAGGGTGTATGATATGGAAGTGTTTTTTGGCAATTCCTGCTCGTTAACTTGATTTATATTGTAATTTGTGAACACTTAAAACTAATCTTCCTTCTAAAAATGTACTGACACTTTTGCAGAACATCACTGTAAGTAATGCAATCTCTGTAAACCAGTTCCTTCCTGTTTATAGCTCTTGTTGTTTAAATATTTAAACAGAGATGCAATTGAACACTGAAATATCTACATATAACTCTGCACTACAATGGTCCCCAAAGGCTTAAAGCTGTTCTGCTAATGTGTAGTGCACACAGGATTTTTATTAAATGGATTTTAAGGCAGACCAGAGGCACTCTTTGTCAAACAAAAGCTGAAAATAAAGTGCTAATTAAGGTAAAACTAACACTTCCTGCAAATCTGTTATCCTCTGTATCAAACACTTGTTAACTGTAACATTGGAACTGTCTTGTCTTGAATCTACCAGTAGCACTGCAACACCCAGAAGGTACTATGTCATCTTTTGACTTGAATGTGCAGCTGGCATTAACCTTGGTTTTCTCTGTTAGGCAGAGTTTGTCAAGAGTGAAATTAACTTAGTTTGTGGCGCTGGGGAGTGAATGCATGGGCTTTCAGGTATGCAAGTGCTCCACGGGGCTGGAACAGAAGTAACAAGCTTTGTGCTGATCAGTATTTGATTTTCCTGTGAGTTTCTACTTTTTTGCCATTGAAATGAGTGGCAAGTTAGGAACAATTTTTCACTTCAGAGTGGTAACTAGAGGATAGATATGGAAAACCATGGACAGCATGTAAGATGAAATAAGGTAGCATGTTTGAAACTCCTTATTTAAGTGGATTTCTCTTATGTTCAGCTCCTCGTTTCAACAGTGTAGTAGTAGTGACATCTGATTCACTGCTAGAAGTGTTTTGAGTCGCCTGTCAGCCTGTCTTAAGATTCTTTTCTGCTTAATCAAACTAGATTGAGGTGTACTGAGGAAGTGAAAGTTACTAGAGCTGGATCCACTGACTCAACTACAATGACAGCTGTCTGCTGCCTTTTTTCCTTAAAAGAAGGTCCTTGCTGCATCCCAGCAGTCTTGTTGTTTTCTTGTCAACTGTTGCAGTGAGAGCATACCTTGGAAAGTTCTCAAACGTTTGAGGCTTGACATGGTATGCAGGGCCCTCAGTATGTGAAGCCTGGTGTTTCTGGGCTCCAGTGATCAAAGGCATCCCATCAGAATTGGTTAGGGTAACAAACCCCCAAATCTCACTTGGGAACCAATCCTGAAAAGAGCTGGCTTTATTTTCTCTGCAAATAGCTAAATATTGTGAAGTATGTGGGTAGTTTAGTTATCTGAACTACATCTGTTAGACCCAGAGATGACATCCAACTGTTAAAAGTTATGAAGTAAAGTCCTCCTGGTGTCGTCAGAAGTAGACCTTTGAATGCAGCTGTTACAGTGCTGCTTTGCGCCACCTGATGGTGGATAATCCCCCGTTTCCAGGATTTGGAGCCAAAGGAGTGGAATTACAATAGCTCCAAATCACGCTTGTGCAGAGGTCGTTTTCATGCGCAGGCTCTGCCCTCTTCGGTGCTCCCTGGGCAAAGATTTCATGTTACAAGGTCTTACGCCTGGAGAGTGATGTGTCTGCTTTACCTGATACACCTTAAGCTTTCACCACCTGCACAACTTCTTGGTAGGGTCAGCATGCCCTTTCCCAGGTCTCCATCTTGTGGCCATTCTGCCTTGTGCTTAAGTATCGCATGTCCTGGACAGTCGAACAAGTAGTCCTTGATGAAGTCTGCCTTTCTTCTGGAGTGACTTGCATTGCGTAAGGAAAACAGCAAGTGATTACATACTGTTCTGTCCCTAAGTTTACTTTGCTGTCAAGATACTCTTCCCCAGTTTTGTGTTGCTGTTCTAATAGGACTCCTGGTTCTCATAGCTGACTCTCAATTCTCTAACGTGCAGCTTCGCCTTCAGATTTTGCTGTGAGTACTTATGTTGTGCATTTGGTGCCCTCCAACTTTGGTAGCTCTGGAATCACTGGGTCCTTTCTTAGACTAATTTATAAAAATGTCCATGTAAAGACTCTTTCAGGGAAATTTACACTATGGTTTGGGGTTTTTTTTCTCCCATTCCTACTGTCTTTTAGGCCTTTACCTTGCCATTGTTCTACTTTTAATAAATATTCCTGGTCAGAGGGGGAGGAAGCATCATGGAAAATAAGGAGTCATTAACATAGGCCTGGAAGAGACATGACACCGGTATTGATAAAACAGATAGCTGCTTCCACATCCACTGAGGCTTTCAATAATACATCAGTTTATAAAATCAGCTGAAATTCCTGTTTTGCAACAGGCTTTCTAGATTGGTGAAACAAGTTTATTAATGTGTGCTATTGACAGTGAGAGCAATGCTATTTATACTCATGCTTTATTGTCCTAAAGCTTATGGGTGTCATATATCCTTCTAGTTTAAGGGAGAAGGAACAAATTAAAATCTAATTAGGCAGGTCATTCAAATTCCAAGCAAACAGTGCTCCTTATTTCTCATGGAACAAGATCTTAACGTAATCGGTCTCAATTCCCATGAGTCCTCTTCCTTAGTGTTGGATTTACTTTCCTATTGTTGTTGTTATACTTTGCTGGGTAGAGATTTGCAGGTGTCTCCAGAGACGTTGTAGCAGGTAAGTCTAGAGGTGTGAGAATGGACCAGAGCTGGGCTGCTTTTGGCAGACATCAGCCAGGACAGCAGTACTGCCTTCCCTGTAGCTTCACAGGGGGCGTTCGCTTTGCACCCTGGCGTGCAGCAAGAGTCGCTTTAGAGATCAAAGAGGGCTTGGGTTGATTCTGACCTTTGTCTTTGGGCAGTTAGAAGGGGGAGTTTGCTGGGGTGTTGTGTGGGGCTTTTTTGTTTTGTGTTGTTGTTTGGGTTTTGGTTTTTGGTTTTTTTTTTCAGCAAATCAAACAGAATTACACATCAGAGTTTCCTGCTGGGAGTATGTTGGGTGGGTTGTCTCTGTAGTAAACCAGTATGGATTGTCTTATTTCTGCATCTGTCCACAAGGGGTGAAAAATCAGCGGCTTCCCTTATGTCCATGTTATTCTGTGGTATTTGCTTGTGCCATGCCACTGCTTTGTCTAGCATGAAACAAAGTATTGATGCTCTATGCTCCCACTTAAAAAGACAAAAAGGTGTCCTTGCTGCTCTTTGTAGCCTTTCTTTCTGTATACAAAGAGAACTGAGGAAAAAAAAATCCTGTGTAGTGAAATGGGCAAAGTAATTCATGTTTAGATTTGGCCTTTCAAGCTTCAGAGGTTCTCAAACCATCCTCTCAGAAGCAGAAGTCTGACCCAGAAAATTTGTGCCCTTCTTTGCCTTCAGAACTAATCCTTTCTGATACAATAAAGCAAGTCTGGTTTGATCTTGGGCCGTGTCCATTAACAACTTACTGTATCTAGCTGAGCTAAGAATAATTGAGCAGAGTTCAAGAATCCTGTTTTAGAAGCAAAAGTTGGTAACATCGACTTCACAGAAGCTCAGGAAACAGCTTTATAGATTCCTGAAATGCATAGCTGGAAGTTTCTCTGCTTCCCTCAAACCACTGAGCTCCCTGTCCAAGGGCAGCCTGATTTGCCCCCAGACTCATGCAGAATGTGCTAGTGATTTTTAATTAGCGGCATTAGCTATTTCCCAGCTAATTTATTCTGGCTGGAAATAAAGGCAGTAGCAACATTGGGCAGCAGAAGTGAAAGCAGCTTTGTCTTTTTTCCTTGTGTGTGTGTTTTTAATTTCTGGTTGCAAGGTGTGCTCTCTGAAGGTACATCTCAGTCATCTTTTGGAATGCCTGATCCTGCGTTTAGCCATTTGCTGAGGACAGCTGTAGGTAGGAGACTGTCACTCCAATATACAGCATAGCCTGGGGAAGGTTAAGGCTCCTGGATGTTGGGGGCTGTTTGTAGCACTGCGTTGCTTTGCAGAACAGACCCCCGTGGCAGAGGGAGCTGGTGGTGGGTGTTGGGATGCTGGCTGTACCTGTGTGTGTGTTGGTGTTGATGTTTGTCCTCGGTAGCATTAAACACCTTGAAACTGCGTCTCTAACAACAGGATGCTTGTACCAGCCGCCTTCAGAAGAGCCCCAAACCTTGTTGTGTTGGAAAACACCCGAGGGGAAAAAGCCTCTTCCAGGGCTGCGGAGACTAACCGTGTTCCTAACCGGGCTGGGCTTCTTTCCCCTCTCCCAACTTCGGGGCTTGGGGTGGGCAGGCACCCTTGCGGTGCAGCGCGGGGGTCCGGCACCGAGCGCGGGCAGGAGGCCCGAGGCCGACCTGCCGCCGGTGACAGGCGATGCCCGCGATTGCCCCGCTGCCTCCTCCCGCCGGGCGGGCGGGCGGAGGAGCGGCCCCGGGCGGGCCCCGCCGCCCGGCAGGAAGTTGAAGCGCGGCGGCCCGGGCGGAGGCAGCCGGCGAGGCCGGGGGTGTCCCGGGAGCGGCGCTGTCCGGCGGGAAGCGCCAGGTTTGTCACGGTGCGGGGCGACGGGCGCCCTCCGGGTGGGCTGGGCCGGGGAGCGAGGCGGCGGGTGGGTGCCGGCGGCCCCGGCAGGGACCGGCGAAGGTGTATGTGGGCGTGTATTTACATTCGTGCTCGTGGGTCAGCTGCTGTATTTATGTCAGTCTAAAATTGCGGGTAGTGTAACAGGCTGCCGGTGGAGCAAGGCGGTGGAGAGGATCTTTTATAAGCCCTATAAATAATGCATGGGTATTTAATGTGATCATTTCATGCAAATAGTTAGCAGTACTTGTGTTACTGCCTCATTAGCACGGTTCTGTTCCCTTGATCAATATGGATTGTGGCCGAGACACATTTTCCAGTGTGGTGTCTCTTCGTTAAGATTGCTGGTGCTGCTCTCGTAAATCCCAGAACCTTGCTTCCTTTTTTTTTTGTTTTTCTTTTTTTCCCCTTTTGGTTTTTAGCCCTTTACAGATGAAGTGGACTTTGAAACTAGTTGCTTACATTGCCGATATGTCATACTCCTTTCACTTCCTGACTTCCCTGATGAGCTGAGAGAGCTTAGCTATATCCCAGTAGCTGTCAGAATCCAGGGAGCAGGGAGGAGGTACTGTAAAGAGAAGGTTGGCTAGTGATGAGTCAAGGTAACAACGTTGCTTATCAAAGCCTGTATTTTTTGTAAAGGTGACTCTCACATCATTCCAAAGTGAGGGCCTCCTGTCCCACCTTGGCAAAGAGGACAGTTGGCTGACCTGGGCACCACAATTTAGTGACTGAAATGCTAGCCTCTTGCTATTTGTGGAGTGCTCTGAGCATCCCGGGGAAACAGGCATGTATCTGTGAAGCAGTTTGTCTTAGATCGAGGAGGGAGTCCCTGACTGTCTACTAGTTACTAGTATTGTGCTGTCTTGAGTGAAATTCAAGAGGATGCTATCTTGAGTATCTCTGAAAACATTGGTGATGTGTGAAGAAGCAAGTAGTGGCTGCAAGTGTGTGTTTTCTCAAGAATAGTGTTTTCTCATGTCTGGTGTTATTGATTGAACAGCAGTGGGTTGGAAATATGTAGTAGACGGACTACAGTTCCCCAAAATACTGAAATCCAATCTTGAAATCTAATACCTAAATGCTTTCAGTCCTTGTCAGAATTGAGGTTAAAGGCTGTGGCGTAATTCAAACTTCTTACTGTTTTACCTCCTGTGCCTTACTGTCCCATACCATAGTTCTTGACTAGCTCGCTTTCTTTCAGCGGCTCACCAAGCAGGAATTCTGGCAGCTGGTGCACCAGAGCTATGGCTCTGAGCTGGGCCTGAACAGCGAGGAGATGGAAAGCTTCCACTCATCATCTGAGGACAACGGGCAGTCTCGGTAAGGAGAGGCTTATAAAGTTTATTGAAACAGGCAAGGAGAAGTAGTGTCCTCTCTTAGAAGTTCTTTTTCTGAAATGCTGCTGTAGCCTTACTGAAAAGGTTAAGCCTGTAGTAAAAGGGTTCAAGGAACTGAGCGTGCATAAAAACTTATTTGTGTCCATTTGCCTAAAATAGTAGGAGCAATTGGAGGAGAGAGACCTTATTCTCCTGGGATCTGCTTAGGAGTATCAACAGGGTGGCTTAAATAGCAACCTTTTCTCATAATGCTGTCTAGTCAGGATCTGTATGCCCTTCAACAATATGGAAAAGTTGAATGAAATGGAGCTATGTATGACCTTGAGGCACTCTTCCTCCCCTTGATGGAGACTGAAACACTTGCTTTGCTCCCTAATGTCTGAGGTCTCAGTTTATTTTTAATGCTGTGCTCATTTTGAGTTAAGAAAATAGAATAATCTTAACTGCATGGATATTTTTTTCTTTGAATGCTCACATTGATTTCTTGGAACAAATAAGAGCTAATTTATGAACTGCCGGTGTCAATCTAATAACAAGGCTTAATTTTTGTATCTCTATGTAAGTATGGATCTGCAAAACTGAACAATGTGATCTATGACTCTTCAATCCTGTGTTATCTGAGTTTGCTCAGATAACAACGAAAAAGTCGTAAGTCCACTGCTAGCTTCAAAAGATGTCCCAATAAATATTTCCTGGATTTTATTGTTTTGGTTTTTTCCCCTCCTCTAGTAAAGAATACACTGTGCAGCAGCTCTGAAGTAAGGAATGCAGGAAAAATAATTGTTCTAAGCTTTCTTAAAACACTTTATTTCCCTTCCTCAAATCTTCTCTAACCTATGTCTGTCTCCACTTTTCCCACACCATTGACTTTATCTCTAATCCACTAGTACTTGGTTTTACTAACCTTATGGTAAAAAGCTGAATCCACCTGAAAGATGTCTGGGTGAAGAAAATGGCCTGAGAGATTAATGTGGTGGATATAGGAAGAGTGAGATGGTATTCTTTAATATTAGCTGAACAGTCATGATGTGAATGCAAAAATCACACGAGAGGTTTTTCTCAGACCTTTTATCACTTATACCTTCAAATATATTTTTTTTTTTTACTTTGGACAGATCCAGCATTTGTGATGATCCTGGAGAAAGGGATGAAAAACTACCCAAAATGCTTGGTTTAGTTCGGGAACCCACGCTTCAGTCAGAAGGAGAGTCACTCAACAGACACGTGTTGCCAGGAGTAAGTGCTGACACAGCCTTTCTTGTGGTTTTCCAGCTGACAAGTGTGTATCTGTAAGCATAGGGGGCATGGGTGTTGTAACTTCTAAAGAAGCCTGTGAAAATTCATAATAGACTAGGAGATTTTTACATCAAACTTAACATAAATATCTTCAGGTTTGAGGAATATTTATTGAATTTGGAAATGAACGAAGTTCTGGATAAGAGTATTGTTGGTGTCAGTTGTGGCATTGTTCTGTTCACCACATAACCTGGTTAGAATGCTGAGACTTATGTCCCAATCCCAATTTTTGTTGTGGGCCTTTTTTTTTAAACAAGAGAACCTCCAACCCCGCCTCCCAAACCAGAAAAACCCCACACAAAGCCCAATCCCCCCAAACAGAGAAGCCAACCCCTCCACCCCCCACCCAAATAAACCACCATAAAACCACAACCAAACTGTTTTCTCCTGTTTCCTAAGGACCCTGTGCAGATATGCAAGTGCTTTACTAAAGTATTGCTTTTGGTTGCTTCTAATGAGTTCTTGCTTGTGTTGCTTGCTTTAAAAAAAAAAACCAAACCAAAAAAAACCAACAAAACAAACCCAAAACCTAAACCCCCCATATCTTCTGTCTCTCCTGTAAATGAGATTTATTAGAGGGTAGTAATGCTGTGTTGTCCTTGCCTTTAAAGTCAGTGGCAATGGTTCAGTAGGAAGATAGGGGAAACAACCTTGATGTAAATTCCACCTCACCCACCCACCCCCCTCAAATGCCTCAGAGTAATAACACTGAACAAGCATGAGTGTTTCACTCCTGATGTATGAATTGTGAATGTGTTTGGTTGCTTGGGGAGGGCAAGCTCATTACGAGCTGTATCTGAGGTGTGTGTCTCTGCAGCATCTCTCCCACTTCCTGAGACTCTTGTGTGTACTTGTAGTCCTAAAAAGCTAAGGATATTTTCTCTTGGTTAATAGATAACCAGAGGGAAAGATCTTGGAAAAGCAAATAAAGCAGTAAACTTTACAAAGTATTTAACTGATATTTCTGCTTTAGAAGATTTGGGGAGGGAAGAAAGGAGACATTTGTAATAGGCTTTTACTGCCATATGTAATAGGCCATATGTAATAGGCTTTTACTGCCATTTTACTTCTGCCTTTTGTCACTTGCTAAAACTGATCTGGAGGTTAAGCAGGCTTTAAATAGTTTTGCTGAAATCCAAGTTTCTGGCTAGAGACTCATACCCCAGCAAACAATGTTGGTGTTTGTTTGTCAGATATTAAAAGCTTTAGTTAATCAGATGATGGGTATCCCTCATGGAAATCCTAGCAGTATAAAAAAAGATTTTGAGAGAGCTCTAAGGGAGGCTTGTGGATGCTGCTGAAGTTTTGGCTCTTCAGGATACTACCCAGGTAGCCTTGGTTTTGACTGCTAAGTCTTATTTGCACAAGATCAAGCCATTTAAAAATAATTGCTCTGCCTGGAAAAGTGTTTTGTTTGCCTACTGCGTGTCACACCCAGAGATGTCTCTTGCAGGTGCTAAATCTAATGGGGAATGTTGGTAAGCAGTGCTGTCTAGGGATTTGGTCTATATCCAGTAGGATTCTCCCTTGAATGAACTGGGGGTTATGTCCTTTAATTATAGTCTAAAATGCAGTATTGATACATGTGTAGCTAAACTGTTAAGCTTTACTCTTTCAGTGCAACTAAAATGCATAATGATTGTGTTGAGCTGTATGTGTCATTTGGCACTTCTCAAGAACGTTGACACATTCTCCACCACCCCAGGATTACAGCATATTTAGCACAGGGGCGATAGGAGGTGACAGTAGTGCTTAAAATGTATTTATCAAAACCATGACACTGAGACAACACACTTAATCACGTTCCAAAGACTGGAGAGAAACAGGCTTAACTGCTTCATTCCTCCTCTGATAGTAAGTCTGAAAGATCTCTTCAGAGGGAGATCTGAAATGACAGAGGTGTTGGCTATAGTACTTGGCCTGTCTTGGAAATATATAAAAAAAAAGCAAGCCTGTGTGTAACACCAGTCATGGATGGCACTTGTGGTGAACCACACTTGAGAAGCACAAGGTGGGAACCACCATATTGTCTGCCTGAATCAGCCATCATCTTCCCTCCAGCCCTCATAGGGGAGACCTTAGAGCCTTCCCGTCTGGGAACCTGTTGTTCACAGTTTAAAAACAAACAAACAAAAGAACCCTCCACCAAATAAAACCCCAACCCCATCCCAACTGACAAAAAAAACCCAACTAAAAACCAAACTTGATAGGCCTTTGCACAGAGCTCAGGTTACAAATGTACCTAAGGAAGAAATTATACATCTTTAATTAAAGTTGAGATTGGTCTTTGGAGGTGAAGGGTGTGTGTGGGGGAACAAGAAAGCTGTTTGAGTTAATCAAAAAAACCTCAGCATGAGTTTACTCTTCCCTGACATCAGAAAAGGCTTTTCTATAGGAACCATTGCTCCAGGCTTCTAACTTGAGCCAAGTGTTCAAGCTCTGCCCATGGCATAGTGGGGCTGCTCTTATGCTGCTCCACCTGTTCACCAGATCCCTAATCCTCAGCAAAATGCTGGAGAGTTCTTTGGGTTTGTGCTGGTATGTGCATGAGCTTTTAGACTGCTTTAACCACAGCTAGCTTCTTCCTGACTTCCATCTGTATTGGTGGAGTGTTTTGATGTGGAAATACTGGTTCTGTCATAGTTCCTGTTGTGTGACTGAGTATAAATTCAGGCATGGCAGCTCCTTTTGTTAACTGATCCGCTTTCCTGATGCAGCGCTCCCTTCTTCGACCTTGAGGGAGTATTTCTGACTGCTAACGCTGCAGTCACATTCATGCCTGTCTGTTTTCCAGCCACCCACCTTCTGCTAATGGCTCTCAGTTGCACAAAAAAAAAGTAGATGGTCTGTATTTTTGAAAAGAGCCAAATAGCTCAGGAAGTACATGATGACTGTTCAAGGAGCGGATGCTCTTGGCTTGGGGTTTTTTTTTGAGTGCTGAATAATCTTTAGGGGTGATGGCATTGCAGATGAATTGGAACTCCTCAGTTGAGGAGGCCTGATATTATTTATTATGGTCTGTGCTCTGCTGCATAGGAAGGGCTGTTGATCCTATCTGTTTCACTGGAGGTAATGGGAGCTTTGAGGAGATGCTTAGAATGAAAGCTATGATTCATAACCAGTAGCTAAACTTCTCTGGTGGCATTTTGTGATGTACAGACCTTATGCATATGGTCTTGCTAGGAACTGTTTCTTGAAGTTTTCAATGCCATGTGAGCTTAGCAGCCAGTTATTAAAGTTTAGTGTTAAGAGCTGCATGAGTCAGTGACAGATGTTTTGTGGGATGTCCTGCTCTTATACTGGAGATGGCAAATGATAATCCATTACTTTGTTTCTGAGAAGTAAGATTTTTAAAGTAGAATGGTTCAAGGCAGCAGTATTTAAAAAACACTTTTTTTCCTCTTTGGTCAAGTGGTAATGGAGCCCTATAAAATAAGAACACCTTTAAAATATATAATTGGGATGCTCTAATCTTCCTGAAAAGAGGAGTTTCTGCCTATTTCACTGTGCTTCTCAGGATTATTGGATTCTTTGCTAAACTGTCAGTTTATGAAAAGCAAATAGTCTGTGCTAAGTTAATGGATTTATAAATACTAATGTTGATGCAGGGAAGGGGACTAAACCATGCAGATAGGTGCAAGGGGCCTCTATGGGGAGTCACGCTCTCTTTTGAGGCAGCTCTAGGTATGGCAGTACAGATGAGTCAATCCCTTGTTAACCAGGGTAAAGTGAAAGTTTGAAATAAAGAGGAAGGGAAGCTGTCTGGGGTATGGAATGAGAAACTAGTGCTTCACTATATGGTAATTGAGTAACTAGAGCTTGTGGCTTCCTTTGTGTGGCTTTCTTCCTTGAAAGTAACTTTCTTTTTTTTTTTTAATAGTCTAATTACTGATGTGCCTTTTTCTTTCTCATGGTTGTTTCAGGTGGAGGAGTCCCCAGTTGAGAAGCAAATAAAGAAGAGCCCTCTTCCATCTCTAGAAAGAAAACCTGTTAAGCTAGTCAGAAGCAGGTCTTTAGAAAAGTCCTTGGACCTGAATGAGAATGAAAATATTCCAGAGAAGAGCAGTGCTTCAGATAGTGAAGAAGGTAAATATCTTTTGCAGTTGAGATCTGTAAGGCAACCTGACTCTGGTGTTCCATCTCACTTGTGGAGCAAGTTAGAGAACTTCCTGATCATATGAAACTTGTATGCTCACTTGCTTCATGGGGTTGCATCAAAAACTCCTATCTTTCTATCTATCTTAGTTTCTGGAGAGGAAAAAAGAAGTGGTTGGGGGCATTCAGAATGAAAACAATTTGCAGTCTTGCTTTTTCCCCTGTGGCAGAGTTGCTAACTGCCTAAACTTAAAGATTTCTCAACAGTGTGGTGTTAGTTGTCCACTTTCTGTGTTCTCACAGGTATTTCAAGTATTTTTCTTTCCTCTGTTTTCATTTCCTGGGAACTGAGGAGAAACATTTCAGCCTGTTCTCTAGTTTCTGAGATTCTTCCACCTCCACCACACCACAGTATGCTTCTAGTTTAAGGCATATGGTTTTAAATGTCATTGATGGAGTAAATGGAGGAACTTACTGAAAGTCCAGGCAAGGCAGTTTCCCAGCTTTCAGGAGTGTATTGTGCATTTCATCTGAAGATGAAAAACCTTAACATATATCTTGGAGCAGCTCATACTTTGTGTGCCAACAGAGTTAATATCTTACAGATCCTAATAAACCCTCCTCATAACTCATACCTTGTTACCCAGTACAGGATGAGGAGAAACAGATACCACGGTAGTGTAGACATTGTAACATGGCTGATAAGTGCTTCCTTTCATATGTTCACTGTAGGAGAAAAACATAGCTGTATGTCTCATGGTGGTTTTGATATGAATGTTCTTGCTCTCCTGGGGAGAGCATAATGCTGGAGTGTGTTTCTGCTGAGGCTGGGTGACACTGAGACGTGCTAGGGTCTGTGGGTGTCTGTTCTGTGGTCCCAACAGTAGTGTCTGAGCAAGTTCTTGCTCTTGTGAGATGAGTTTTCCAATTACCATGGGGAACTTTCTGTGCCAAAGGGCAGACAGCTCACTGAAGTTGTAGTGGATGTTCTGTTAAATATCCCAGTCTTGGACCCTGCAAATACCTCTAAAATGAGGTGTGTACAACCTGGGTTGCTTCCAAAGCTGTACAGTGGTGTGCAAAAGGAGGATGAATGTTCTTGGCAGTAGCAGTGTCCTCAGTAGCAGCTGAATATTTTTCATGTGCAAAGAGAGAACTCTCAGCACCTGTTGGCAGGAATAGAACAGCTCACTTAATTGAAGCTAGTTCTTAATCTGAGAAACTCTGCATCTCATCTGTTCAGAGTCAGCAACTGAAGCTGTTTGCAGTTGTCACTATGTTGGGATCACTGTGGTGTCCAGTAAAGCTTTCAAAGCCATGGGTTGAATTGGCTGCCCACAAGTTGTGCTGTTGCCTGAGGATATACTTGATATTCAACTAACTTTTCTTTTGCTCACCCACACTGCTGCTGTGTTTGCTTTAGTTCAGATTCAGCTTGGAAACATGTCAGGTTGTACAGTTTGTGTGAATATACTTACTTGAACAGGCTGCTGTTTATGCCATGCTCCTGCACACTTAAGCTTCACAAATGAATAGTTTACTCCATTGCAGGTGGAGCTCATAGACCAGCTTAGCCTTGGCCTTTGGATATTTGTGGCTTTCACATTTCATTTTTGTTTTTATAGCACAAGCCTCCAGTAAAACTGACTGACAGTAGTCCTGTTGTCTTTCACGCTGCTGTTTGTGTAAAGGACAGCAGTTAAATACTGTCATCTCTGTGTTTCCGACTTGAGTAAATGTAGCATATTAAATGGGAGATGTCTCTTTAAGAGAACTGACTTCATCCTGCTTCACTTATTTTTCCTCCCTCCCCCAAGACTAGTCTCTTTTTATTCAGAGCAGGATTTTCTAGTCTCACAACATTAATCTTTTCTCTGCATTCCCTTCTTCATGCTTAGAATTTTTTTCTCCTGTTTTTCTGTCTGTTTTCTATTGCAGTTACCCTATACCCTTACAAGGTGAAGTCCTTCATGCAAACCAAACTAGCTTTCCCACATGGCAAAGGTTTACCCTTGAGATTAATCTCTTGTGTCCTCTGGCTCATACTCAGGCTGCCCGTGGAGGTGTCCTGGCGAATAAGGTGAGGGGCAAGCTCAAGGCTACTCTTCTCCAACTCTGGGTCCAACTGACACCCAAAGCTGGAATTCTGGAGCTGTAGCAACACTAGTTCCCTCACCCTAAGAAGTTCTCACATTGCTTACAAGGGGGATGGAGGGGTTTGCAGCTCAGTGTATGCCACTGGCTTATTGACCTGCATCTTGGTGCTTTTGTTTGGAGTATAAATTTCAAGCCATGACAAACTTTTGGCTAAGCTAAAAATTAGTATCTGCAGTCTTGTTTTTAAGTTTCAGAAAACAAATTTTAGTTCAAGCATGGAATGTCTATTTCCAAAATAGATCCAGGAGAGTCTGAATTTCCTCAAATGACTCTTTTGTATGTGGAACTTTCATGTGCAATGACAGTTTTCAGCAGCCTAAAATACTTCAAAGGAGGAAGGAAGAAATTGGAAAACAGTCTTTTCTGCTAGAGAGCTTTCCTGTATAAATTCCTGATATCCTTGCATAACTTGAGACTTACTTTATTGTTTCTATTTATGTCAGTAACCACCTTAAACATGTGTTCTGCAGGACAGCATAACTGCTTGTGCTGTAGTGCTGAGATGATGGGTACAGTGGTAGCTTGATTGTTCTTGTAGACAGGCATATATGGGGCTGAAAATGTTTGAAGTACAGGGTGGATGAAATGATTTTAATCCTGGTTTAGTTTTTCCTCAAGACTATTAAATTTTGGATATGCAGTATGTGAGGAAGAGTAGTCCTGTTATCTTGTTGGCATTTTAATCAAAATAATGAAAGCACATAATTTGTTGACTCAATATTTTGTTGCTTTGGGGTTTGGAGGATATGTGTTGTGAGTTACCTGAAGTCAGAAGGCATAAGTGTTTTTCTTTGGGTTTTTTTCTCTTGTGAGTGGGAAAAGGCTAGTATTGTCACAGTACTTAATCAGTAGTCTTTGAAAACAGAGGAGAACTCGTTGATAATGGTTAATATTATTGAGATAGTCAAACAGTCAAATAGATGGTGTCTGGAACCTGTTCGCTCTAGGAATTGTTTTCAAGCGTATTTGGTTAAAGGCTCCTACCTCTATATTCTTCAAACAGTGTGCAGTTTTTCCCCATCACTGTTGGCATAGAAATCTTCAATAGTGCCAGGATTTACCTCTGTCATCTTTTTCTTCTGATCCTCCCCCAGCTCCGTGGAGTGAAAAACCAGCTGCCTTCTGAATTTGTTTGATAGCCTCTGCTCTTATCATTTCACCTTTTTTAATTTGCTTTTGGTGTGTGTTTAGCTTTGAGCTGTTGGTTCTTAATAGAAATTTTAAGAATGCTTTTCCTGGCTCCTTTACCCTCCTCCTGTGTCTGTCTCTTCTTGCACTGCAGATGTTTCCAAACCTCTGCAATCACTGGTGCATAGTGTCTTTATATTCAAACAGTCTTTCACAGCTTGCCTTGCAGTGATGAAAATGACCTTATAGACATGTGAGGCAATATTGGGGGAGGGACCAGACTTGCCATCTTCATGCTGAACCAGGTCACTCTAGGCAATATGTTTGCTTCTGGATTTCAGTGTCCCTAGGGATCCTAACCTAAAGTCAGTGTAATCTTGTGTTCTTTTATCAGACAGTAGCTCCAACTCCTCTATAAATGTATTGAGGCTAAGAGAAAGGTTGATAATTGCTTACTGCTGAGGAGTTAGATCAGCATTAGAAGTTAAGGAGTTAGGTTGGTTATCTAGATATCCACACAAAACAACTTCTAAGTCAATTCAGTGTAAAATCCTTGATGCTGCTCTAGTATTGAGATAAAGAAAAGGCAAGTAGCTTTACCTGTGTGAGTTAAAACAGTAGGAAAACGTGCATAGTCACTTGTAGCAGATGCAGTGGTTAAAGCTTTCTATCCTATTCAAATTGCAAGCTTGTGTACTGTACCCTTATCATTTGCTATGCTGCTGTTTCTGCTCACTGCTCCATCTAGGATTTCTACACATAAACTCTGGGAAGCCCAGATGAGTGACCTGAAACTTGTCAAGCTCTCAGTGTGTGCAATGACTTGCTTCTGCAGAAGTGGAACCACAGCATCATCCATACGAGTACTTTCCAGACCTTTTGTCTGAAAGATTACCAAGCTTTCTGGAAAACAGCTGTTTGAACCTCAGCATCTGAAGTAGCTGATGGGCCTGATGCATCAGCCCAGTTTTAGCTTGGATTTTATGAAAACATGGTTTCATGTGATAACACTGTGGGGTTTTCTGAATTTGTTTTTGCTTGTTCCAAGAGCTGAGGGGGATTGTAAATAAAAACACATTCTCAATTAGACATTCATCTACTTGGTACTTCGATGACTATGTGTCCGGTTCTGGAACCCCCAACATAAGAAGGACATGGACCACTTGGAGAGGGTCCAGAGGAGGCCACAAAGATGATAAAGGGGCTGGAGCACCTTTCCTACAAGGACAGGCTGAGAGAGTTGGGGCTGTTCAGCCTGGAGAAGAGGAGGCTCCGGGGAGACCTTCTAGCGGTCTGCCAGTACCTCAAGGGGGCCTACAAGAAAGATGGGGAGAGGCTGTTCAGTAGGGCCTTTTGTGACAGGACAAGGGGTGATGGTTTTAAAATAGAGGGAGGGAGATTTAGATTGGATATTAGAAAAAAGTTCTTTCCTGTGAGAGTTGTGGAGCACTGGAACAGGTTGCCCAGAGAGGTGGTGGATGCCCCATCCCTGGAGAAGTTCAAGGCCAGGTTGGATGAGGCCTTGAGCAACCTGATCTAGTTTGGGGTGTCCCTGCTTCTTGCAGGGGGGTTGGACTGGATGACCTCTGGGAGTCCCTTCCAGCTCTAGCCATTCTAAGATTCTGTGTTTCTATTCCTTATTAGACATGTGTCTAGATAGTAACAGTGTAAGCAAATCAACTAGGAAATCTTTTATAAACCTGTGGATGATCTTGATTAAGACTCAGTGCAGGGAGGACAGGCTTCATGTTTGAAGAGTAAAATATCTCCATGGCCAGGTCTACAGCATAAGGTAAAAAAGCCTCTGAGCATATCATAAGTTGCTGTGGCTTACCAAATTACCTCACATCAGCAGAAACATAGTAGCTGTCCTAAATTTGTGTCCTTTAGCTAAGCCTCACTGGGCCAAAGGTAATTTACGTTATCTTGTATTTGCTAAGACATATACAAATAGCTGTCAAAGCTTATCAGATATATGGTGACTTGTTCATATGTCTGGGCCTCTGTATTTTTTTTTTTAAGTGGTAGCAGATTCCTTGGATGTGTCCAGGTCCAGCTGAATAATAATGCTCAGGCACTGTAACTAGCCTTGAATCCTGTGGTGTCCTGACTCTGAGTGTTAGGTGATGTGCAGTGGGCAAAGGAGATGCCAACATCAGTATCAGAAGCTTCCTGTCTCTAAGGGAAAAAGGAAGTGGGGAGTGCACTCTGAAAGGAGAGGTTTGTTATGTTGAGCTCTAGTTAGCAGAGCTCAGACTTAGGTTGGGGCTGCATTTAGCTGGAATTGGGCTCAACTGTGAGAGGAAATGGCAGTGAACATAAGCTGGTAACCCAGGCTGATGTTTCTGGCTTTGCACAGAATGTTTATTCTCACAGAATCTGTATTCCAGCATGTAATGCTTGCACACTGGCTCGTTAAATAGCCCCTTGAAACAGGGGCTTGCTTGCTGTCTGACCTTGCAGTTGTGTTGACTTACAGTCGCCTGGTCACCGCACGGTGCCGGAAGGAAGTCCAGAAAACATGGCATTCGCGCTTCGCTTTTGGGGTTCTACACTGAAGCCTGGTTAGGTCAAAGATCTCTTTTTGGGGGATGTATGTACAGCAGGCACCTTGAGCAGTCTAGAAACAGCATTAGAGCAGAAGTCTGCCCAGAGTCAGAATTGGATTTCATTGTGGGCTGTTGTGGTGGTCAGTTGCTGCGTTTGCAGTTAGCAATACTGACTGCTACCAAGCAGTAATTTTTTAAGTGCTGTAACCTTAGCCTATAGGCAGCTCGTGAACTATAGCTTGATATTCAAGCTACCTTTGCCTTGGGGGCTGGCACTGACCCTTGCTGGCTGTGAGCATTTGTTTGATTCAGTTGAAAGGTTAGGCATCCTGACTCCTGTCTTGCTTCTCAAGATTTGCTTTCAGGCTTTTTCTTTCCTTTTAGTGAGGGGTAGGGGGTGGTGTGTATGGCTCTGTTTGGTTTTATTCTTAGTAATTATAGCTTAAGATGGACTTGTTTCTAAAGCATAAGCAGATTGAGTTAAGGTTGGCATAGGAAACTGCTTGCCCTCCAGGATTATCATTCAGTCCCTTATCTCTTGCAAGAGTGGCTGAGACGACCACAAAGCTGAGTCATGCTAGCAACCACTAAGAAGCAGAAATAGCAAAGATCAGTGCTGCAGCCACAGAATGCCATGGAGGCGTTTGTTTTGAGATGAGGGACAGCAATTAAGTGTCTTGGTACTCTTTTCAGGACCCCAAATTGGGACAGGGTACTTCGTGCATTCCTCTTATAGGTGTGGGGAAAAGAACAGTTTGAGGAACTGTTTGGGAGTCTCTACCTGTCCCTTAGACTGTGGATGTGATCAGCATTACAGACAGGGCTAATTTCAGAATTCTGCTTGTGACAAGTCAAAAAACCACCAGTACAGGTGGTTTCACTGTCCTGCTTGCAGTGTGTGCTCCTTGTACAATAGCCACTTAAAATAATGAAGATAATGCTAACTACTTGTCTTCCCCAGTGTTTTCTGGTAGGATTAGTAGAATACCAAAGGCAAAACTAAAGGGTTATAGGGCCTTGTAATGCTGATTTGTCAATCTCTGTATGGGAAAATGAGCAGGAGTAGAGGGTGGTGGTGTAGAAAACCAACTCTGGGCTTTGCTCCTGAAGATAGCCTACCTACCAAATCATGTGCTGCTCTCATTATGAGGTTTCTGAGAGTGAGAAACAAATGCTGATGCAAGCTTGGGAAGAGTTTGAGCTGTAATAAAGCTTAGTATATTATAAAGTTTCTGCTCTTTTTGTAACGCTATCTCTCTGCCTTTCCTTAGCAGTGAAGGAGACGGTGTCGGAGAACGATCTCTATGGGAGACTTTTTATAAACAGAGTTTTCCACATCACTGCAGACAAGATGTTCGAAATCCTTTTCACCAACTCTCACTTCATGCAGAGGTTTCTCAATTCCAGGAGTATAGTAGGTAATGTATTCTTCTCCCTTCTGTCTGTGCTGAAAACTTCAACTTCTGATCAATGTTAAATAGTGTTAAGCTGAATTTTAAGCTTCTCCTTGCTTTAAAAGAATTTTGAAGCTCTAAAGCTCTTCTATGAGGGGGTATTTAAAGTTAGCTTAAAGTTAAATTTGGTAGAAGAAAACACACAAAAAAAAACCCCAAACCCCACCCAAAACAAAAAACACCTCATTTTTAGCATACCACAAAACAGCACCTTCATGCCTGAATTTTGGGTAGGCTGTTAAGTTGATGTATTCTGTGGGGTATTTCTGATAACATTGTGTCCCAGAAGTGGAGAAATGTGTACAGCTGGCTGACATGCAAAGTCACTGCATCCTCCTAAACGATACTCACAGGCTTTAATTTTCTGGATGAGTAAATTTTATTCATTGAGATCATACCAACAGAAAATTAACTCCAAAAGAAGTAATATTTATTCAGTGTCAGCTTGGAAGGCAAAGTGGCAAAAGCTTTTGATAATGCTAAGTGAATCTGTTCAAGTTTTAAGCAGGTTGGAAATTACTTTTTTTTTCCACTTGTTTACTTTTCTCTCCACCCTCAAGCCCCTTCCAGTATACTCAAGTTCAGCTTAGTCCTTTCACCTTTGTTCATCAGTAAACTACAGTTTTGCCTTTTCCTGTAAAAAACACAACCATTTGGAGTTTGTTTTCTGTCTCTCTCCCCGCTATTATTCTTAAACCCTTAAGAAACAAAAGGTTAGGTATAATGCCTTCTAGGTAATCTGCATGAGAAATTTTGCATAATTTCTCTTTTAGATGCTGTATCAACCCCTTGGAATAGAGA
This sequence comes from Heliornis fulica, assembly GCA_013399135.1. NCBI lineage: Eukaryota > Metazoa > Chordata > Aves > Gruiformes > Heliornithidae > Heliornis > Heliornis fulica. The sequence goes on along the minus strand of VXBZ01012879.1, from coordinate 41,734 downwards.
TTCCAGTGGCAATCAGTTGAGGACTCTGACATACACTGTAACAATCAACAATCCACTTTGTGGGAAGTTCACCACTGCAACTGAAAAACAGGTGCTGTGTATGTGTCTTTGGCCTTTTAAAGCAAGAGAGAGGTCAGCCCTATGGTCTGCCAGAGATCTGACCACTGATCAGAGTTCAGTTAGCTGAATCTGCACTTTAAATGTACCATCTCTAAGGGTACCTTACTGCCTCTCTCACCAGTTTTGAGTAAATGATGATGAAGTCAGAGAGGCTTTTTACCCTTATGTGCAGATGTAAACTTTTACCACAGGCTGTGGGGAAGAGTGTTAACATCCCTCGTGAATGTTGGAGGGTGAAAGCATGGATTGAAATGCTTTGTGTCTAATTCTGGGCTCCCAGTATGAGAAAAAGATAGTCCAGTAAAGCCTGCTAGGGTGGGGTTTGGAGCATCTTATATGAGAAAAAAATGAAAGCTGGGAATGTTCAGCCTGGGGAAGAGAAGGCTCAGGGGAAGCTTACAGTATCTCAGGGGAAGATGCAAAGACCACCAAGCCAGGCTTTTGCTACCAAAGGCCACCATGAGGATGATGGAGCACTAGACAAGCTGTCTGTAGAGGTTGTGTCTCCTTCCTTGGAGATACTGGAAAACCAATGAAGCATGGGCAACCAGCTCTGGATGGCCCTCCTTGAGCAGGCTGCTTGTCCAAGATGGCCACCAGAAGTGCCTTCCAATCTCAACCTCTCTGTAATTCTCGTTTGGGAAAGGTATCACAGACTGGTCTCGAGCTGTGGCCAGCCTTGCATCCAGTACTTTAAATGGTAGTGGGGAAGTACTGCTGCTGCCAATGTTGACTCCAGCAGGAGGCATCTTCTTCCCTCCCATCTATACTTGTAACTTTTAACTGTTTAGTTGTTGTGCTTCTTCAGGCTTCCACTTTACTTGGAGTTAACTTAGGAGTTGGTTCATCTGGCCTAACAAATTCAGGCCAAAAGAAATAAAATAACCTGATACTGTGAACACCTTCTTACTTTTATTTTCTTTTATGTTAGATCCTGCATAAGCAGAGCCAGAAAGGTCAGTCTTACCAGGTAGATGCTGAAGTACTGACCCACGACGTCCCCTACCATGACTATTTCTACACTGTGAACAGATACTGCATCAGCCGCACGTCCAGCCACAAGTGTCGGTTACGGTGAGCCCGAGTGGTGCACAAGACATGCATGGTGCAGGGTGATGGAGTGTGCTTGTCAAAAGATCTGCCAGCAGCACAGGGAATGTAGGTTTCTTTAGAAGTTGGGGATCTCTTCTGGAAAACGAACGAGGCTTATCTCCTGTGACGTGTGTGCTGTGGTTTTTATCTCATTAATTCAGTGAGCAGCAAAATCTGATGTTGACTTTACAAGGTACAGGACTCATCTGCAGGACTGAGCTGGGTTCTTGCCAGCCTTGCACTTCTGAGTGCAGCTCTGTGAGTGGGGTAAATTGGAACTACTGCAGATGTTTTATAGCATCATCTCTCAGGTACCCTTGCTAAGGGCCAGCAGAGGAGGATGGTTCACAGGAAGGTCCAGGAAAGATGTACTGTACCTGCTTGTGCAGGGAGAGTAGTCAAGCAAATTGAACTGAAGTCCACTTAGGAGAGTCTCAAAAGGCACTTTCCATTCCTATTTGTTGAAAATGCCTGAAGTGATCAGGTTCCATGTTCAGTGCATTTGTGGGACTTTCTGTCTATGGAGTCCTTGGTAGCTGCTTGTGCTGTCTTTAGGCAAGACCTTTTATCTCAAACTGAATCAGTACCCAGGAAAGGTAAGCAAGTCTGGATTTTATTCTGGCTTATCTCAGGCTATAAAAGTGCTGAAGACTGCCTCTCTGGGAGGAGAAGGGAAGAAAGGTCATTGAACATCTGTTCTAGATGATTTTGAGTGAGTCATTCTTCCTCTTTGCTGGCTGTATTTTTGTCTTATCTAAGACATGTGGCAACCTTAGGGTAGGAGCAGAAACCTAGGTGTCAGTATGATGCACAGGGCAAGCATGTACAGAACAGAAGGTACATGGTGATGTTACAGCTGGCTTTTATTATGTGGTAGTTAAAATGGCTCAGACTCTTTGAAAGATGCTGGTTTGTTAGACTGGAAATTCGGTGGGCTTCCATTGATTCAGATGGTTATTTGAAAATGTTGTAAAACAGGGCAGTCAGTGTCATGACTAGGGCAGTCAGTGACATGACTTAAATCAAAATTACAGGTTATCCTTTTGTCCTTTATGAAGACTGTTTGGACTCATTCAGTAGTTAAAAGTAGCTCTATGAAGAACTCTATTCTATTTCTAGAAGCATTATTGACTAGCTTGACCTGGGGGATGCAAAGCAGGAGTGTCACTTCCCCTCTGTCACGTTCACATAAAGATATTTTAACTTCTGCCTACTCAGGGTGGTAACTGAGCTCTTGGTGCATGAGTGGTGACAATGAATTTCCCCTGCTGCCATTGCAGTGCCCATATCCTACGTCGTGTGTACACATCCAGAGTAACAAGTAGGGCTTTATAGTCCAAAAGCCTGAAGTCTATCTTAAATTTATCTCAAAATGAGAGCACTTCAAAGGAGAGAAATTCTCTGCTAGTCCAAGCCCAGAGGAAGAGACTTCAAAATGTTTCCCATAATTTGAACACTTAGATCTCCTGAGGCTTTATCTAGGTATGTTGCATTTGCTGCTGGCTGTCTCTTGCTTTGCTTCAGTGTAAGTGCTGCCCAGGTGGAAAGCCAAGGCTGTTCCAGTTGGCATTTCAGGCTATGGATGTAAGCTAGAGGTCTGCTTCTGGAAAGAGATTTCTGCTGTCACTGCCTAGGAGAGCGCTCTTTCACTACTGCTTTCTGTTTACTAGGGTTTCTGCAGAAGTGAAGTACAAAAAACAACCCTGGGGCCTTGTCAAGTCTGTAATCGAGAAGAATACCTGGGGAGGAATACAGGAAAACTTCAAACAACTTGGTGAGGCATTTTCTGCTTTGTGCTGGAGTAAGGTGACCTTTCCTACGTATCTTTTCAAGTCTGTTGAACTCGATTCCTTAATGGCTTGAAAAGAAGGCAACACCAGACAAATCTGGAAGTCATCAATATACTTGTTCATTCCAGTGTGTCAGAGAAGCCTCGTGGTTTAATGCTACCAAGGGAGCCCTCGTATACCTTGTCATAATTGCTTTCTGAAGGAAACATGAGCAGCAGGAAAGCTGCTGCTCTCAACTGCCTGTCTTTAAGTATTTCATTGACTGTGGGTGTTAAGGAGAAGCAGCAGCACTTGGCAGGCTCCCTGTCTGTGGCTGTTAACAGCCTGGCCAGCTGCAGGCTCGCAGCCTAACACAATTCCTAGTCTCAGTCTAACAGTGTCTTGGGGTGCTCTTCCAACTGCTGTCGGACATACTGTTAAACAGTCCTGTGTTGGCTGAGTGTACGCCGTATCTGACAAGTCTATCAAGTGCCCTCTAACAGAGAGTGCAGGTAGTGCAGGTCAAGGTGTGGTTTATGTCAGTTACCTTCTTTAAATTCATCTACTAGAAGATGCAGTTGCTCCTCTTGCTGCTACCCTCTGTATCTCTCAATTTGTCTTCAGTATTAGGCTTTTCAGCTCTTCTTTTGAAAGTTCAGTCACCTTATTATTTTTCCTCTGCAGAATCGGATCTCCTAATGGAGGAATATGCAATTAATCAGTCCATAGAAGATTCTGGAAAATTAGTTGCCCTGAGACGAAGGCGACGCACTTTACACCGGAGTCTGGCAGAATCACTTCCCAAGCGCTCTTCCCAGCTCTCCTCTGGTGACATGGGAGGAGAGTCCCAGGGCAGTGTAATAGGTAGGAACTTCTGATATTGAGTGTCTTCTAATAGGTGGTGTGTTCAAGAAAACTTTAACTCTTATAATTAGTGCAAGAGTAATGCTTGCCATGTATATTGCTTCCATTGTCTGTATCTAGTTGGTGGGGCAGCAAACAGCTCAGTGTGTTTGAGCTTGCATAATCACTTCTATGATGAGCATCTCATGAAATCAAACCTAATCTCATCTTCTGTTTTTCCAACAAAAAACTCAACCAGAACTTAGAATGCTGCACTGTACCTGCATAGGATTGAAAAAAAGATGGTACTGGAAAGGAGTGTAGCAATTTTACAGAAATTGGGTTAAAAATTGCATTATTCATTCAAATAACTGCACACCCAAGTCATGAGTTGATGAAACTTTCACTCACCACTTGGCCATGTCATCTCTGTTTTGTTTGCTGGGTTGTTTTGGGTATTTTTATATAATGTTCAGGTGTCTGTTTTCCATGTGCCTTTTAACTTCTGGGTCACTGAAGCATTTTTTGCAGTTCCAGTGCCCTTAGGCATGGCAGACCTGGCCCCTAGCAGATACAGTATTAACCATACTTACAGAGATGAGGACAGCTGAGCACTGGCATGTACCAGATAATGGTGGATTTCATGATGCAGGTTGAATTGTAAACACTGGAGTAGGAGCAAATGCCCTTTCCTAAAGGGTGAGAGAACACTGAGTTATAGCACTGAGACAACACTTGCACCAAGAGCATGTGTAATGGACTCTTTACCTAACTGAGATTACTTCCTGATTACATAAATTTACTACTGCTGCTCCACCTATGCAGGTGAGTGTGTCTGTCTCAGTATATACCATAGCTTTTACATACGCCCTTTGTCTGGGGCAGGAAATGTGAGTGTGAGGAACTGTTTTGGCTGCACAGGTAATTATATTTAATACCAGCCTGCCCACAGGGTAGGTGACTGCTGCTCATTTTGGAGAGGACACGCACACTTCCTCACCAGTATCTGGTCCCTGTTACCTGACAGCTAGCAGATAGATGCTCTTCAGAAGGCCGATACATAAACCAAGTCAGTAAGAACGGGACAAGTTGCAAGAGAACTTGATTTGACGCTGATTGTCAAAGGCTCCTGGGGTAGGGAGAATCCTGCTCCTGAGGGAAGAGCCTGACTGTCCAACAGACTTGTCTGAGATAACTACAAAAATGCCTCCATGAATGCTGGTGGGGATCCTGTGTGCCCACGTGATATGTTATTTCCCATCAGAAGCCTTTGAGCTATTTTGTGTGAAATGCTGGGCACTGATGTGTATCTGCAGGCATCCTCTAGGAATGTTCTTCGGGATTTTTAACCTCCTTCTCTTCCATGCTCTATAGGAAGGAAAAGAGATGCTGTAAGTAGGACCACCACCATCATTGTAGTAATGAGTGTCTTGTAAGTACTTGCTTGCATTATGAAGTGGCTTGACTCAAGTTCATCTTGGTCTTTATCTGCATTTGTCTGTACCTCACTTGCATGTTTAACACTGCATGTAGTACTATAGATCTTAACCTAATTTGAATGGAGCACTCACAGGGGAATGGATTGACTTAGTGGCACACAGGAATGCAAATACTGACTTGCCAAACCAACCTGCCTTGCAGGTTTACTTGGGTCTGGCCCTATTTAAAAAAATAATAAAAAGTCTAGAACTTTCTTATTCTTAGTTCTAAGAGTTTCAAGAGGAGACACTGTGGTCATTCCTATTGGTTGCTATTGCACAGCTTCACCCTAACTGCTAAGAGTTGTTGAGATAGATCTTTATTTTTAGTGTAGTGCTGTCCCACACCCTTTTTTATCCCTGAAGGATTACCTTTTCTTAGTTGCTTTTAGCCTAGATCTTGTTTCTGTAGCATTGTGAGCAAAGTTGTTACAGTACTTGATTTTTGTTCTTTCTGCAGTTTGCTGCTTTTGGTCTTGCTGAATATAACACTGTTTCTGAAACTGTCAAAGATAGAGCATGCAGCTCAGTCCCTCTATCATGTCCAGCTTCAGGAAGAAAGCTCTTTAAAGTAAGTTGAATTAATAATCTTTGTTTTCTTCATCAGCTTATGTGTGAAATCTAAATAAATATGTTTTGAACAATTAAACTTCCAAGTTTTCAGAAGCTGCTGGGGCTTGCTGCTCTTCTGTGGTCTGTGCTGATACCCAGTGACTGTCTGACTGCATCTTGCAGTAATAAATGTTTTCTTTTGACAAGTTGTTTTTTGGGGGAGTGTTAACCTTAGCTTGCATTTATCACCCTGCTGTGACTCATCTTCTGTGATGATCACAGAACCAAAGTGTTCACTTCATCCTGTGTGAACCAGCATGATCTCAAATGTACTGTTAAAGATCCATTTAGCATCTTTCTGTAAGTTTACTGCTAAATCTCTCCTCCTCAAACTTCCATGTGAGGCACCTTTTGTATTCAGACACAGGTAAGAGGCTCAGATGTTGCTTGAATATGGTATCAGGAAAGAAGTTGTAAGAAAGATCTTGCCCTCTCAAGTGTGAGGACTTGGAATGTAGGTGTAATGCAAGTGTGACTGGTTTTGGTGTCTGTTGTCTGTGAAGGGCTGAGGCAATATCTTCAAGGCAAGAGGGATTGAAATTCTGCAGCCAGCAGCCTTTAATGTGGCTGATGGAAAAGGAGGCCTTCAGCAATGACAGAGGCACAGTGGGCAGAGAGCAGCTGCTTTTAGAAAGGCATGGGGGTGCTGGTTTCACGTTTCTGATGTAATCTCAATCTCTTCCAGCATATCCCCAGAAATGGTATCAAAAGAGGAGATCCCTCAGTATGATAAGGAGCAGGTTAAACATGTGAAGGGAGTTCTAAGAGACTCGATTGAAATGCTTGAACAGGTAGGTGTGCTGATCTTTCCTGGTGATATTCTTGTTTCTCAGCCACTCAAGTTTTCTCCCTTATGCCATCATAGCTTTTGTTTGATGTCCTCTGGCGATGGCTAAAGCTTTTGGGACTCCTTCATCTGTCTTTTGTCCTAGGCTTTAATATGATGGTTTGGGTTGGTCTGATTTTGGTTTTAAGATAAATTTTCATGTGAATGTTCTTAAACCTGTCAAGTACCTGTATTGAGAATGTAGTTCTGAATGATGACAGAGCAAAGACTGGAGTAATTCAAAACATACCCCTCTTTCCAAAGAAGACTCAAAACATAATGTGAAAGTATTTGCCTACCTCCATTATGGGGTTTCTTCAGGCTTATACTGGTTTTTGCTCCCCACTACTCTGTACACAGCAGAGAGCTTCACTTAGCCTCGGTATCAATGGGCCACCTAATATCCAGTGAAAAATACATAATTTTTGCGGACCATATGTTTCTGCAGGCTCCATAGCTGTGAAGTTAGTCTTCCTTCTCAGTAATTTATGCTTCCAGGCTCTTAGGTACTACAAACACTACCACAAAAGGAAGAAAAAAATAGTAGTTGAACATTGTGGTGTTTGTCTGATCTTGAAGTCCAGAACTGGTAAACCCCTAGGCTGAAATGTCAGTTTATTATTTTACTTGTAACCTATGAATGCTCTGATTTAAGTTCTTTTATTAAATCTTGAAATGTGACAGAAGAAATTATTAGATTAGGAGAGATGTGGGGGAGTTCACATGTACCTCTATCCATCACCAGTTTGCTGTGTGTTCTCCCACGCACTAAAGAAGGGTAGAAAAAGAAGCCATTTTTATACTCCTTGTTCAGAGGTGTCGCTGCACACTGAATTGCTATTAATCTATTAACCACTTTTGATCACAGATCAAAAAAAGCTTTGGAGTGATGGAAGCTTCACTGCAGGAATGGGTTTCTTGGTTTCCATGCCCTTCTCATTTTCTCTTTCCCAAACAATTTCTAATTCTGAAGTTTTAAACTTCTTTTTGAACAGAGTGAAAAGAAAAACCCAAAACAAAACTCACCAAACTTTTAAGAAAAAGCACTAAAAGTGAGAATTCAGCCACCTTTCCCATCCCAAATAACACTTTTGTGTGGAAGTCAGGACACGTGCCTGTTACCTTGTGTTTTCTGAGCGTTGTCAATAACCTAAATGCATTTTGTGCAACAAAATGCTCGGAGAGGGCTGTGTCTTAAAAGAAGATTCATGCTTTGCTGCCACATGTCTTGGCACATTTGCCATGAACACTAACTAAAAATGAGTGGGGGTGGCTTATCTTCCACACTGTTGCCTGGAGAGGTGTTAAGACTTTATCACGCTGGACTGTTAGTAATTATGAGCTGTGCAGAGTAAAGCTGTTAGGAGAGCATGTTTAGGCAACTCTTTATAGAAAGAGGGGGGAGGAAATTGCATGAAATCTCTAAAAGAAAAGGAGAGAGACTTTATTTTTCCTGATACCAGTCACCCATGCAGGAGACTAACTTAAGTAACCGGGGCGGGGGTATGATGGTTTTATGTTCACAGCTGAAGATCTCCCTTTCCATGCTCCAAAGAAGCTTCGACCACTTGAACAGGACACAGAGCAGCAAGGCAGAGAGTTAATACCCACATCAGCTTTCTTTCTCTTCAAGATGTTGGAAGACCAGATGTGTGTATGAGGACTTGCGGGGTAGGGATTGTAACTGTCACCTTCGGACTCTTTACTATTTGGTTCAAAAGCTGGATGGAATAAAGGTTTCTGGAAGAAGTAAGTTGGGTTCTGCCAATCTGTCTCTCCTGGCAGCACCATGCCCTGTGAAGTCCTGCTCATGAACGTTTCAGAGCTTTCAAATCCCAGGGTGAGTGAGGGAGGGCAGCTGCATGGCTGGTTAATGGATCTTCAAGTTTTAGAGGAGGGAAGAAGACTCTCAGCAGAGAGGTGGGCTTTTCTTCTATGCAGCTTTTTGTCACCTTAAAAATGACTGTTAGTGAAGGAGTGTTTTGGAGAACAACAGGTACTGCTTCCACAGCTACAGGATCTATGTATGTGGGTTTGGTTTCTTGGGTTTTTTTACAAGGTCCTCAGGGCTACACAAGTCACCACCTTTAAGGATGACTATTTTTAAGGTTAATGGACCAGGAAGATGCTTGATACCTCCTTGCTAAGTCTCTTGCATCCTGCGAGCTTTGGCAGCCTGCCTCCCGCCATATGTTTCCAGCTCTCCCAGGGAAATTTCAGCCCTGGGTATTTTCTCCCCAGTCACAGCCCGGCAGCTCCTCAGCCCTTGAAGCGCGGTGTGCCTGCTGATGATGGAACTCCCTTTCCCCTGGCTTCCAGCTCAGGGAAAGAAGATGGGAGCAGAATGCAAAGGTGCCATCCCTACGGGCTCCGTGGTGCCCAGCCTTTTGTGCAGCAAAGAGCTGTGGGCCTGGGGGTGTGTGTGTGTGTGTGATGTGCTCGAGTCCCCGAAGGCCGGGCCCTGGGGCAAACCCCCCGCGGGCAGGATGAAGCAGGTGCCCTGCTGGGTGGGGAGATCTCCCCAGCCACGCGTGGCCAAGCAGCACCGCTCCCCCGCCCTCTCGGCTCCGAGCCCGAACGCGGGAGCGGGTGGGTGGGTGTGGAAAGCGGCGCCGCCTCCTGCTGCGGCTGCCACCTGTTGCTCTGGCCCTTTAAGCCAGGTG
>VXBZ01012879.1:15804-32255 GCA_013399135.1 Heliornis fulica | reverse complement strand
AGCCGCGTCCCTGGCCCCGCGGCGGCGGCGGGAGGTTGAGGGAGGGGCGCGGCCATGGAGGAGCCCCTCTGCTGCTGCGAGTACGTGGACCGAAGGGGCGAGAGGACCCACCTGGCGGCGTGCTGCTGCGACTGCGAGGACCTGGACGAGTGCTGCGAGAGGTAACGGCGCCGTGACCCCCGCCCCGCCGGAGCCTTCCTTCCTTCTCCCTGCGCACCGCTCGGCTGCGGGACCACCCCGGCCCGGCGGGCGCTGGGCGTATTCGCCTCGCCCCGGGGGCAGCCGGTACCCTCCTCTCCCCGAGGGGAAGGGGGCGGCAGGCGGGCTGCGCGCTCCTCGGGGCTGACCGCGGGTGCGGGACGAGGCAGGGGACGGGCCTCGTGTGCCCGTCCGCCAGCCGGACTCCGCGCTTCCCACCCCCAACAGGTGGCTGACGTGCAGGTCCCTGCCCCCGGGGGCTCTGGGGAGAATCGCCGACACCGTGTCGGACCGGCTGCGGGTCCCCTGGTTGGCGGGAGCCGTGAAGATCAACGTCAGCCTCGTGCCGCCGCTCCTGCTGCTGCCCGTCTTCCTCCAGGTCGCCGCTCTGCACTTCCTGCTGGGGCTCGTCATCCTGACGTCGCTGCCCGCCGTGGTGCTCTGGTACTACTACCTCACCCACAGGAGGAAGGAGCGGACTCTCTTCTTCTTGAGCCTGGGGCTCTTCTCCTTGGGCTACATGTACTATGTGTTCCTGCGGGAGGTGGTTCCCCGAGGCCATGTCGGGCCCTCCCAGGTGGTTGCTCTCACCTGTGGGCTAGTTCTTATGCTTGCAGCCCTGTCCCGAGCCAAGCAAGACCCTGGCTACCTGCCCACCCCAGCGAGCGAGGGGAAGCCATCGAGCGGGCGTTTGCCTGGCGAAAGCGTTAGAGGGACCTGCAATGGGCTCCATGGCGTCACCACGTCAGGAGCTGCCAGCAGCCGGGCTCCGAATGGGGAGGCCAAAGGCTACTCCAGGATGGCAGCTGAGGAGCTGGCGAGTGTGAGAAAGGACTGGTGTGCCAAATGCCAGCTGGTCAGACCAGCCCGAGCAGGGCACTGCCGCCTCTGTGGCAGGTGTGTAAGGAGACTGGACCACCACTGTGTCTGGTAGGTGTTGTGCTGCGGTGGTTACTTATGTTCTCTCTTTCCTCTCTTTCTTCTTTCCCCTCCCCCTTTTCTAAGTTAGCTTCTTTTTTTACCACCCCTGCCAAGCGGGGTCGTTTCTGGTACGTGCGAGACCTGGCGATGCTCTTCAAAAGAGTCAAATGTACTGGTTCAAAGTACAACTCAATATAAATCAATTGGTTTAAATGATGCTTTAAGCTAGTAGAGTGCTGTCGAAGCATATCTTCTGAAGTTCTTCAGAACTCCCTGTGGTTCTCCACTGGTCATACCTGGTTTTTGTGTCTCAGCAAGGGAAGCAGAAGTTTGAGGCAGTGGTCCACCACCATTACCCTACTAGTCTGTTAACTTTCACCTCTAATATTTCCATAGAAAGCTATAAAGCTTCTTTGAATGTGTTTGAGTTCTTCACCTGTGTTTCATAGAATCACCTTGGAAGTTAGGGTCTCTGGCAGCTGGGGGAGGGAGGAGGCAAGGGAAGCTGGCTTCTTTTCTTTTTAAGCAAAGTAATCTCTTCTTTCCTTTTGGAGGATTAACAGCTGTGTAGGGGAGCAGAACCACCAAGCATTCATCCTTGCACTCTCCTTCTTCATGCTCACCTCTGTGTATGGGATTACGTTGACCCTGCACACCATCTGTAGGGGCCGAACTCCATTCGTGGCGTTGTTCTACTGCCCTGGGGCCTATTCTGACTACAGGTGAGACATCTGTCTGGGAGAGAGCTGGGTTGGGAGCGGGCTTGGTTAGGCATCGTGACCTCCTGTTTTGTGCTCCAGGCCAGCACTGTTGGCTGTCAAACCTGACCAAAAAGCACTCTCTGGAAAGCGGGGATGCAGCAATGCTTTTGCCAAGGTGAGGAGCCCAAAACTTGGGAGAGAGCTCACCATTTATTTGGAAAAAGTTGTTGGAGGAGTTGGGATTTGAAGTTCTTCCTGTGTCTTTTATAGAGAATATTTTTGCCTCCAGTTGAAGGCAACAGTCTGACAGTCTGGAATCAGTGTGCCACCTCTCTCTCTCTCACACCTCACTGTTTATCAAGTGACTGGGAGTTACAGTGCAGACAGCATTAATGTAGCTCATCTGGCAGAGAGGGTGGTGGGAAGCAGTGAACACGAGTTCAGAGACTGGCGCTACTGCTGAAGGGCAGAGTACATTAGCACAAGTGACTCTCCCTTCTGTACTCCATGATGGATTGAGTGTGAGTATCTTTGTATCCTTAAGTAAGGACTGAGTACCTTCACAACAGTCAGAGTAGAGCGCTGGTGATAGCTATGCGCAGGAGTAATTCTGGTAGTGCTAAAAGCTCTCGTTAAGTAAGTCCTGAAGCTTTAATTTTGAGAGAGCCTTTAAGGATTATCTGATGAAAGCAGCGAAGTGAGATCACTGTGGCAGATGTAGACAGGGATTTGAAAGGATAGTGATTACCAGGGAAAGTCACTCTAAAGCAGCTGCTCCAAAACTAAATGGCTTCCTTCCCATCTTTTTCCCTGCTGCCAGCTCTGCTCTGTCGTTCACCTGTGTGTGGTACTGTGCCATTGTAACAGCTGGCATGGGATACATCCTTCTTATCCAGCTGTTGAACATCAGCTACAACGTGACCGAGAGGGAAGCTCGGCTGGCGCTGCGGGACGACACTGGGCGCAGGCTCCTGGGTGGGTTAGTGATAGACACTGGCCAGTATAACAGGGGTTTCCTATGCAACTGGGGCCACTTCTTGAGCCTGGGGTCTTCTCCTCCACAGCGCTCTGCTGAAGACATCGTGTGACGCCCATCTTTCTGAAGATGATGTTGACTGACTTTCTTTAGCAGGAGAATGGCCCCTTCTGAAACTAGGACCCCCTCCTCCCACACCCTTCCTTCGTGGTCAGTGTATGGGCTGCCGATCCTGTCACTGACGTCAGAGGCTTTCCTAGGCAGAACGGCTCTTGGCGTGCTGTCAGCCAGCAATAGGATGCAGGAAGCAGTAAGCCATATTGCACAAACCTGGAGAGAAGGAGCCTGCTGCTGGTTTTTTCCACCATGGGAGACTTTTGTGTGGCTCAGCTCAGCAGGAAGAAGAGCGTGAGGCTTTGAGAACTCGAAATTTCAGTAGGTGTGAACCCCGGCATCAGGAAGAACCCGTTGCTGGACTTCAGAGCATGCACTGGTTCCTGCAGAGGTTATGGAATCCCTGGCTCATACCTGCGTGCAGCATTTCAGACATGTCAGAAACTCTTATTACTGAGAACAGATGGACCACAGCAGAAGCCAGGCTGGCTAAATGAGACTGTCTAGGCACTCACTGAGCAGCTCCCTCCTCTCTGGTGCATTTTATTTATTTATTTATTTTTAATCCTCTACGCCATCCAGCTGTACACACGCTTGTATGAAGTGCCTTTGTGAGCAACACTCCTGTAGGGCTTTGCAAGATCCCTTCATCTCATGACTCCTAAAGTTGTTTCATCCCTGTCTGTCTGGCTGGTTGAGAAGATACTGTCATCTTCGATCCCATCGGCCTTTCTGCAGGCTTGGGTCTGTGTTGGTTTGAAGGTTTGGCTTGTTTGCCTCAAAGTGTTTCTCCTCTGATCACAGATTGTGACCCGAGACAGCAGGTATATACCAAGGAAAGGAGGAGATGTTTTGATGCAACATGTGACAGTGGACTCGGAGGGGAAAACAAGAGTCTGATGTTGTTTTAGGGAAACTACCATCCTCCCTCCCTTTATGGGAGAGGAGAATCTGGGGGAGAGTTGACAGTTCTGCTAACAGCATTTTTGGTAGGCAGCATCTTGGTTGTTTATGTTGCTAGTAACATTGTGATCCTGTCTCCTCTCAAACCAGTCACTATGGAGCTGACTGACTGTAGACCTGTTTCCTCAAGCCAGGAAGCTGAGGAACACCTCAGTCTCTGCTGGCTGCCTTCAGGGTAGGTGACCTGCTAAATGTGTTCTGGAAAAATGCCATGTGTTCCTCAGCAGCCTGCAGCTGTGTTACTGCCTGGGCTAGACCTTCAGCTGAGACCACAGGGTTTTGGTGTTGATGGTTTCTGTTCTTTGTGGGTGGGGTTTTCTGTTGATTTTTCTTTTGAACCCTTTTGTGTGCTCTTGGCCCTGCAGCAATGGTGTAGAAGGACAGGCTGGAAAAGCCTGGGGCTGTGGCACAAGTTGGGTCTAAGAGGCAGAGGGAAGAGCCTTGCCCTAGCGTGGGCTGTACCTACCCCTGACTCCAGTTACGTGGCAGGCAGCTGGGGAATGTTGGCAGAGTGATGCAAATCTACTGGGAATTATCTCTGAGGAATGGATGGATGGTAGCAGGGTTGGGAGTGTTCCTTGAGATCCCCCTGTATTTGGGGTGTGTGTGTGCACTTCTGATTGTGTGTCTCAGTTTAAGGTTGAGGCCATGTCCATCTCTGCATGGAGTGTTTTGTTTCCTCAAGCAGCACTTTCTACAGCCAGCAGATGATTGAGGAGCAGCTGCACTTGGATTGTGGCAGTGCAGAACAGAGGTATTGACTTACAGAGTGTCCCTTATTTCCTCTTAGCCCTTTTTATCCAGTGGGCAGCTCTTTAAGGAGGTGAAGGTGATACCTCTTGCTTCCTGCAAGTGGTTTTTCACCACTTACCTGGCCCTAGTGTGGAGAAAAAGGCACTGAGCTGGACTGCTAACCATCCCTCAGCGACCTTTAGACTGTTTGGAGCCTGACCCTAGCAGTCTAAAGTCACACCAAGACCTTGTCTCCGCATGAGCTGTCTGGAAATGTTTCTGTGGTACACACCCAATCTGTGGTGCCTGCTGAGCTGAACAGGACCTTGGCAACCCCAGAGACAGGGATGCTGTGGGCTAGCTCCTTTGTGATCTTCTCTGACCTCATCCTGCTGGTGCTTGGGAGGGCTAAGGCAGGATGATGTCCTGGACTGAATGAACCCCTGCAGTGGAGGGAGGAAGCCTGCTGTCCCTGAGAGTTGCATGTACAGAATTCAGTCATGTGCCTGTGAGCTGAAGGAGCTCTGGAAGCGTTTGCAGGTTTGAGATAAGTGGTTTCTCAGAGTCCTGGTTGGAGGAGAACAGAGCAGATTGCAGATCACTTCCTTGGTGGTGCCAGACCCTGCTGTGCTCATGTTCTCGTGCAAGCAGAGGCTGCTTAGGACTTGGTGGCTTGTCTGTCTGCACAGCCTTAGCCCTTGTCTCTTAGCTCTGGCAGGGGAAACTTCATTTGCACTGCTTGCACTGAGACTCTCAGCAGTGGTCTCCCAGCCAGCCTGGGCTTTGCAGCACAGATTAGGAACAGAGGACCTCAGACTAACATAACCATTCCATACCTTGTCCCAGCCCACCCCAGTAAAGTGGGGGTTAAAGGCTGCTCCAGTATAGCAGGGGTAAAGTGCTAAAGTAGACTTCATTTTTGCACTCAACTCCAGTGGGAACCGGAACCACCCAGGACACTGAATTGCTGGTTGCAGGGCTGGGTTTCTGTAGGAGGAGAACACAGCCCTGGTTCCCTGGTGAATAAGAAGCTCATCAAGCTGTCATCTGCATCGTGGTGGTGACTTTTTCTTTAAGGACATGGCTTCTGTTTACTATCCTGGCTTCTTCCTGAGAGGATTTACCTTGTGAATGCCTTGGGAGGCAGAAAGCATGAAGTAACCAGATATATACTGCTGTCTGAAAGGGTGGAAACACGTGGAGCTTCAGCTCTCCTTTTAATAGCCCTGAGAGTTAGCAAGAAGCCCTTGAAGGGTAGTGCCCCTTCTCGCTGCAGCGAGGGCAGAGCGGTGTGATCTCCTGTGTACAGGACAGCTGATGTTCCAGGCATTTTCGTGAGGTGGCTGCTGCCCATGCTGGTAGGAAAGGGTTAAAACCGCGGTCCTTGGGCTTGCTGCGTGAGTGGCTGCCTGGGTGTTGGAGCAGGCTGTGTTTGACAGGTGACTTGTGGGCTCTGTGTGTGGCCTGGAGGCAAGGAACAGCGGTGTCAGTGTCTGTGTCTCGCCCCTAAAACTGCGTGCAGGTACCCAGGGGTGCAGAAAGCTCTGCCCTGGTGGGCTTTTGGAAAGCTGTCCCTGTGTAAGAGGAGGGGTCAGAAGCAGGGAGGGATTTTGGTAGCATCTACCCTTGATGTTTCTCCACCCAGACCTGGAAATGTGTTTATCCTACTTTATGACCTTTCAAGAGCCATTTGATGTTTCTCAGTGTGGACATTTGCAGACTGGGGCAACTCTTAAGGGGTTCTGATGTTGCTGCTGTTGCGGTGTTACACCCTCTGTGTCCAAATGCCAGCACCCTCCTGTGTGGGGACTGTGCTACAGATAGGCCCTGGCAGTGGTGGCTGGGCACTATGTCGTCTTACATCGTGCTTTTGTTTGTAGGCAAGTCACAGGTCCCCAGGTCAACTGTTTCTCCATTTAACTTGTCCTCAGATGACAAAAGTCACTGGTGAGCCTGAGTTGGTGCCGCTTGTGACTCCTAATCACATTTCAGCCTTCATGCTATGATGGTGCTTTTTTTTCCCCCCCTTCAAAGTAGGTTGCTTTCAAGTGTCTTAATGAAAACCATTTGCTGTAGAGTTTCTTCTGAAGATAAAATGGATGCTGCCTCACTGCCTAATGTCTTAATAATGTGCTTGGGTTTTCCTTCTGTATGAATCTATATTGCCTCATTAGGGCAGGAAGCGTGTGTGATTATGGATGTGCTTTCCTGTACTGCTTTCAGTGAAGAACTCTGAGGTTTCTTGGGTTTTTCTTCCACTGTCAGGATGTTTATACAGTGAAAAAAATCTTTCTGTGGACAAGTGTGGTGCTTTCTGAAATGCAGGAATTCAGCCTCCCAAGACCTTGTCTGTGTGGAACTTGAATGATAACATGAAGAGTGATGGGCTCTGAAGGAACTGTCTACCTTGGAGAGGGGTGTTTTTCGGTTTTGGGTTTTTTTTCCACACTAAGCTTTAGGAAAAAAACTGTGTGAAACCTTCTGTGAGCTCTGTTGAAAGGACTGGTGTGTGTGTGTGAGTGTGTGCCCATTTTGCATTATATTCAGTGTTTCCAAATGGATGCAGTTATGAATCAAAATAAATGATTAGAAATGATCTGTGGAGTGGCCTGTTGATTTATGCCAACACACTCGGCCAGGTCAGATGACCAAAAGCTGCTGTCATCTCACGGCTAGTTAGCTATGAGCTGGACTTGGGAATAGGAGAGCAACAGGATAAGGAGAAGCAAGGAAACAAATGTTCTTCCAATTCTGCAAAAGCTGCCCTTGGTGTTGGTGTTGGGATGAAATGGACACTCTTGGTGTTTCTCACCGCCTTGGAACTGGGTCTGTTCCCCTGCGGTGGGGATTTGAGTCAGGATCAACCCATGAGCGATCCGTTGTCAGGTACTGAGTGTTTGTATCTGATCAGGTTCCTTGCCACCTTGTCCTGTGTCTTGCTTTCCCTCCCACACCTGTCCACACAAGGCATCCTGAACCCCCCAAAAGGGGTTCTTCCATTAAGGTCTCTTCTAAGCCATGTCTGGAAACAACGTGGCTGTTCTCCATGTGGAGAGTGGGAAGAGATGTAGCTTTTGATCCTGCTGGTATCTTGGGACATCTGCTGGAAGGCAAGATGACTTTTAATGAGTAGAATCACAGGTACCTCTGACTGTACCCAGTGCTCTGTTTTGATTTGCTTGGGTGACATGACTGTCTGCTTTTCAGTTCTTTCTCTGAAGATCACTTTGCACTCACAACCAGGCCCTTGCACTAGCAGTGGACTGGGTCTGTAGCTGGGTGACAGTGGTGTCTGCAAGAGGGTGTCAGACTCAGAACACCCCAGCAGACACTGGTTTCATTAGCTCCACTGCTGGTGGCAGGGATGCACGAGACCACCATTGCTCCCCAGTTCTTGCTGTGTTTTCCCTTGTGGCTTGTGATACTGTCCCTGCAGAGCAGGAGCATGTCTGAAGTGGCAGCTCATGGGCTGGGGAAAGCCAGGATGTGCTACTGTGCCTGATGTCCACAATGCCTAACAGCTCCACAGAGATGTGAGCTGTGGATCCAACCACGTGGTTCATGGGCCCTTCCCAGGCTGTCTGCTGTCTCCAGCTACAGTCCTGCTTCCCTGGGGGGAGCAGAGGAGACTGTTTAATGCTTCAGGCACTGATTCAAATGCAGTTTGAGGTGGGCCTGGGAGATTTTGAAGAGATGGGTGTACAGGTTTATGGATAGTATGATACTGTGGTCTCTGTTTTTTGGGGGAAAAAGAACTTGGGAGGACAGGTGTCAGCAGGGTGTGGAGTTGGGGAGAAGGGGAGCTTGCACTCACTTTTGGTTGTACCAAAGTGAAAGCCATCCCCCACTGTCCCTGCACAGAAGAAGGGAAGTCTGGCTGTGCAGCCATCTCCCTCTCTCACCAAGAAAAGCGAGGTGCTGACAGGCAGGAACATGCCTGAGCTGTGACAGCGTGGGCTGAGGGACAGCGTTCTGGCACTGACATCTGCATTGGGCCAAGCGCTGGAGTGGGAGGGGTGACCTGGCACAGCTGGGGGCTGAAGCTGCTTCCTGGGTGTCTGGTGGGTCACCCTCCTCCTGGGGAACGTTTGCCAGAGCTGTAATTTGCCAAACACTAATATCATGCCAGGGATTGAGGGGTGTCCTGTGCTGTCTCTGAACAGTGTCACTGGGCACAGCTTTGCCTCTGCTAAGGAGGTGGCAGCTCGTCAGACTGGTGTGGTTTGAGTGGAGGAGTCAAGGGGCTTCTTGTCTCATCTCCCCTCTGGTTCAGACCTTGTTCAGTATGAATGCACCTGGTCCCTGAACATCATCCCTGTCCTGCAGCAGGACCCATGCCTGTGCCAACACTGAATTAGCAGTATGTGAGGGCACAAGGGGTGTCCAAGCACTGCTCCTCCTGGATCTGTTTTTAGCTTCTTGCAGCTGGGACTGTCCAACCGAAGAGCACCTTACCAGGAGAATCCTTTTCAAAGCTACCAAGGTAGGTAGAGCATTGGAGATAAAGGCCACTTCCAGAAGTCAGTGCTGGCTGTACTTCAAGTTCTTTGGGGAGAGTGACATACCACATCAGCAGCATTATATTCATGGATTGTGAGTGGGCACTGAGGTGAGTGGGAGCTGTGGACCTCAAAGGCAAAACATGTGAGTGTGGTGCTGCTGGGGAAAGAATCTAAACTGGATGCACTCCTGAGTAGCCCATGGCTTGGGGCACCATTTTAGCTGTGAGATGTGGATTCAACACCCACACAGGCTGTTGCTTAGGTCAAGGTCAGGCTGTGTGTGGGCTCACCCACTCCACTGCCTCTGGCTGGCTGTAACGCTGCCTTCTCTCTAGCCAAGGCAGCTCTTGTGTCCTCACCTTTCAGACTCTGTCTCACTGTTCTTCTCCTTACACTGTGAATCCAGATGGAGGGTGGGTGGAGCCTTTCCCTACTGCATTCATTGCCAAGCCCTTGTGAGGAGGAAGTCAGCTTGGGAAAAGGCCACCAGTAGCCTGGGAGCATAAGGGCTGGTTTGGAGGTGTTCCAGGGCTCGTGGGGCACTAGGTGGGAATAGCTTCTGAGAGAGTGTGCCAGAGAAAGTGGGTTTCTGCCACAGCTTGCTGCTCTTAACACCAAGTGTGGCTGGCTGGCTGCACTGGGGCCTTAGTGTGTAGCTCAGCCCCAGCACTGCTCTTCTCTGCCTCTTTGGCTCAGTCCCCTACGAAAGCCACTACTCTTCTGCAGTGCCTGTCTTTCCCTGCTAGAGGAGTTATCCAGCCCTCTCTCAGCTTGTTGCTTCCTCTCACAATCTGCCTGCCAATGCAGCCAGATGGTCTGTGCTCGCCCACACCCCCACGCAGGCACCTTCAGCTTCCTGTGCTTGGATCAGGCGCTCATCCGACCTGCTGGCAGCCAGGTCTGTAACCAGCCTTTGGGAGAGGTAAATGCTCTGGTATTGTAGATGCCTGTGGGAGTCCCTGACCCTGGACTCGTGTCCAGTGCCATTCAGTCAGCTACCAGTGTGTTTGCAGTGACAAGTCACATGGGCTCATCTCAGATTTCTGGTCATTGGGAACTTTCAATGCACATACAGGAATTAAAAATCACCCAGTATGAGGGATAATAGTGGGCTGTTGCCTTCCTGGTGTTACCTACGTGCTCCCTGTACTGCCAAATGCTGCTGGAGAGAACTCTGCCTATCCTGCTGTGAGGGAGAAGCTATTCCCAATCCCTCCCACATGCTGTTGGGAAGACAAGACATACTGTACCTTAACCTGCAGCACAGCACTGATAGGGTAACACCATTAAACAGTGATAAGAAACTTTAGTTTTAATCATGTCAGCTTTAGCTTATGTAAAAATACCATTCTGCCTTTTTCTTGGATTACTGTTTTGTCTGAAGTGCTGCATGATGTGCAAAGGCCCAGACTTCCACAACATATCCCTAAATATTAGTTAACCAGAAAAAAATTTATTTAAATAACAAGATAACAGAAGCTCATAAACCTGTAATCACTGCTTGCCACCACCATATAAACACAGCACTTGTGAACTGGCCAGTGCTGCAAACTAGGTGGTCCCTTCAAGAAGAATCCAGGCTTTAGATTGTCCATGTGGGATGCTGGACCACTAGCAAATACAATCTGTATAAATAGCTCTTCCCTTTCTTCCTTCCATCCAAACCTTCCTGGCACACTCAGAAACAGTTCTTTGAGTGGCCAGATTCATGGTAGTGGTTAAGGCTGGGCTGTGTCACTCACCAGAGTGCTGGCAACAGAGAAGCACCAGGTTACTGCTGAAGGAAAAACAGGTGTAGTTCAGTTCTGTGTGTCCTGTGGCAGAGGAGGACTCCTGTCACTGCTGCAGCTCTGTGTGTAGACGTGGTCTTGGCCTGAAGCACTCCCTGTGCCAGTCTCTGGTTACCCAGGCCTCACTGCCACCAGCCAAGACACCCCAACGAGGAGAACCTTGTAGGGAATTAGCCCTCGAGAGGCAAAGTGAAACTGTCAGATAAATTTTGATACATGCTCAGTTTACAGCCACTTCCTTTGGCTGTAAGACCCTGTGTGCTGGACAGGGCTTCTCCCTGGATTTGTTTCAGTCAGCAGGGAGGTAAGTGCTGAAGACCATCAGTGGTTTTGTCCCCTTTTCTGGTCTCCTTTGACTCTCCTGCATGTTTGGAAGTCGGGGAGAATTTCAGCTACTCTCCTGCGCAGTTGATTTCTCCTCTCCTCTCTCTCTCTTTCCTTTTTCACCAGCAGTGGGTACTGCTTCCATGCCCTGAATGCCTTCAGCATGAGGCTCCTGGAGGAAATGGAGGCACAAAGAACAAAATCACAACATGCAGGTATATGTGCAACATAATAGGTAATGGAAAGGTGATTTCTAGTTGAGGGGAAACTCCCCTAAAATAACAGTGAGCTTTGTCCTTTCTGTTTCTCTTCAGGGTTGTGACATGGTAAAGATCTGCATGCAGACTGCTCCATTAGTATGTCAGTCATCCCAGGAGAGAAGAGCACAGTGCCCTTCTATATTCCTCTCTGTCAAGAATTTTGCTCTCCCTCTGACAGGATACAATAGCTGACATTTGCTTAGCACTTTGAGGATGAAAGATGCTTCTTAACTATTTAATAGGGTCTCTGAAACCAGTTTCATCAGGGAAAAATGCAGGTGTGTTTGGTTTGGACCAACCACTTGGGAGCACAGGTAGCTGGGCTCCAATTCTTCTCTGCTTTTCATCACACCAGAAAGGTGCCTTGCCCTGAGTTCCTATGAGGGCATTAGGGAGAAACAGTCCTGTCTAAAGAGAAGTTTGCTACATCTGAACTGCCTTTTTCCAGTCAGTGGGGGAAGAGGCAATGTGAAACGACAGGTGATTATGCTCCTAATAGATCATACATCAATCCAGTCTCTTCCTGAGTCTGAATTTTCCCTGCTTCCTCCAGTTAGCTGGCTTCTTGGGTTAAATCATGTGCTGTCCTGATCCTACTGGCTCAGCAAGCTAGGACAGGCTAGCTCTACTACACAGGAGACAAATGTAGAATCATAGAATGATTAGAGTTGGAAGCGACTCCCAGAGGTCATCTAGTCCAACCCCCCTGCAAGAAGCAGGGACACCCCCAACTAGATCAGCTTGCTCAGGGCCTCATCCAATCTGGCCTTGAACATCTCCAGGGATGGGGCATCCACCACCTCCCTGGGCAACCTGTTCCAGTGCTCCACCACTCTTACAGTAAAGAACTTTTTTCTAATATCCAATCTAAATCTCCCTCCCTCTATTTTGAAACCATATAATTTAATTCTTCCTCCAAGGTGCTGCAGATCCTGTCTGGGGCTATGCACAGGCACAGCCTATTTGTGGCTGCATGCAGCTGACATGTTTCATGGTGAGGCAGGTAAATTTGCCTCTGTTTTCTGCTGAGCTTTGCTGATATTTTTCCCTCCCATTAAAATGCACAGATAATGCAGTTATGGGACAATGAGTGAACTGAGTGCATCCAGCTCCAGTCACGACCACAGAAGTGCCTGCTGTAGCCAGGCTGATGATGGCTAAACCAGAAGATTCCCTAAGTAGGGTTTGTAGTAGATCAGCTTTGAGTTTGTGCACTAAATCATCTGCTGCAAACAAAACAGTACAGTGTAATTCCTGCACAATCATTTGGCTTGCTATAATTGTACTTAAAAGATTTTCTTAAGGCAGCTTTCAGCAGAAGCTGCGTGGCCAGATCTGCTAATCAGCTTAGAAAGTTCCAGCTACTTACCCGCTTTCACTGTGTTCTCTGTCATCAGACTGCAAAGTCCTGTGAAGGGTACAACTACATTTTCTGTTCCAGGCTGTGTGGAATTTTTTTTACCATAAAACTCTGCTGATATCACAGAAGCAAAATACCAGCAGTAAAGAACCTGTTCCGTGTGTTCCAGGGGAGCAGATAATTGACCTGTCTAAAGTAGCCTCTAAGATAATCTATAGGGTACATTAAACCTAAGAAAAAAGAACTGCTGGCAAGGGAGAGCACTTACTTGTTACTGTGTTCAGTAGCAATCTTCAGCTTCTCCCCTAAGATACTCTTCTCCTCCAGGACCAGATCAAACCATGCCCTGATGTACTTCCTGGTGAGGCAGGCTGCATGGAAGGTACTTGCTCTCTCCTCCAGGGTGGAGAGATAATCCTTGTACTAGGGAAGGAGGAAAGAGGAGGTGGTAAGAATGGGTTCTTTCTCCCAGCCCAACCAGCAGAGACAGAACAGTGCTGAGCCTGTAGCAGTGAAGGGTAATGGGGACAGGCCTGGAGGAGAACCAGCAGGGAGCAGGGTGAGAGCATGCAAAGGTGGAGGAGCAGTATGTAGGAGAGTGTCCTGAGTGGAGGAGAAGGATATGGTGTGGAGAGCTGAAAGAAGGTCTCTGAAGAAAGCAATGATGCTGAATGGGGACTGTGTGACCCTGCAAAGGCTGGGCTGCAGGTGTGTGTGGTGGCACTAGGTGAGGGGAAGGCCTGGCCACTCTCTCGCTTGGTATTGTTTCTCCACTGTGGTGCAAGCAAACCTTTAGCCAGTTCCTGAAAGCCTGTCTCAGCAATGCATGGGAATAGAAGTCCTCAGCCCGAGACATCTTCTCCATGAGGCTCCTCTGGGTGTCCTGGAGCCAAGCCATCAGGCATCTCCTCTGCAGACTCAAGCAGTGGTGCCTTTCAGCCACCTGAGGAAAGACAGCACAAGTGGTGGCTAGTTACTTTGACTGGTGACTACATAAAGCTACAGAAAACTGGGCACACTAGAAAATCACCTCAGCTTTTTGGGGGCCCCAAAATGCAGATGTTTGACAGCTGGAATAACTCACAGGATAAATTACCACAAAGAGGGGTCAACCTAAGGAACAAGACCAGTCTGTCAAGACACCACTGTGCCACTTCTAGAGAATATCTAGAGAATTTGATGCTGTTTAACCTGTGTGAACGAAGAAGAAGCACAGCCTGTAATGGCTGAGCCCAACCCTGTCCATACTGCTGACCAGCAAGGTGACCTTGGAGAGCAGCTGCTACCCCTCCAAGTCTTCCAAGCCAGAGGCCTGTGGCAATTTGGTTGAGTGCTCCAAATAGCTGGAGTTCCAGTGATTTAAATGGAAACTTGCCAACCTAGCCCTGGGCTCTGGCTAAACCTTCAGGGGATGGCTGAGGGTTATTAGTCCATGCTGGATAACGGACTAATTCAGCCATGTATGGAAACGTTGCTTCAGCAGGACCTGTGTGTCAGGGTCTCAGAAGCTACCCCTTGCTGTTCTGCACTGAAGATACAGCCAGGCTAGAAGAGATTGGTGGTTATCACTTGTGGTGTCCTGCCTCTAGCAGTGGCCAACAGTGTACCAGCAGCAACTCCAGAGAGAGGGAAGGCCCTTGTGATGGGCTGGGGTTAACTGCTCTAATGACAGTGGCCTGGCAGTGGTTTATTGACTAGCTTTGCTGTGGAGCAAGAGAACTGACAGGCTCATGTCATGTAACTTCCAATATATTTCTTTGGTTGTATCACACTTAACTCCTACTGGCATCAAACCATGTGGCAGTTAGCACTGCAGACAAGAGGAGGCTCACAAAAGGTGACTTCTCATTAGACTGCAGTGTGTTCCTGCCTCTGTCCTCTGGGTTCCTGTTTGATCAGCTATAAATGAGGATGCCACCCTCGTGGGGTTTTGATGATGTTTCATGATTGTCAGATGGGATGATTTAAAGAACTAAAATAGGGCAGGGTGTGCAGGGAGCAGTTGTGCTTTTTTCCATCTCTATCTGCCTTAAGAGCCTATTAAGGTTTCTGCTAAATGCTGCATCCATACTTCCTCCCCTCCTTTCCTCCCATGGCATCAGTCCTTTCATTTCTCCTCAGCACTTACCACCAGGTTTTCCTTGGCTTGCTCCCTCAGCCTTTTCCATGGCACCATTCCTAGCTTTCTGAGCAAGACCTTTTCATAGTGATCTCTGGCTTTCTTCTGGAGCTGCTGTTCTTTCTCCAGCCTCCTCTGCTTCTCCAGCTCTTTCTACAATACAAAGAGCAGTAGTTTTAGTTCACTTTGGATGAAGAGAATGTTAAGTGGTGACAAAAGGTTGTCACATTGGAACTGGAAGTCCTGACCTGATAGGAGATAGGGATTTGCATCACCTTTAGCAGTGCAGACCAGATATGACCCCACATGCTGCCTCTGATAGAAAGCAAAGCAAACTCTCTTGAAAATTCTCATGGAAGGTGATGGAATTTCCAGAAATTTAATTGGGCCACAGATCAGAAAGTGGCTTTGCCTCAGCACTGCAGTTTGGGGTTAATGTAGCACTGTATGATCAGTGGCTACCAGCAGCACCAAGATAGTGGGAACCACCTTTTGATGGGCTTTCATTAGTGTGGGAAGGGGTGCTTTGGTGAACTCGAGGAAAGCAGCTTCTGTGTTCGTAAAAGTAGATTGAAGACATGTCCAAACATTATTCTGAGCTTATGCATGGACCCTGTCACTTAACCTAGCCTAAACAGCAAGTGAGGGATGTGGGTACTGTGTAACTGGTACTACTTCTGACTGAAACTCAGGGATGAAGGTCAAGTGTCCTAAAAGATTCACTTCAAGTGGAACAGTAATTGTAGGTCAAACTCCTGTGGGGTTTCAAATGTGCTATTTGGGTTATTAGGACAGCTCGTTTCCAAGTAACAGTAATGAAGTGGGGCTGTTCCTAGGCTAGCTCCAAAGAGAAGGTGGTACTTCTTCTCTTCAGGTGGGTGCAGCTGCCCTTGATATCTGTCCAACTCGTTCACTTTTAAAGTGTGTGTTTGTGACTGGTATCGCTGTGTCTGCTGGAGGGTGACACAAGTGGAAGGAGCAGTGTGGAAGTAGGCTCAAGGGTGCTGCTGCTGCGGGGGCTGATGTGGCTGTCCCTCAGCAGTGCATATCTGCCAGCTGGGACCTCTAGCCCTGCTGATGAGACAGAGACAGTATATACCTCCTGTAGTGTGTGTGTGTGTATATACAGCCCTTCCCTCACACAACTGAGAAGGGGGAAGGTGGTGAGTCTGCAGAGTGAGTGCTCTGGAACTCCACTCTACTAATGGAGACCTTTGGTTCGTGTTACTCTGGCTCCTGAGTGCTACTGGGCAGTGGCTCTTCTTCCCCAGCCCTGCTAAAGTGGGGGGAACAGGCGAGGGGTTCAGTCACCAGCTTCTGCTGCCTTCTCTCCTCTCGTCGTTTCGCCTTTTCTTCAGCTTCCTTTCTCTGTTGTTCTTCCTCTTCAGCCTTCAGCTGGGCCTTGAAAAGGGAGCAAATGGAGGAAGGTAAGATTTAATGTGGCACGTGACCTTTTCAGAGAACAGAGACCTTCCGCTTTCCCACCGGTTC
>VXBZ01012879.1:916-15323 GCA_013399135.1 Heliornis fulica | reverse complement strand
GTCCTTCTGGAACTGAGGGGCCCAAAACTGGACACAATATTCCCGGTGTGGTCTCACCAGGGCAGAGAAGATGGGCAGTAGGACCTCTCTTGACCTGCTAGACACCCCCCTTCTAATATACCCTAAAATGCCATTGGACTTCTTGGCCATGAGGGCACACTGCTGGCTCATGGTCATCCTGCTGTCCACCAGGACCTCCAGGTCCCTCTCACCTACACTGCTCTCCAACAGGCCAGTCCCCAACCTATACTGGTACCTGGGGTTGTTTCTCCCCAGATGCAAGACCCTACAACTGCCCTTGTTAAATCTCATTCAGTTTCTCCCTGCCCAGCTCTCCAGTCTAAATCCTGTTGAATGGCAGCACAACCTTCTGGGATGTCACCACCCCTCCCAGCTTTGTGTCATCAAAGCTGATGTGATTGCTGAAGTCAGTGCTGAATCCCTAGGCTTTGCTCTGAAGTTTTACTTCTACATACAAAGCAGTGTCAAGGGTACCCAAACACATTTTTTTCCCCAAACACTGAAGATCAACCAACTTTTACTTCAGTCCTGGTCATACTTGACACAACATTCTGCTCTGAACATTTATCTACTCTGCTTTCATTTGACAAATCTTTTGCTCTTGGTGTATGCATCAAGGGCCATGCCAGACATAATGCATGATTACTGTGCCTGTCCTCCCAATCTCTATGATAATGGCAACTGCAGCTGAGGATGCTTGTCTGTCCCCTCTGTGGTTAAAGTGGTCTCTAAGGCTTGCCTCAGCCTCCTGCATACACAAATGCATCTCTCTTCCTCGGTGAAGGAGGAAATGCTGGTTTTAGGGCGCCAGTTCTGGGCTTTCTGATCCTTGTGCAACTTATTATCCATCCTTTCAGTAACAGCTTGATGCCCTGAAGCTAACAAGGCTCCTCTGTTGGATGTGTATCACAGAATTTGTGTATTCACTATGCAGACATTGTCCCTATCTTCTCTCTTCAGCAGAGATTTGCTAGAAAGATGCAGCAGCAGATTTTCTAGGTGAGACTGCGTGTCCTTAAGCCGTGCGTGACCAGAAAAGGCTGGTCCCAATGGGAGAGGAAAACCACCACTGCCAGGTCCAGTCAAGTGGATCCCTGCCTGCACTTCCACCTTCCCATCCTTTCTCAGCAAGGACAAGTTATGGTCATGGGGTAGGTGTGAAAGAAGTGCTGGGAGGGGTGGTAGGGGAGGCTGCTTCCAGAATTGTCACCTCATCAACCCGAAGCATCTGCCTGTGCTATGGCAGGGCTAGTGCTGTCACTGTGTGCAAACGCAGCAATAGCGACTTCTTTTGGTGTGCACTGGACATCTGCTGTCTCACCATCTATAAAGCTCCTGTTTTGGATAAAGAACCTTTCCTTGGTCCCTGGCTCTGAGGTTAAAACAGCATTTCTTGTATCTGGAATGGTGTGAAAGAGACTTTTGCTTTCTGTTTGCCTTTACCAGTTTTTCCTCTTTTCTTTGTTGTTTGGCTTCCTCTAGCTTCCTCCTCCGCTCTGCCCGCTGAGCTGCTCTCTCTTCCATAGCTACAGAAACAGAGGACATAAGGCTCAGTGGAAATATGCTACAGGATAATGGCAGAACTTTGGTGAACAAGTATGGCCACTCTGTTCTACTGCCAGGCCCCTGCTGACCTGGCAATGCCAGCACAAAGGGACTTGCTTTCAGCTGCTTCCTATGGCTGGCAGTGGTGTGAAGAAGGAACCTATAAAGACTCAAGACTACCCCAATTAGATTCTCTCTGCTCTCCTTGGTTGACAGTCAAAGTCATGAGGCTTAGTTATGAAAGGAGCTTTTTAGAGGTTTTATCCCTGTCATTCCTGACTGAGTGTTGAGGCTCACAGCACCTGACTTAGCAGCAACTGTTACAGGGTTTCCTGTAATCAACAATTGCTTATTTAAGGAGCTGCTTCAGGATGGAAAGCATCTGGGCCACAGTGACACACAGGTACTTGGTCCCACTCGTGAGAAACTACTGCTGAATGCTTCTGTTGGCAGATAAATTGCAGTGTGGTGATCTTGCTGACTACCAGCAAAGGTGCTGATGTGCTATCAGTGCTATCAATGCTGATGTGCCCAAGCAGAACATGCAGTGGAGCTGAGAACCTACGCTCGCTTCCTTCTGAAGTCACAAATGAAGCACAGGCTGGAGCAATTGGTAAATGAGGGGCTTCACACTTAAATAACTTGTGTTTTGACAACAACAAGTTTTCTCAGATTCTCTTTTCCTCTCAGCTGTCCCAGGAAGGGACCAAAGGAAAACCATACAGTGATAACTGATTTCTAGGAGAATCCTCAAAGAGAAGCACTTGGGTGCTCTGAAAAGACACTCGCTATCTCTAAAGGTGTGCAGTGCTCAGGCAAATCAGTGATGGCTTGGACTGGTAGTACTGAAGCTGAACACAGTTAATGAAAGCCAACTATTAACACCCAACTATCAATACCAGAAGCTCTGGTGATCCCAAAGCTGTTAAAACATCATAATGATCATTCCAGACAAATTTTCATGCAGACTGTAACTGCTTGCCAGTTGATATAGAAGAACATGACCCAGGGATACAACAGAACCTGATCCTAATTTACTGCATGAAAAGGCTTTGCTGTGTATTTGTGTGCATGTGCTGTTCCAGTGTGGCCAGAAAAGGTGAGAGATCTCTCCGAAGGCAGGGACCCAGACCTCATTCCCCATCTTAGCCACCACTGTCTCACAAACCCTTGGGTAGGCACTTAATTCCCTTTGAAATCTCAATACCTCTGTCAAAGCTAGATGAAAATGACTGGTCAGTTTTCGTCTTACTTGGGTGCATGATGAAGGGAGTAAGAGTGACAGCAAAAGCTCCATAGAGCTTCTCTCTCTTGAGTCTTGTCACACCAGAAACAGTCACAGCTATCAGGAGTAACTGCTGCCACTGTGTACTAGCATGGACTTGAGGGGCTCGCAGTGGTCCAGGTTTTACAGGTGCCTGACCTGGGCATGAAAACAGCTCACCCTCTCACAGCTCTGGTCAGGCTGGGAATAAGGGTGCTGAGTTTTACTTGCACAGTGTCATCAACCAGAAAAGCTGAGGTGAAGAAAGAAGCTGTTGAACAAAGACTGTTATGATCACTTTTCTGTCTAGAACAATACCTTTCAATATGGGATGAGCTGAGGTCAGCTGGCTGGAGGGCCTCCTGCTGTGTGTCACTGCCCTCCTGTTTTCTGGCCTATCAGACACAGGTGGAATAGGATAGGAAAAAAAAATCATCAATGTGTGTGGTCAAATCATGTCTCACACCTAACACCTATGGTTGAGAAACTATCTGCAGACTGTTCTCCACTGTGTTGCATTTTCATTCTCAATCCCTGGTACACCTTTCTTCTGTTTGAAATGGGATTAACAATGCATGCTTGCAAATGAGCTGAGTACCCAGGCTGCTGCATGTTTGGGAATCCTGAGGATGACATGCTCTTTGTCCCTAACCCAATGAATCCCTGCTGCTACTGTGCATGATGCTCTAGTGCTGCTGTTTCAAAGTGGATCCTGGGTGGCTCGTGATGTTGAGCCACTGCAGAAAGGGAGAAGGACAGAGAACTGTGGCCAGCCTGGTACTAGCCTTGAGGCTAAGGCACAAGTGAAACGAAGAGCAGATAGTGCTCACATGACTGAAATGTGCCTGGCAAGTTCTGGCTCAACCTGAGCTGAAATGAGACATTGCTAACTGAGCTTTCTTTTCTTTTTTTGAGGGCCTGTAACCTGAAATGGGCTGTATTCTCCCATCTGGATTGCTTTTCTCTCTTCAGTTCCACCTCCCTGGTTTGTAAAGCAGAGTTGGTAAGTGGCCGGGTTGCAACCGTGGCTTGTGCTGCTGCTTCTTTAGCTCCACTCAGCCTCTGATTCTCCTGCAGTTCAAGGATCACCTCTTGCTGCTTCTGAAGCTGCTGTCTCTGCTCCCCAGGCAGATGTTGCTGGAAGGCATGATGGTGCTCAAAATGGCTACCATAAGCAGTAGCAGTCTTGGGACTGGGCACCTGAAACTGCTGGGAGAGAGTGGCTGCTTGATTCCTGCACACAGCCTGGTCCTGGGTGCTCGGGACTGAATGTTCTAAGGTAACCTCTGAGGTAAATTTGGGTTCTCTGTAGGAATGAGATGTGTCAGCAGCATCCCAAAGAGAGTGGTCTCTGGTCTGGTCAGGTTCTTTCTGCTGGTCAGGCTCTTTCTGTGTGAGGCAAGTTTCAGTTGGCTAGGGGAAGAAAAAATGAATTAGGAAAATTTGGCATTAATTAAAACCAAGCACTCTTCTGTCTTTCAGAAGTGTTTCTTAATGTTCTTAAACACTTCTTAAAGTGTTTCTTTAATGCAAATCTAGTGAGGTGCCTGAGAAGGAGGGAAATCTCAGCTATGCAATCTTTTTCCAGGTCCTAGCCAGGGCAGAGGGCCCTGTTGCATACAGAACGGGGGGCTATGGGACAGAATTGTTAAGGAGCCGTGTGCCATTTCACAGGGAGGAAAAATCCTGAGCAGGCAAGAGCTCTGGCAGGAATTTTGTTAGGAAGTACAGCTCAGGACAGCTCATTTCTTGGGAATCAGCCCATCTCTCAGGGATGAGCATGCTCCCTTTTGGACTGTGGTGTCCCCACTTGGTGCTTAGATGGAGAATAAAGGAAGAAGCAGTTGTTGGAAGTCATCTACACAGCTGACCTACTGGACAGTCTCTTTTCAGATGGAAAAGAAACCTACAAGGTGCTGGTTCCTCATGCCTCTTCTCTAGCTTTAATTCTACCACGAAATCGGTGCACAGTGGGGAATGAAGCTGTGCCTCTTCTGACACACAGCCTTTCTCTGAAGAGGTGTCAGATGTAAGGTCTGCTTCCTGACTCCTAGGCCAAACCCCAGATTCAGTCCCATCCCTCCTGCACAAACTCTGCTAGTGCATCAGGAGAAAAATACAGGCTTGCTAGGATGATATAAGCACTGTAGGAAATAAACCTTTGCTGATACTTAAGCAAAAAAAAAGCTTGACCTGTAATGTGTGTGCATGAGCTCACATGCTGAGATGGGGGTACTGCTGTGGTACAGGCTTTATGGACAGAAAGGAAGGGCAGTGTGGTGGGTTTGCAGTGTGGCTTTTTAAGCAGCTAAAAAGTTTATTAAGGGTCCAACACAGCAAATCCCAGCTGGGCTCCCAAGGCCAAACTCCCAAACCCTGTTGCTGACAAGGCCGGCAGGGCCAATCAGCGCCAGTTACAGGCCTCTGGGAATCACATTTTAGAGAGAGAAAAATGCAAACAGCCACATTATGTCAGCAGAGAAGGGAGTGAGAAGATGTAAGAAACTTTTCAGACATCAAGGTCAGTGAAGGGGGGAGGAGGAGGCGCTGAGAGAAGATTCCCTGCAGTCTGTAGAGAATACCATGGTGAAGCAGGTGTCCCCCTGCAGCCCATGGAGGATGAAGAGACCCCACTTGCAGCCCATGGAGAGGCACCTGGGCCAGGCAGGAGCCCACCATGGAGGAATATGGAAGAATCTGTGACCTACATTGGAGCAAGCACCTGCAGCCCGTGGAGAGAGATAAGAGGCAGAGAGAGAGACGGAGGCCCACACCGGAGCAGGTTTGCTGGGGAGCTGGTGACTCTGTGGGGGACCAAGCTGGGGGCAGCAGTCTGGGACTGAGAGACATTCTATGAGTTTATAGCAGTGACCCACGCTGGGGCAGTTTGTGAAGAGCAGAGGCCCTGTGGGAGAGGACTCGTGTGGAGAGATGGTCCTGGAGGACTGTCTCCAGGGGGTTGGATCCCATGCTGGGGCAGGGAAAGAGTGTGAGAAATGTCTCCTCCCTTCCACCCTGACCCTAAGAAGGAATACAACTCATGAGGAACTGACCAAAGACTGAAGCCTCCATTCCCTATCTCCTCCCCCTTTCCCCCTGTGCCATCCTGGGGAGGAGAAAATAATGAATAGAGTGAAGTCTGCAAAGGAGGGAGGGGGTGTGTGGGTGGGTGGTGGTGTTTTAAGAGCTGTTTGTACTTCTCATTATCCGACTCTGGTTTCTGTGTATGTGTAGTGCAGTGTAATGAGTTAGAGAGTTTTCTTGCCTTTCTTCTGTGTTGAGTCTGTTTTGCCCATGACACTAATTGCAGAATGATCTCTCCCTGTCCTTATCTCGATTCCAAAGCCTCTCAACACATATTTTCTCCCCTGTCCAGCTCAGAGGGGAGTGATAGAGTGACTTTGGTGGGAGTCTGGCCTCCAGCCAAGGTCAAACAACCACAGGCAGGCTCTGGCCTGACAAATGATAATTTAAGGAAACAATCTCTGATTCTCATCTCCTCCCTCCTCGTGGTGTGCATTATCCTGAAACAGCCAGTGACATCCTGAATAAGCCAGAGCACTGCACTGGCATGACAAAATCTCTTGTCAGGCAGTCAAGTGTTATTCCCTTTCAGTCTAAGCAGGCATCAGTGATGTAACTGATCTCTCAGCAAAAGCGATCTGGGGGTGGGACGCTCACATCGACTCAGGCACGTGAAGGGTTGTTCTCTGGCAGCATTAGAGATTATTTTTAAAACTTAGAGGCAAATGTGAAGGACAATGCCTGATTTTCAAACACTTCTCCCCTGAACAGCTGCAGGCAGGTATTTGGGGGTCACCCTGGGAAAGCAGGGACAGCGTACCCTTTATGTCAGATTGCACAAATGAAGTACTTCCCATGACTACCCAGACTCCGACAGACAAAACTACATGTGAAGGATTTACCTTGTCCTGCTGACGGTGGTTTACTTGTGCTGTCCCAGACTTGTTAACCTCCAGTGGCTTCTCCAGACCACCCTTCCTCAGGGACACTCTCTCTAGCAGCTCTGCCATCTTTCTCTTTGTCTCCTCCCTCTTGATCTGCAGCTCTCGTTTTTCTGCCTCTGCTTGGACCCAGTCCCGCCACGCCAGAAAGGCGCTGCGCAAAAGCCGCCGCTGGTTGTGCTCCACAGCCAGTTGTTTTTTCCTGAATGGGAAAGCAGTTGTGTCAGGACAGGAGCAAAGCTTCTGCCCAGGCCTGCCTGAAACATCTGCATCAAGCACAGCAGATCAGGCCATGGCATGAGGCCCTGTAACTTTCCAAGTCTCTCGGTTGTTCAAATCTGAAGGCCCTCCAAAGCTGTACAGAGTTTCTCCAAGGAGGACTGGGAGGGCAGGAAGGATGCAAATTACTTTGAATATTCCCTACTTCCTGTGTTATGCCTGGGCTGTAGGATAGGTGTAGAAGCTGTGTAGGGGGAAGTGGCAGTGCCTCAGCACACAGCCTGCCAGACACATTCGAGAGCTACTTCTGTGGCTGAGAGGGAATTCATCCAACAACCTCCTTAATGAAAGGCCCTGGCCAAAAGGATCTCTGCTCTGCTCCTACTGAAACAGGAAATAACTGCATTAAGAATAATTATGGCACCTCATATTCTCTGGGGTCCAGGGCAAGCCAGGGGGAGATTTCCAGGGAAGATATGTACAGAGAGAGTGAGACACTGGCTTTCTGGAAAGTGCTAAAGCTCTTCTCTTTGTCACCCTTCTCAGCTGTGCCACCACGCCTCTGGCAGACTGCAGGCAAGTAGCAATTTTCTCAAAAAAGCCATTTTCCTCCTGCTGCCAAACTGGCAAGCCTCATTTACATCCCTGATCACTGCACTGCCCCAGTACTGCTGCAGCAGGAGGAATTCCACAGAGTAGGGTCACTACCTGTTTTGCTCGGAAAGATGAGCTTCCAATTG
Source organism: Heliornis fulica (assembly GCA_013399135.1). NCBI lineage: Eukaryota > Metazoa > Chordata > Aves > Gruiformes > Heliornithidae > Heliornis > Heliornis fulica. The sequence continues at coordinate 7,569 of VXBZ01012879.1, read as the reverse complement.
CCGTGCCTCCCGCTCTACTTTCTGGGCCCACGTATAGTTTCTCCAGGCTCTCAGGGCCTTCTGTTGGCATTTCCAGTCAGCAAGGACTCTGGCTTTTCCCATTTTAATTCTGTGCTCCAGAATGACTTTCAGCCAAGCAGAGAAATGTCGCTGCATGCACTGCATGAAAGAGTTTCAGAGAACTCGTGAGCAAGAGAGCCTGGCACACAAACGCTGATCTTCTCGCCGCTTCCCCTTACCTGACTTTCCTTTTTAAAGTTATTTTTAGAATCCCCAATTTCAACAGTTACCATGATTAACACAGAGCACATGCAGGTCTTCTACAAAAAGCAGAAAGCTACTAGAAAGGTAACACTGTGGGGCTCTGTGCTTTTGAGTGAAACACTTATTCACCCGTGAAGAAAACGGGTGAGTAACATAACATTTCTAGAGACAGACATTTCAAAATCTACAACATTTCTGAGATGCTGCAAGGTATGAACACTTCTGTGGAGAACAGTTCACAAACATCTCTATGGACCACTTTTGTTGGGTTGGGTTTTTCTAACTTAGACAAAAATCAAGACACTTCCTAGTGTGAATTTGACACAGCCTAAGCTCACCCTTGTTCCATCAGAAAGCCAAACCTTTCCCCTATTGCACAAACTCATTGCCTCTGGGAGAGGTTTACATTGCACAGAACAGCAATCTGCTGTCTGATCTACCCCATAATAATAGCCCTGTCACTGCAGGCACTGCTCATTTTGATCCTCCAAGTGGATCAACTCACAGGATTCAGCTGTTCCTCTTTTGTTGTAATGCCTGGTTTTGTTGCATCCCTTTCAGTCACCGATATCTCCAAAGGGACACTTACAAAAAGGACAGAATGTCAATGTATTAGCTGTTCCTTTCTGCTTTAGGAAAATAATCAGTGTCAGTATTGCTTAGCTCAGCTAAGCCACAGCTGCTCACATGATACCAAATCGCCCTAAATGGTCCTGTGGTTTCACTGAGGCTTGTATCTTCATAGCTCAGACTGTGCTGGAGAGATGCTGTGTACTGCTAAATAGCAGCCAAGCTGAAGTCCAGCAGACAGGCAGATGAAATGAGCCACGGGGAGAAGAACCACCATAAAAGCTGTGGGGTTCTTCTATTAAAAATTTCCAGATGTAGATAAGTAGGCATTAATGATGACTGCTCTATTAATTACAAATGTTATGTGATGGATGGCATTCATACCCATACTCAGGGAAATTTATGCCCTTTACTGAGACTGCCTGTATGAAATTATTCAGTACAAAATGATCACTCTTTAATTGCAACTATATGTTACAAGTAGGTGTTTAAGCCAGAGCTGGCCATAGTATCAGAATAATGAGGGTAAAATAAAGAGGTTCCTACTAGGAATTAATAAAGTCCAGACATTTGTCTCAGAAGAGCTGTTGCTGTACCACGGAACATCCCCTGCAACCAGTGGGTGTGGATCCTTAAGGAACCCGTTACTGTGGATCTGCTGGCATACTTTAGCTCTTGGAGACCCAGCTCAAAATTCATCCCAGGCCTCTGCACCTCTTGTTCTTTCCTCTCTCTGCTCCTGCACCAGGGTCTGCAAAGTAATCTTTAAAATATCTTTCTATACACACAATAAGGGCTTCCTAAAGGTAAAACAAATCTTGCTCCACTGCCTCTGTACACCTGCTTATTTCTCAGCTGCAGAAATCTATAGGTCCACAGCTGTCCAGAGAGCCACATCTTTTCCACAGTTCTGAGTGGACATTTGCGGTGCAGACACACTGGGGATGGAGGCTCAGGATTTCTTGCTCCTAGCCTTACAAGATACCTTTTGCTCTGCTCTTCTACTTTCCTGGTATCGGCAGGAGAGCTTGGAAGAAGTACAAATTCTGATAGCCAGACTTCTTCAGTTTTGCAAACTGTAGTTGATGGCAAGTAGTTCAGAGTCTCAGATTAAGAAGGGTGATACTCACTCTCTGGTTATTAGTGTGAATCCTGCGCAGCAGCTCCTCAGCCTTTCTCTGTTTCTCCTCTCCTTGATCTTCTTTCTTCAGGACTAGGGATGGTGATGCAGTAACAGACACCTCCTGTGTTGACAACTTCTGACTTTTTTCTTGTCTCTTCCGCTCCCTTGAAAGTAAACAAACATACAGATGTAATACAACAAGGGAAGTATTCTAGCAGATTTCACTTAGGATTGACCAATCCTAAGAGAAACACACCTACAGCTTAAAAAGTTGTTGATTATTTAACTCAGCTTTCTTAGAAAACAGCCTATGTCATGGTTTAGGGTCCCAGAGATTAAAGAGTCTGAAGCATTTTCAAAATACAGCATGCAGAAGAAAATAGTAAGATTTCATTAAAGCACTTACATGAGAAGATTTAGGATCTCAGGGCTGCCTCAATAAATGGTATCCCTACAAGTCACATCTTTCTGACAAGCCAAGCTCAGCAGAAGCAAAAATAACGTCTCCACAGAATTCCCAGCCAAGAATGCTCTTTAATCTCTCACAGCAGAGAAAATACTGCAAGTGCTAGAGTTTTCAACACATATGCATCTTGTGCATGTGGTGTAGTGGCCTTCACGCTGCATTAGACACTAACAACGCTGGATGTGGCCACAGAGTTGATGGAGAATGCACAGTGGTGCAAACACACTCCTCCTTTGTGATTCAGTGTGCATATCAGTAATGGCTGAGAAGGAGGCGAACAGTATCTTTATCCCAGCTTCCCACTAATGATAAACTCTGCCATTGATGGATGCTGGTAACAAAGGAATAAAAGCTTTTGGGACAGTCTGGAGACAGGTTCCTTTGGGAACACCATTTCTCTTACATTTATCAAGAGGAGCTGCTAAGAGAAGTATTCTTCAAGTGGTTCCTTCCATGCCCCCCTCCCCCTCTTACATTCTCCATGCTTCTGCCATAGTGTGCCTCTTCTCAGCCATTTCCTTTCGCAACTTCACCATTTCCCTCTGGATCTCTTCTTCCTCCTTCTTGGCCTTCAGGGCCTTCATTCTGTCCTCCGCCTGTGCTTGGAGCCTGGCCTCAGAGAGAACAGATTTCTTCAGGGACTTTTCTTGTCTCTGAAGCTCTAACGCCTTCTGACGCCTCATTCGGTTTTCTTTCACCTGGGAAGGAGGAAGTCAGCAAAAGTCAAAGCAGACACCAAAGGCTGAAGAGTCTGAGGATGGTTGTACATTGACAAGGTGGGTGACAATCCACTTTTCACATGAAGCAAGCAAACCTATCTGTAGGTTCTGCTCTGAGACCAGCAAAACACTCAGTGAGGTTAAACCAGTATTACTTGATGGCAGCAAACTCAGAATGGACTGTCATGGCAGCTTTTCCTGTTGGTCTTCAGAAAGTGGGGAAAACCTGAACAGCTTTAGTGAAAGTTGAGTGTGGAAGCTACTATGAATGGCTAACAAGTGGGAAGAGACACAGTAACATTTCAGCCCAACTCTGGAAGAGTATCCTCAGGTATCTGCCTCCAAGACAGAGAATACTGCAGGTTGGGAAGTATCACTAAGTGTTTAATCCTATAATTATCCATCTTTTTCCTTTCTCACCTGCTTGTGTCGGAGCTCCATGATTATTCGTGGATCTACAAGTTTCCGCTTTTCCTTGATGCATTCAAGTCTAAGGTTTTTCACTATCGCAGAATTCACAGCTTCACTCTGCATAAGATGCTGTAGGTAGTCTTGGACTGAAGAACTCTCCAATTCACGTTCCAGATAGCTGCACAAGTCTGAAATGAGGAATTCAGATTATCTCAGGCTAGTCTGAAATGAATAAGCCCCTCTGTCTCAGATCACAAAGCCTAACGTAATTAAAGGGATCGCTCCCCCAGACAGTTGAATGCCTTTCTGATGAAAGCAGACACACTGACTGCACTCCATTTATCCCCAAAGACTCTTAATCAGTCTCCCATTGAACATGCTGGAGCAATAACAACATTTCATCCATTTTTTACTGCCTTGCCTCTGAGCCTCTCAAATGGCTGTATAAATTTGACAGTCCTCACAAATACCCATGCACAAAAGAAATAAAATTTCTCTTTTACAGAGGAAGACAGTGAATGTTTATGCAGTGCTTCTGTGCAGCCCCACAGGAAGCTGCCATAAGAGATGGGGAGAAAGAAAACCCTACCTCTAATCCTGCTTCTACTGAGCTCAAGATCCTTGACCCAAAGCAACTTCTACCTCTCGGTCTGACAAGCTGGGAGCCCTGGCTCTCTTTCCCAGCCTGTCCTCAGAAGGGAAGCCAGGAACTGCTTTGTGCTCTCACCATCAAACCGCTCATACTTCGGAGGGGCTGCAGAAGGCTCTTCCAGGAGGACAGGGTCAACCTCCTCTTCTCCATCTCTCGTCAGCTCCAGTTTGGACTTCATCCACTTACTGAGCAGCTCTTGGGCTATCATGAGGAAAGAGATGCATGACTTCACTTGCTTAAAAAATATATGGGCAAGTTTAAACTATCAAGACTCTGTCTCTGGGATAGTTACATCACATGCTGGGAAGGCAGTCTAAAATGACTGAAAGCTGATCTGCAACAGAAAATGGAGTAAGTTCTGTTCTCATCCTCTTGATTCATAGAAGAACACACAGAGAAGGTGACAAACCTTTTCTATGCCACATATGTCACAAATCAATTCTTTACAGCTCACTTTTGAATTTTAAAGGAATGGTTAACTCTATTTTTAAAATCCTGTCTCCCAACAGCTTTTTACACTGTAGATCTAGCACTGCTGGGTGATAATTTCCCTCTTTTTTTTTTTTTTTTAGTGTAATGTACTGCAGTTTCATTTTCAAACTTCAGCAAGCACTTGTGGCTGTAGGCATTACAAAGGGAATATTTAGGTAGCTAATTAGTGAGGACAAATTAGCATGGGAATCAAGCAAAACTATGCAATTATTCATACATTATTAAAGAGCAACTCTGTTCTCACATCTGGCCTACTATCAAAAATATGTCAAGTAATTTCATCTGGTTTCCTGTAGTCCACTAAACTAGTTTTTGACCATAAGAGTGTCTTTAAGGACAGTATGCATCCCCATCTTGACCTCAAATCTCCAGGAAACGGACAGTTTATCCTTCTCTTAGGTATGCTAATGAAGATCTACCTTGAACTCCAATTCCCCTTCTGCCTTTCTCTGTTAGATGAAAGACATTGAACCACGAACTCTTTCTTTTGGTGTCAGGCTTTGTAAGCCTGTTCATAACAGAACCACAATACTGGATGATTAAAAAAAAGTCAATTTTAGGCAGTTTGTGGTAAGCAGCATGTCAGCTCACCTTCCTCGCAGGCCTCATCGTAGTCTTGCAGCTGTTTCATGGCTTCCAAATTCATCACAGGACCACGAGGCTCCTGTGAATACCTTGACTTTTGAAAGGAAAAAGCCTCAGAGACGGCACGCTCAGCGGTTTGGTCCACTCTCTTTAAATTACAGAAAGGAAAACATTTGTAAGGATTGCTGGATATAAATTGTTAAACTTCCTATATTCAGGTTTCTCCCCCAGAAAGAACAAACATCTGTGGGACTGTGACACAAGACAGCATGGGTGTTACAAGAAATAGATTGCTTTTGAAACACGTTTTCCTGACTGCTCTTGATTGACTGGAGAAATTAGACTTAAAAATGATTAAGTAATAAGCATTCATTTGGCAATTAGTGCCAATCACAGTGATTGGAGAACACGCTGGGAGAATGCAACATGGGGGCTGAATGGAGACTTGCAGTCAGTCCCCAGCAACCACCAACTGAAAGTTGGTAGCACCATGCTGTCGTAACCAGGTTGGCCACTGTGTGACATTTCTGTCCCATATTCATCTCTCCAAGCTGCAAATGGTGGTGACATGTCACGGTGTTTTCACATGTCGCACCTGCACCCCAGACAGCTTGCATTTCTGCACAACTTCTTCCCTTTGTGCTAGGGCAACCAGAGCAAGCTGCTGCCAGAAGCTTAGGAGGCTGCAGGAGGGGGAAGATGTGCACTCCCACCTCCCATCAGCAGCCAGCCAAGTGTGGGAGCATGGGGTTGGGCCAGCAAGTACAACAGAGGGAAGTTTGGAATATTGTGTGCAGTTCTGGACTCTACGGTTCAAAAAGAACAGAGAGCTACTGAAGAGGGTTTAAAAATGGGCTACAAAGATGATTAGGGGACTAGAATATCTCTGTTCTGAGGAGAGGCTGAGGGACTTAGGACTTTTCCAGCCTAGAGAAGACTGAGGGGCGATCTTATCAATTCCTATAAATTCTTGAGGGGTGGGCATCAGGAGGATGGGGTCAGTCTTATCTCAGTGGTGCCCAGTGACAGGACAAGAGGCAATGGGTGTAAACTTGAATATAGGAAGTTCCTCCTAAACGTGAGGAGGAACTTTACTGTAAGTGGCAGAGCACTGGCACAGGCTGCCCAGACAGGCTGTGGAGTCTCCATCTCTGGAGACACTCAAAACCCACCTGGATGCTGCCCTGTGCAAACGCTCTGGGTGATCCTGCTCTGGCAGGGGGTTGGACTAGGTGATCACAGGGACAGAGGGGTGATTGTCCCTCTCTACTCTGGGTTTAGAAGAGGCCACGAAGATGATCAGGGGGCTGGAACACCTTCCCTGTGAAGGCAGGCAGAGGGAGCTGGGCTTGTTCAGCATGGAGAAGAGAA